>VZTJ01002315.1:836897-1111595 GCA_013397795.1 Orthonyx spaldingii | reverse complement strand
GGCCCGGCTGCATGGCCGGTCCCGCGGCTGCCCAGGGCGCCGGGCTCTCTCGCATCCCAGGGCCGAGCGTTCCCTCCGCCCGCATCGCACTGCAGTAAGTTCGCGAGTCGCTGGGCGGCCGAAGTGGTCGGAGCCGCGGAACTGGGGGGGCCGTGATGCACGGCTGTGTGTCTGGGCGTAGTGGAGGGGCTAAGCTGAAAGTTGTAGCTAGCCGTGCTGTGTTGAATTTGTCACGACGCGTCGCTTTGATTTCTAGTTGCTGCCAATTTGCCTCGTCGACCTATGTCACTTTGCTCAACCCCAGTCAGTGTCCTGATGCTGCCCCTTGACAGCCGGGTTGAAAACAGCGAAGTGCTGAGGCATCCAGTGTAGATGCGAACACAGCGAGGGCAGGAAACAAAAGATGCAGTTGCAAACTTAGGCTTTAAAGGCTGGTCTTCTTAAACTTTACGTGTTGATGTTACAAGCTCATTCTTGTGTTTTAGGTTTGTTTTGTTTTGGGTTTTTTGTTTGTTTGTTTATGTTTGGTTGTTTTCTGGCCCAGTGTTGTTCTCATTCTTTTTTAAGAACAGTTTTATTTGTCAAAAGTGAATGTAATTGCATTTTTCATTGTGAGTGTCTTGTTTTGGAGGTTTTCTCATCAGATTACTATATCATAAGTATTATTTTTCCATAGCAGACTGTAGGATCTTCAGTTCTTCATTGACTGTTCTTCTACAAATTTAGGTAGAACATTATTAATTTTCAAAAGCATTTTTATCTGGTTGATGTAAGTTTAGAAAAAAAATTGAAAACTTATAAAATCCTATCATAAAATATAAAAGACAATGCAACAGAATGGGAAAAAACCAGTAATTGTAGCAGGAGAAGTAGTCTTTTAAGTTTTTATGAAAGCTACTTGACATTTCCTACTCCCATTTAGGTTAAATGACCTAATGTAGCAAGGTAATAGTTTTTCTTTGCACTTGAATGGTATGATGCACATATTCAGAAAGTCATTATGCAGCCCGAAAAAAAATCCATACCAAGAACCTAATATGCATTCCCAAATGACTGGACTTGTACTATGCTTCATGGATAAAATGACAGGAAATAAGTCGCTTGTTTCTCCCCAAAGTGATAGTCCGGTATTGCTCAGAGCCTGAGGTGTCTGTCTGGTACAGAAGGAAAACAAGCATCAGGAAACATGGGGCATCACAAAGCAGCACTTTAACTCCAGGAGTTTCTCTTGTCTCTTGTTCATTTGTCAAAGTGGAAGGACTTCGTTGTTTATCATGCCAGGGAAGGCCTGGAACAATTATTCAACAGTCTGAAATGTTTGTGGAGTGATACATTTTACACTGTGGATTTGCAGTATTTGGGTCCAATTGTGTTAATCTGATTTAGGGACCCGCAAATATCAGAAGTTGCTGTTCTTAGGCAGGTTTAGGGAAAAAACCCCTTTCTTATGTTTTTTTTAGGAAAAAGTATATATGAATTGTTATGTACCAGCTGAAATCATCTTTTCTAAATACGTGTCTTGAACAGTATTCAGTAACAATGCATGAATGAACAGATATTTTTTAAGAATTCATGCAGTATGAAAGTAATAAAGTTAATTGTTTTGAAGAGCACTAGATATCAGTTTTCTACTTGGAAGGAAGTTCTGCACTGTTTCTGCTCTGAAACTGTCATTCAGGTGTCTCTATAGGATGGGTCTAGGTAATGGAATGCCTATGGAATGAGATCACTGGAACAGGAATGAAAAGAATAATAAGAGAGTTGTAGGAACCCTGTTAGAGCAGCATTTTGCTGAAGTAGAGTGTAAATAGCACATTTGGGAGTAAAGGCAGTAGTAGGTCAATACTGGAGAACTTCAGTCAGCTGGCTGGATAGCTGGACTGGGCTTCTTTTGTTTTGTGTGTGCATGTCAGCAGCCCTGAGTTCTTGTGAATGGCATATATAGAATGAAAGATAATAGCTTGAAGTCATACTTTGTATTTAATGTAATAAAAACTAACAGCATATAGCACAGAATCATGGAATATCTCATGTTTTAAGGGACCCATACAGATCATTGAGTCCAACTCCCTGCTCCTCACAGGACTACCTAAAACTAAACTGTGTGACTAAGCCAATCGTCCAGACGCTCCGTGAATATAGATAATAGACAATGTTTCATTCTCTTTGAATTATGACCTGTATTAGATCATCGATAAGTTAAGCCTTCTGCATACAATTTTAACAGCCTTGATTATTTCTGATGTTTCCTTGGTTAAAGTTAACTTTGTTGCAAAGAGCACTTTATATGGTATCTGTATCCACAGAGTATCTTCTCATCCTGTGTCCTGGTGAGAGTTGTGGATACTTGTGAAAAGTGGATGATGAAACATTTCCATTGGTATCTGTAATTATGGAAGAGTGGTGACGATTAGAAGGGCGTGGGTTACAGAAACAATTGTTGTTGTTTTGTGGTTTGGTGTGCTGTATCAAGGGAATTTCAGCCAGACTTTTACCTGTGGAAAGGAAAAGGTACTTGGAAAGACATTTATGTTTATTTTGAAGTTATGGTAAAGTTCTCACAGTCAAATCCTGAAAGTCCCCTACAGCTTGTTGCTGTCAAGTAAAGTTTGCAACCTGCTTCAGGGGGTCCCAACTGAGCTTTGTATCACTGTCTGAAGTGAAAAAGATATCAAGAATTTGGAATACACCTTGCTTTGGATGTAATTCCCATTTTTTTTACACTTGTGTGGAATAGGTTCTAAGTCTTATTCTGAAGGAATGATAGCATTTCACAGCCAGTTTAATCAATAGAAGCTGGTAGAAAAGGTTAAAACCAACCTTTTTATGACAAGAATTCCACATAAAGAAACTCTTCACCTTCAGTTGTGAGTTTCTTCAGTCAGTTCATTGTTTCCCGTGGCACTTACAAATAATTAGTAATGGTAATAGTAGACTTAAGGCAATTACTTGTCCATGATTTTAGTTTTTTGTAACAGTATTTTATTAACAATTTTCTCTTTGGGGACTACTTTTATAGCTAAACCAGCAAATTCACAGTACTGGAAAGCTCAAGAAGTGACATACAGGGTCTCACTGAGAAGAGTTTGATGTTTGTAGTTATTTTTAATACCTTGCCAAAAAAAGTGAAAAAAGGTTAACAATTTGGGCTTTGAAACTGATACTTTGGTTTTGTCAACCTGACCTAATCTTCAGTACACTAATAATGGTCTTGCTATGGATAGAAATGATCTGATACAGGTAAAGTATTTAGGCTAGTTTAGGAAGTTGAGAAGTAAATACTTATTTAGTTGGAATTGAGATGAGTAACTGTCCCCAAACACACTGTAAAACAGCTTTATGCCATGTAGAACACATTTTCTTTTTGAATTGTTTCTGAAGAAAAGAATTGTCTGAATGATGTTTGCAACAGTTTAGCCCTGAAGGGATATAGTTAGTTTGCCACAAGTTTAAACGCTTAACAAATATAAGTACTTGGAGGCTGTTTAATTATTTCTTGTCCTACCCCTTAATACAAGTTTGGAATGTAAATGTACAACTCTGACACTATTGTTTTGCTCTAAATGATTTTTTAGAAAGCAAATAAAACAAAGACAAGCAAAATTGTAGACATGTTTGTCAGTTCAGTGTTACTAATTAGACTTCCAATTCTGGGGACCGATTAGCTTTTTATCTTTAGATGTTTGTTGTTTACTGTAGTAAATCATGACTAAAATGACCTCTAGATACTTCTTTCTTCTCGGTGATGGATATAAGGAATGACTTTTTTTTATGATGGCAGAAATATTTAGTTAATACAAATGCCATGAATTATTATCTTTAGTTTGATTTTCAGCCACATTTTGATTATTTGGTTTGAAATAGTTTTTTTTTTTTTTCATTAAACATTCAATGAGATGTCTAGTGCTCAGTAGTTGTCATAAGAAGCTCACTCACTAGTCTTTGTAGTAGTAACAATCTCAATAGCAATGTGATGAAAATTTTCACAAAAGTTTGTGTTGGTGCATCCAAATCTGTGAGCCTTTGGCTGTGATATGGTGCTTCGCTTGCCTTTTGGGTTGCCTTGTGGATATTATGAAGCATTCCAATGTATTGGTGGTTTAGTCAGGGAATTGGGAAGACTCACAGAGTTAATAGAAATGTCTTTCGTTTCTCCTTTGTCTGTTAAAGCATATAGTGTAAAGTAAAAGCAACTAGTCAGATTTATTCTCTTTGGTCTAAATTTGTCCCCAGGTGGACACTTCTGATTTATACACTGGTCCAAGTTTGGAAATTAGCTGAAATCAATCCTGAACACTCTTGAAGTACATGTGGATTTTCCATGCAGTCATGTGTTTGTGTGTCTGTGGTCTTAGAGGACTGATAAGTTAATTGAAGTGAAATAGAGGAATGGCAAATAGTAAGGCAGCTGTATCAGCCTAGGAAAGAATCTCAGATGGTGTGGAATCCACAGGTTTTCCTATCTTGTCTTCTGAAAGGAAAAGTAGTGTTTTCTTGTAAATCTAGACTGTAAAGATTATGGCCTAAACATAAGAACATGAACTGCTGCATTCCGAGACTCAAGGGTCTGCTGCTGTTTTTGTCTCTTTAATTGTGGATTTTCTCCTGTTTCCTACATGAATTTATGAATTAAGGAAGTCAACGGGAGGCAATATTATGCCAGAAATAGGTTTTAAAAAAGGAATAAGAAGAAAAGAGAATAAAGAAAAAAAACCGGAAGAGATAACATTTGTAGCCAAAAAGTTGATACTGAAGTAGATGAAAACTGAAAAATATGTGGTTAAAGGCAGGAATGAATTAAGCAAGCAAAAGAAAATATAATGCTTACCTTCTTTTTCTTTTTAAGATTAGTCTTCAATGAAAACCTTTTTCAAAAATTTAAAATGTAGAAGAACCTATGGTAGTGAATTCTGTGAAAAGGTTTTAGGTTTAGAAATGTAAAACTTGAATTAATCTCCTTTATGTAACCAGAATGCTGCTTCTGTACACACCTAGAATATTTTACTCAATACCTTTACTTTGTCTATTTCTTTAGGTTTTCATAATTTGGTCATCATTTCTAGATAAAGTTTTGAAAAGGTTAAAAATATACATTGATGGGTCTATTCTGTCTCCTATTCAATATCTAAATACCATCTGGTTGCCTTCTGTCTCTCTTATTATTACTAATGGAAAGTCAAAAGCACCTGCTGGGGGAAATTTTAATTTTAATATGAGCATCCTTTATAGGTCAGTTGAAGCACATTCTGGATGTATCCAGATCTCTCAATTCATTATAAAGGGTGCCTGGCTGGTGTGACTCTTTCACAGTTTAAAATCTAATTTTAAGACATCCATCTTTGTGTGAGATGAATTATACCCTTGGATATTTTCTCAACTAGGAAGGTAAGGAAGAATTGAATTCTTAAGAATATATCCAATCTTCTCCATGCCTGGCTGATTATAAACACAAAGTAAAATAGCCTTGAAACAGTAGTTCATTAGAATGGGCCACATACCAGAAGTGAAATATCAAAGGATCTATTTTTAAACGTATCTAAATAAACAAGTAGTCTGGAGCATTTCTACTTTTCTTCATTTCCCAAAAACATGACTATGGTATGTTTTTGTCAAAAAATCTGTCTTAATTTGTTATTGATATAAAATATTCCAGTAATTCTTTTTAATGAATAATAAAATTACAGGCTTTTCTAAAAATTCTGGATTTACTTTGGAACTATGAAGCCTTACTTAGGCATTTAGGTTTACTTTGTTCTACATGTCATACACACTGAAAAACTACTGTATCTGTGGTAAGGTTTATCTTCATATGCTGTTGTAAATTTGAAATTGTGTAGTACTGCAATTACTTCTGCTCAGGAAGTAAAGTGGGTCATTTTGCCTGTTTTTAACGTTAAAAGCACCCATGATGATGTTTGTGTTTAAACAGCCTCACAACTTCCATGTCAAAGAATTCAAACTTTCTAAACAATATGATCTCTTATATAACAGATATAATAATTTGCACTGCCCTTTGTTAGGCTTAGTGCTGTTGACACAACTTATTTCATAAAAGTAGAATGGCTGGAGGAATCGTGGGAAAACTCCCAGCTTTGAATATCAGATGCTGTTAGAAGCAATATAGTACTCTGATAAGAATATTCTTTTACTTCCTCTTTAAATTTAAAATGCCAAGTGGTTATTTTGTGTTTCTCACATTGTAAAATATCATGTTCAGTTATGAAATGTTTTGCTTTTGTAAATTCAAAATAGTTACTCGTAGAAAAGCTTTATGTTCTGTCACAAACTGTTTCCTATAAATATGCACCTAGAAACTACAAAACCAGATTATAAGAGTGTTCAATATATTTTTCTACCCTGTATCGCACAGTACACCAGGGTGGTGATTTTTACATATGTTGCTGAGAAAAAGAGTCTTGATGAATGATCCAGTACTTATATCTAGTTGCCTATTCAGTGAACAAGAAGAAGGTCAAGTCTCTATTAAGAACTTTTGTGTCTTCTTATTTAGGTCTGATGGGCTGATGAGGTCAGGGTAGGTCATCTGTCAGTGACAGAAGAATTTGTAGAATCTTACAAATACAGCTTTCCAGCTAACAGGAACATATTCAATCATATTTCAGTGTAGTTTAACAAGCAGGTAGCTGTAAAGGAAACTAATAGGAATATATTGGCCATATAAAAGATCTCATAGTTTTAAGAGCACTCCTTCAGGGTTTAGGCCATATTCGCTCTGACCTTAGTTCAGGGCACATGCCTGATAACTCTGGTCACTGTATGAAGCTTTTTCATTTTGGATCTTACATTAGCAACTCAAAATGCTGTCCAGCTAAAGGAAGAGATGACCCTTTCAGTATCCTAATATGATGATGTATTGAGACAGTGAGTTCTGCATGATTAGTCCAGGATGCTAACTAAAAGGATAACAACTCCTATGGGGGTGGAGTAATGCTTTCATCATCTAGAAACCTTGAAAGCTTCTGCAATTCATCCATAATTCATCTACCGTCTTAAAGTAAAATTAAATAAAAGCATTATTTTCAAAATCCAAAATAAACTACTGTGGAACACGGAGGTTTAATGACAGCAATTGTAGAACTGAGACATTCTTGCTTTGACTAAAATCAGATCAAAATCTATGTATCCTGACAAGTTACAACTCCTTGGATTTGCTGTTAGGTCAAGCTCTAGTTTGTCTTGCATTATTTACATTCTTGGCTAGTTTTCACTGTAAAGCATCATAAGCAGGAAAGGTTTTCCAATTCATGTACATATTTCTTGTCATGTTCTGCAGTTTTCATTCAGATTCAAATGCTTCATCCTTTCCCCATGTAGAGTTCTTTAATTTATTCAGTAAAAGTTTCATTACTCCTCCCCTTGTCTTGTTTACTGCTCTCATTCTTTGGAAATGCAAATATGTATTTGGCAGAGCAGGTGCCATCTCTTTTAAGCTGAGAGCAAATTATTAACCCATGAAGGAATAAAATGCTGTTCCTCTCCAGGGAACTTGATGCATGTGTCCCAATATAAGATCTGGTTGCTGAGCTTTGTGTTTTCATATCAACATATATGTTGATAACCATGCTTCATAATAATGAATGAATATGAATCACGTGTGTAGATCATTACTGCATGTTAATATCAAAATTGATTTTCATCCAATTCTATGAGGGACATGTAGACAGTTACAGAGGTGCATTGAACCTCTGTGTATGTCTACTTTCTTTATATAACCTGAATGTCTAAAATGCTTTAAACCAGTGTCTTTTACAACCATTTAAATGTTTTAGGGATATGCAAGAAATGGTACTGCTGTTTAAACAAAAGTTCCTTGAGCAAAGCACAAAGTTTGGAGAGGTTTTAAACGGTTAAAAAATCAAGCACCTGAAGGCAGAACAGCTGTGGTAATGATTTTCAACCAGTGGGTGTTGAAGAAAAGAAGATAATACTTAGTCTTACCTTGTCTTCAACAATGTTGTCATTGATTCTTCAAACTTAACACATACTCCACTGAATATTTCTTTTTTAAGATATCCTAATAGAATTGAAGAAGGGGAGGGAAGGAAAAGAAGTTCATGACAGCATAACCGTTCTGACTTAATACTTTAAAAGCCTCATAATACTATTAAATGCCTTCAAATGGTTGTAAATAGCATGATGAAGACCTTACCTATTGTCATTAAGTTTATCATGGAGAAGAATCTTGTGTATTGCAGATGGATTCTTTTGTAGAGTTGAGAATGCAGATTACATTCCTCAATATAGTCAGAGTTGGATTCTGTAAATGACAGCAAGCACGGTTCCAACTAAAAGGGATGTTTCCATTAGTTATTATCTAGATATTTTTGAAAACTATATATTACCAGTAAAGTATTTTGTTTCTATGCCCCTTCTCTGTGTTTGTGGGAAGCATGTGTTGTATATATGGCAAGTGAACACCCACACTACATAGTGTGGTAAACATTGAAGCATTTACTTCTTTTTTTCCAGAGAAAAATAATTACTATTAATTAGTTTGGTTGGATTTTTTTTGTTGCTGTTTTGCTTTGTTTTTTGTTTTGTTTTGGGTTTTTGTTGGGGGAGGAGGGTTGTTGGGGTTTTTTTGTTGTTTTTTTTTCTGGGGGAGTCATATTCTGCATATTGTCCTGAAAGTTCACTGTGGCTTATTTATATCCTTATCAAGGCGCTATTAGTGGGTGAATGGGATCATTCTGCATCCTTCTTAAAAGCATGATAGCTTTACTGGATGAAAGTCTGTCTGGACTCTTATGATGTCTCCTAACAGTGATTATCAAAGAAAGAATATAAGAATAGGCTGAGCATTTCCAGAGTGTTCCTCCAGGTTCCAACACTCTGTGCACGTTTATGATTTTATCGATATCTGAGATAGGCCTGTTTCATTTTGAAGCTGGAAGAATTCTAGGGTACTCTTATTCTTTATGTTCCATCTTTCTTGTCCTCTTTTTCCAGTTCTACTGTAATCAATTTGCAAATCCAAGAAAGCTCTGCATGTTATTCAGAATGCAAGTATACCAGGGATCTATACAATGAAATACATTGTTTTATTCTGAAGTTTTTCTGAATACTTCTATTTTTGAATGCTGTCGAGCACTGATCTGATTTTTTCTGATTATAATTCCAAATTTTTATTTTATTTCTGAGTGGTAACTCATCAGTGATGAGCTCACTGGTCATCACTTGAAGTGTATTGCTAGGATTTTTTTAATGTACATTACTTTAGATTTATCAGTTCTGAAGTATATGTATCTATTCCAGTGGAAAGTGGAGGATAGCATTAGCAAGCAAGAGAAAGGACAGTTGGACTATTAGAGGATTTAGTACCTATATCATACATAAATTCTGTTTCAACCCTCTAAATCTTTTTCCTGTACCTATCCTTAAAAAACATTATGGCATCTGTGTTAAATATTTTATTGGTATGTATATAATAACAACTAGAAAAATGACTTGTTAATCCATTGGAAAAGGATTGTTTTTCTTTGTTAATAATACATAGCGAACTTAAAATTATTTAAAAGATACGCTATGCAACAATCTACAACTCTTGCATAAATTTACTAATTTAAAGGATTATTAAAACCAAAAAGATTTTTAAAGTATTTTGGAAATGTTTACATTTTTTGCTTTTCTGTGTTTGCCAATCTTCTAATCTTAACCTAGTACAAAATATTCTGCTGCATAGTCCATAAATCCTTGGACTTCGTTAATTTAGAACATAGGTGTGTATATATGTGTGCATACATTCTATATAAATTTCTATTGACTACATGCTGAATATGCCAGCAAATATTCATTGCAGTTGTGAACATGATTAAATTTATAGCTGTCAGAATCCATCTACCAGTTTAGTTACTTACAGAAATTGCACTTTTGAAGTGGTAGTTAGACAAACAGTTCCTAACCGAATGACTAACCCTAGCTGGGATCACATTAGTTCTGAATGAAGTCCAGTACATGACAAATGTTTTTATTTTGATTGTATGTGCAACAAAAACAAACTCTGTAACTGGTGCTATATGTGTGTATGCATTACTACTGAATAATTGGCGTTGTATTGCAATATTTGTATTATTATTTTTTTAAAAATCAACAGCACCATAGGCATCCTCTTTTCATATAGCAGTGAGAACGTGGAGCTGGAGTTGATCACATGGACCATTGTGCCTAATCATTTACAGCCCCAGAAAACTTGTCATTAGATGCCTCATGCAGATTGGGGTTCACTGAGCATCAATTCTGCACACCCTTACAGGAAGCCACAGAATGTGTCTATACAGTCTAAAACATAACCTGAAATTTATAATACAAGACTAAGTCATTAAAACAATGGTGTTACAAGAAAAGAGGACTCAATACTCAGATAATTTTAGTTTAGAATAAAAACTAATACTATATCTGTCTGTCTTCTGTGCTTATCTGTGAAGATGTTTAAGCAAAGTAGTTACTGTCATAATTTTTTAAAGTCTCGTATTTTAAATTTAAATATTGAAGAAGGTGTAAACAACATTACATCTTAATTTGTAAGTGTGACTATTCACACTGGGAGACTGTTTTCAAGGATTGTACTTCTGTGAGTTTGATGATCACACTTAATTGAAAACAATATATTGCCCATAAATTATTCTCTATGAACTACTCATCATTATTTATAAAGCTGGTAAATAATAAAGTATATAGCTTGGAATTACATCATTTTTTTAATCCTTTTAGTAGAAGTTACAGTTCTGTGTCATGTTATATGAATCTAAGAGAAATATTGTCTGATATTTCATGGTCTGAACTAATGAGCTAGACAGACTAGTGCCCCCTGTTGGGTGTACAGTGAAATAACTTACATTACAAAGAAATCCAAGCAATTTTAGCTCAGGAAGATATGTCTTTAGTAAAAAGCTATTGTTTTGGGCTAGTGCAATTAATGAATACTGAATTCTGTCAAATGACTGTATTAGTCCATGGATCTGAACTTAAGAGGGTGAATATGATAAAACAAGGCAATGGTAAATGGGGAAGGCTGATACTGTCAGACTTCTGTTACTACTCCTTTTAAAGTTTACTTATTCTAAATATATTGAGATGTGAACAATGTTTCTGAAACTTTGAAGTTTTGATGAAAAAGTGATGTATAGCTTAAAATAACTGCATTGTAATTCTTACTATTGAGGTGTGACCTGTGGTGTTGTCAGTTTATTTTCTGGGTATTTTCTCCAAGCTGTGTTTGATTCTTTGCCCTCATAGCAGATGCACGGAAGGCATATGCAGATAGCTTCTAACCTGCTCTTAATTTGAGGGAATTAGATTAGACCTTGATGAATTCCTGCTTCTGGGGCTTGAACTTTTAAATTATTTTTCTATTTGTCTTGACCTTGCTATGTTGAAACTGTTTACAATTCTGTTTTCTAGAAATATGTACAATATAGACATTAATTCTTAGAGAATTAAAATGCAGTCATCAGTCTCCAGATACAGCCCTTGATCACTGTTGTTTCTGTACACTGCCCTACATTGCTAATTAGCTGTGCATTATGTGATAGGTTTTTTTCTTTTGTATAGATGCTACGGTAGTAAGAGTCTTAGAAATATGGAAACATACCAATATAATCTAGAAATTTCTTTAGTAACAATTATATCTTTCTCATGCTACATGAAAAAACATATTCAGTCATACATATAACTAGGTCTGTAAAATAAAAATATTAATCTCTATGGGTAAGCCTTTTCCTACACCATAGGATCAGAGAGTCAGTTAAATGTGCGTCAGGGGAGCTCAGCTCAGAGCTATTTCCCTTATTGTCCATTCTTTTTCATAATATTTTGTAAGAAATACCTGTTACATTTCCTCAAACAAACCACCAAAACAGTAGCTGAGGAAAGTTGTAACTATGTCTGTCTTATACTCCATCTTACATCCTCTGACTGCCCCTGCAGCCCTGGTTTTTATATCTCTGCTGCTACTTCCTCTATTTCCATGTCCTTGAGCTGTTCCTGCTTTTCTTTTCCATTACATGTTGATAATGCACTCCAGGGATTAGGAACTGTGAAGGAGGGACCTGCTTGGGCTCACCTCAAATGGTGATAAGGCACTGCTAGTGGTGACTACGGTGCAGGCAACTACAGCAGAGAGAAAGTGAATTTCTACTCCACAAGTCAGCTATTCTGTGGATTTTTCTGCTTTTTCTTTGTTTTGTTTTTTTGTAATTGCTGTTTGATTTTGATGGGGTTGGTTTGTTTGGCTTTTGGGGTATGAATGTGTGTCTCAAGATTGGGGAAAACTGGCACGTCTAGGAAATGAAGGGGAAAAAGAGAAAGCATTACAATATTATTTTCCTAAAAAATTATTGCCTTGCAGAGTTGGTGAGAGCTTTTTTACCCCTCTGCTCTTCTGAAATGGAATTCCAGTAAAACTTGAGGATGTTTTCATATGTTTGACTTAATTGTGTCTTCTTTCTTTTCAATTTCTGCAGACATCTGCAGATTTTAGTACACACCTGGTATAGGGGATAGGGAGTATGCTGGTATCCTTTTACCAGTGGGCAGTCACTGCCCAGATTGTCTTATGCACCGTCACACTTGATTTGCATTTTCTTTCAGTGTGGATTGGGTGTATTTCCTTATCAAAATATTTACTTTTCTGCTTGGGATGGTTACAGCAGTTAGTTATATGTGAAGAGCCATTGTGCTTCCCTGTTTAGTGAGTGCTGTGGGTAAAATTTAGCAGTGTGTAAAAGTGGGCAGCTCCTAGGCAAAGATGCTTAGAATTGAATCAGTCTTTGCTTTTCAAATGAAGAAATAGACTGTATTATTTGTATAAAATGCACTCTAAGGATTGCTTCTTTAGACACCCAAAGCGCCACTGCTAAGGATGGTTGTGAGAGAAGATAACAGATTGACTGCAAGAGCAAAGTGGAAGGAAAAGTTGATAGGAACAACCGGACACAATCAAATAAAATCTCTCCTCTTTTCTTCCCCTTTTTTGTGTTTATTTGTGAGAGACATGTTTACAAGCATTTTCTTGATAGGTTAAAACACAGTGGTAAATGGTTGTGTGTTTGAGAGATACTCTGGAAATGCCACTAGATTTTTTAGAAACCTGTTGATGTGAGTGGAAACTTAGTGATCACATCTTGCTCAGGCAGAGAAGGACTACATCTGCAGATGGGTCCTCTTGAATCACAAGAATGTGAGAATGGGAGGTGGAAGGTGGTCACAAGGTGGTCACATTCCTGCTGAAGGGTGAAAGGAGCCCGGACAGCTCATAGTCTGTGTGTGAGGCAGTGTGCTATGGCTTTGGAATGGGTAGAGCCAGGAATCTTTGAGGGTGTAAACTAAGCCCTTAGTGAATTCCAGATCCCAAGAGGAACAAACAGACTTGTAGTGAGTGAGCAACATCCAGTTAGAGAGATGTGAAGTGGTGTTCAGAAGAAAGAAGCATGCAATTGAAGGTTCTGATATCTGGAAGGTGTCAAGGGCATAAAAGGTTCTTTGGCAAGGGAAAGCAAGATGTGTTTTCATGTTGATGTTGCAATTACTGTGATTTCATATCAAGTTGTTAGAATTTTTTTATGATGTTTTGCATGTCATTTTTTTTTAATTGCTAGTATTCCAGTTTGGACCTATTTTGATAGGTGTAGCATCTGCATGACTAAAGCCATTCTAAATATGAAAAAGAAATGGTGCCTTACATTATTCATATTCAAACAAACCCAAACCACACCAATCCCAAACCCAGATCATCCATGTGAAGTGATAATACAAAGGCAGTGACATCCTGTGTGTGCTGTGCGGAGGGTGGGAGTTAGATTCGATATATATCTTGGGTATTTCAGAATTACTATTTATATCTATAAAATTTGACTAACAAATACTAATAATCTAGGAGGATTGGCTGTGCTATGAAAAGATTGGAATTATTAGATAACACCTGTTTAATGAAGTTCATAGAAACTTTTGTTCTGTTTGTAAGTCAGACGTGAGATAATAGGAAGCTGTGCTGATGCAGAAGGTTATTGTTCTCTTGAAAGGGGTTTCAGATGACTTCACCAGGGAATTTCTGAGCATGTTCCTTTGTGTACCTGCTATGAAGTAACAGCTCTGGTGCAATGTAAATAAGGATAGTATGCTTCTTTATATAAAGTATTTGTTTATATAATCAGAAATATGAACTTTATGCATGCTTTCAAGTTTTACAGAGATTTCATTTGCAAAAATAACTAAAGAAGAAAGGTCATGGTGTTTTTGCAGCATTAAAATTTATAGTTGCACTTTGTGTCAGAGAAATAGTCTTAAAAGAGAGTAGACAATAACAAGACGTGACAATATTTTTTCCTTTCTTGATGTTCTGTAGAGCAGGTGAAGTGCATTTAAGGTGTTTGGCAGGATGAAATTTGTTCACAGTGTTGACACAGACCAAAAGAAAGGTCCCTCTCCCTCTACCAGCCCATGGGCCTTTGTGTGGCTGTGTCATCTTCACTGTTTGCAGTGTATCTTCTGTAAGGACTAAGAGGGCGCTGGTCAAATGTGAGGGTAGTATTAGACTGTCAGATCCCAAACATTTTGCTCATGGCCTTCTGGCCTCTCTAGGACTGTGGCTCCATGGCTGCTTACTTTTGCTGACATGGATGATGCTGTTGGCTGTTCTGCTGCTGCCACAGCAGCACAGGGTGTTTACTGATGGGGGTGTGAGGGAAAGGGAAGGGAGCCAGCAGGACTTGTCTCCTGGGAAAGCTGGGACTCCCCATATATCCCCTACATCGTGGGGATCATTACCTGCTCTGCAGCCATGGAGCTCTTTCCCATATGTTACTGTCAGTCCATGAACCCTTCTCACCCATTTGGGAATAGCTGAATATTAAGGGCATAACTCAGTGGTAATGCTACAGCTTTCTAAATTTTTCAGAATATTTTTTCATGAAAACTATTTAAGCTAGGTAAAAAAAGTACTTTGGGACATGTTGTTCCATTTATTTTTTAAAACTATTCTCCATAGAAATCACTGGAGAGTTTTTAAAACAGATGGCATGGTGTGGGCCATTGTAATGCAATTTTCTTTGGAAAATTCTGTGTCTCAGGGCAAATTTACCACAAATGGAGCAATCGTGATGTCCCATAAAAGAGAAGACATGTGTTTTTGCAACATTTGATAGATCTGAAAAGTATGCATAACTCTGCCAACTCTGCCAAGCAAGCAAGTCTGCTATTTTCAGTCAAGTATTTTGGGGCTTTTGGAGTATTTTGAAAATGCTAGTATGGTAACTGCTCTGACTGTTCAGGAATACTTAGTACAGCCAAAATTTTAAACATCAATAAATACAGTATTATATGAAACTATGAGTACCAAGAAGACGTGTTAGATCTCTCTCCCCTTGAATTTTTGGCAGGAAAAGAATATGCATTTTTCTGTTAATACTGTTTACTTGGACATTTTATTTAATGTGTGTAGATTTTAAGGCCATAAAGCAAAGGAATACTGCATAGATAATGAAATAGAAATACTATTAAGTAATCTTTCTGGTTCACAAATAATCTCGTCTATTACCTGTGCTAACTTGGATTTAGTAATTAATTATGCAGCACTGTTGTAGGAGATCTGGTGCTTTTGTGGGTGATACTTGTTATTAAAAAAGCTAGATAAATTTTGTGAATAATTAAAATAGGGATGAAATATGCAAAAGAACATGAAATGTTACTTTTTTTCATCAGAATATTCTGAGGTATCTATATAGAAATATGTATGTTCATAATTTCACCTGTATCATGGGTAGGTTTCTAAAATACTCACAGAGACAGGATAACAGTTATGTTCAGTAAACTTATCTTGAATAAAAATGAAAATAGGAAACATAAACATATAGTGTACATATATTTACAAAACTATATTTTACAGTGAATTTTTTAGGTACACGAAATCTATGTTTTTAATTCTTCTGAGATGCCGAAAGAAATAGCTTACTTATTTTAGTTGTGCCAATTTAGGAAATGTAAGCTAAATCTAGTGATGCAGTTTGTGCCTGGGAACCTTGAGGACTGGAAACTACTAGCAAACATTAGATGTCTATAATAATCTCTTGAATAATCTTTTGTTTTGTGTATCTGAGAAGGCCAGAATCTGAAAAAGGCTAAATACACTGAGTACTCCTTTGGTTCTGAAAGCAGAGGATTTGAAATTTTGCAGTTTTGTATTCCAAGCAGCATCAGCTTTTTCATAATTTCTCTGTACTCTTCTTCAGGTACATGCCTTTTCTTCCCTCACAGGGAAAGACAGCGTAGCCGTTGAGATTCAAGATAAGGTGCTCTGTATTTAGTTTTGGCATGTTGTTCAGAATCTCCATCTTTCTTTTTTTTAGGGTGCTTTTACTGGGATAAACAAGTGGATACATAAGGAGTGTTTCTGGTCCTTGGGGTGTAGGCTCAGGCTCTGGGCACCTCCTCCCAGCACCATTTTGAATAGAGCTTGGCTTGTGCTGGCCCAACTCTGTGGAAAAAGGATGGAGCTGCTGGAACTGGATGGGAGCAGTGACATTTTCTAACCAGGTCCCCAGCATGGGTGACTGGAAAACCAGGACCCTGAAGCAAATCACAGTATAAACCTCATGTAATCTAAAAAGACCCCCAGATTTCTGGAATGGTGTTATTATTGTGTATATGTAATTAAATCTGTAATGTCAATGTTTCATCAGAAGTATCTACTTTATTTGAAGTACTTCATGTTTTAATTAAAGCTAGCTGTATATGAGAGAACAGGGAATTTTAATAAAAATTCTGTGGCTTGGTTAATTAGATATTAATGATAATTTTTGTAATCTACAACTTTAAGTTATTAAATACATTTTTTAGGCATTTAGACTTAAATTTACCAATTCCAACTTGATATGATAGACAAAAATAAAGCTGTTAAGAAGTACAACTGTTTTATTGACTTGCATAAATTAGCACTGTTTATGTGTTGAAATATATTCAATTACAAATCTCAGTTCAGTTGCTGGCTTTTCCACACATGCTTCCTGATAGCGAGGAAATTATTTAAGAACAAATGTTTCAGTGTGCCTAGTGACTTTGAAATGCAATAATTAATGCCAGCTGACATCTAGTCACTTTTTAAAATTCACCACTAGGTTTATAATAATTTTTAGGGGCTTCAGTTCTTCACTTCCTTTTCTGTAAATTGGGATATTTATCTTTTTTTTATTTTGTAGCCTTGTACTTAAAAGAATGCTGGTCTGTACCATTGTCCTATCTGTGAAATAGTCACAGAATCATACAATGGTCTGGGTTGGAAAGGACTTTATAGGCCATGTAGTTTCAAACCCCCAACCCCCACCTCCCCAAGCATCGTTAAGGACACCTTCCACTAGACCAAGTCGTTCAAAGCCACATCCAACCTGATCTTGAATGTTTCTGGGGATGTGGCATCCATCACCTCTCTGGGCGACTTGTTCTAGTGCTTCACCACTCACATTGTAAGGAATTTCTTCCGAATATCTAATCTAAACCCACCCTCTGTAAGTTTAAAGTTCTCCTTTTCCTGTTACTACTTGCACTTGTAAAAAGTCATATTTCTTGTAGGACCCCTTTAGTTACCAGAAGGCTGCTACATGGTCTCCCTGGAGCCTTCTCCAACCAACTTTCTCTGTCTTCGTAGGAGAGGGATTCCAGCCCTCTGATCATCTTTGTGTCCCTTCTCTGGACTCACCCCTGTAGGTCCATGCCCATGTTTGGGGCTTCAGACCAGGATGCAGAACTCCAGGTGGGGTCTCACCAGAGCAGAACAGAGGGGTAGAATCCCTTCCCTTGCCCTGCTGGCCACTCTGCTTTGGATGCAGCCCAGGATAAAATTTGCTTTCTGGGCTGCTGGCACACATTGTTGGGTCATGTCATGCTTCTTGTCCATGAAAACCCCAAGTCTTTCTCCTGAGGGCTACTATCAACTCATTCTCTGCCCAGCCTGTATTTGTGCTTGGAGCTGCCCTGACCTAGGTGTGGGACCTTGCACTTGGTCTTGTTGAACTTGATGGGATTTGCATGGACTCACCTCATCAGCCTTTCAAAGTCCCTCTGGATTGCATTCCTCCCCTCCAGTGTATAAATCTTATCTCACTTTCTGCTTTTGTAATACAAGCACATACCTACTAATTATGTTGTTGTTATTACTTGACATTTCTCATCTGTTCCGTTGGTCTAGCCAGGTTGTAAAGAATGAGCAGAAAAATGAAGTGTATTTAGGCACTGGATGTCAGAGTGCAGACATTGTAGTTTGGGTCAGAAAAGCAATAGACTGCCCAGGCTGCATAATTCTAGTTGCCCAGTTCATTTTAACCCTGGGATTTCTGCCTGTGCAGTCTGAGCAGCTAAGTGTAGACAATAGTACTTCAAATTCTGAATCACGGATTTGTATGCATGCACATCACCTGAGAGTGGATCACCTTTCTCTGTGGTGATTTTTGTTTGCTTACTTTTTCTTCTTGTGGCTAATAGTAATTTTTTTCTTGGGTAAAACACCCCATGTTACGTGGCTTGCCTGGAATGAGAAAACAGAGGGGTTATTTGGATGTACTGCAAATATAAGCAAAACCTCTTAATTATGCAAGTTACTGGGGTACAGCAAAATCACTTCTGTGAATATGCATTGGAACATATAAACAAGTTAAGTTAATTTTATGTTTTTGAAGATGGAGGGTTTTTGAGACTTTAGCTGATCTTTGGTGCAGGTTCTCGGAAGACAAAACTTCTGTTTTGTGAGGAAGTACAAATTTATAATTTAAAATACAATCTTTGGAAAAAGAACTTCATGTGGAATGGTTTTAAATAATAAATTTAAATAGAATAATTTTTCTCTGTTTTTTTAAAATGACATGAGCTATACCAAAATGGGATGACATTAGTAAACTGAGTGACTTCCAGATTACATAGGTGTGATATTCTTGTGATATAAAGAGGATACAAGTAGAACAAACTCTTTTAGGCTTATTTCATAGGTAGAAGGATTCAATTGTGCATATTTTAATACAGGGCATGTGAAAGGAATGACCCATAAATAACAAATCACTTAGTAAAATTAAACAGATATTCTTTACTGTGAGGGTGGTAAGGCACTGGAACTGGTGAGGCTCTGGAGGCTGCCCAGAAAAGTTATATATAACTCATCCCTGGAAGTGTTCAAGGGCAGCTTGGATGGGGCTCTGTGAAACCTGGTCTAGTGAAAGGTGTCCCTTCCCTTGGCAGGGGTGTTGGAACTAGATGATCTTTAAGGCCCCTTCCAACCTAAGCCATTCTATGATTCCCTGATTTCTATTAACATAACTGTTTTTATAATTCACACATTCTCCACTTGATGAAAGTTAGTTTTACATGGGTGGCTCCTGGGAAGAGTGTTATGTAAGTACATCCTTTGCCTGTTGGTAAGAGTATACCACACAAGGGACTTTGGAAAATCTTTGTTTGAAAACTTTCATGGATCGATTCAGAAAGGTAGAATAGAGAATAATTCTTAACCCCGAAAAAATTTCCTGTTTTAAAAAATTGTTTTTATATTCGGTCTTGCAAGATTTCAATGGCATTCAAGCTCTGTAATATAAATATTTCATATGCAGCCGTCTCATAAAGCATCTAGACCTTTATTGATGACTTTGTACAAGCAGATGGAAGAACTGTTATAGTAGTTGCTGGGTACAAACTGAACTATATAAAGCAAATATAGGGTAAAAAAGTTGATAGCCAATGGATGATGAAATGTGGCTTGACAAGCTTGTGCCTATTCATAACTTACAAGTTTTTTTCTTATAGTTTCTCTTTAGTAATAGAAAGCTAAGCATAAATATTGTAGGTAATTTCACCATTTTCAGGATCACTTGGAAGTTTTACAGGACCAGTCTTTAAACTCTTTTAGTTATCAGTGTAAAACTAATTTTTAACATTTCTATTTGAGACACCTTCGTTTCAGTGAGTAGACCTTCAGTGGGCTTAATGTAGTTATACAGGTTCTAAAAGCTAAGTTTTAGGAGGATAAAGTTTAAAGCAAAAGGAACAACTAAGAAGGACTTGAACAACTGACTTGCAATACATCAAGTGCAGTGTCCCAATGCTTTGTCTGAGAAACCAACAAAACCAGTGGAAGGGATTGCAGATTACAAACAGAAAGGCTTCAATAGATGTGAAATAGTGTAATAGATACAGGTTTGCAATTGCTTGCAATTAGTGCTGCTGCTATTCAAGTTAAAAATATAAATTCATGCAGGCAGTACGTCTCACTAATTAGCAGTACCAGGAGTGGTAACGATCTTACCTGATACTTCTGTTCTGTGTGGGAGTGGAGTCCAGAAGATTGAATCATGTAATTATTCCTCTTACAGAAGAACAAATGTAGTGCTATCCAGTTGCCATCCATTTTATTATACCTTTCTTTTTGTCATTCAAGAGGAATTCTTTAACAATTTCAGCACATAAACAGCAATGAATCATGGAGTTTCTTTTTGTGTTTGTGTATTTATGCTACTTTCCTTAATTTATTACCCTCTTTGATTTCTGGCTTTTCATTATTCATCATAATCTAATGTATAAGCCTTTTTGATGTAAGGCTTAAAAATGTATTCACAATAGACTACATGTTTTCATTCCTCACTAGATGTATTTGTTTATTTATTTTGAAAGAAAATGAAAGGAAATGTGTAAAACATTGTTTGTATTTTGCTCTTTAAAACTATGGTAAAAATGAATTGCGCAAAAAATGATTAATGGTTTGAGTGATGATGTTTATGATTCAGAAGTAAACATATAGATGATTTTTAGTTTATGTCAAGCACAGTAATAGCAAAAAAAGGCTGACCTAGACTGTAAAAGTGTTCCACTGTGAAGATTATTTAGTAATTGCTTGGCTCTGGACTACAATTTGTGGATAGGATTAAAACTCCCTTGAGCAAAATCCTGTGGTTCCCCAGGGGAGTTGGAGAGGATGAGGAAACGCAAGTGTCAACATTCAGCAAAGTCAGAGGAAATAGTTTCAAATTTCAATCTAAAGTCTTACTAAGCAGGTTCAGGTTTTTTATCCAACAACTGCAATTCTAAGACAAGTTGCTCACTGGAGTATAATAATAGTTCCCATATGTTTATCCTGTGTCTCTTTTCAGGTATATTTGGCCATGGTTTGTTAGTGTATCTAAGCAGGTTGTTGCCAAGTTTATCAGTAGCATAGACAAAAGGAACTGGAATGTGGCAAAATTGCACATTTGTCTTCACAGGCTGGTGAAGACAGGTTATGCTGTTGCCCTCAAGATGTCAGGAGGGGCAAAGTCACGCCAGTGTCTCCCCAGCATATATTTAGCAGTCTGTAGACAAAGCAAGAAAAACCAAAACCAAATCCCGAAGGGATATGTGTAAGTATTCCAGACCTGCAATAGGCTACCAGCTACCCTTTTCTCTAAAACTGTATAATAATGTACATAAGTTAAAATTGATCTTAACTCTCACTTAGCTTGAAGTTTCCTGCATTTGTTCTCAGACTTGAGCAAAGGCTTGAATCTGAAATCTTCATGTATTGGAAAATACTGCTTTCTGTCAGTCCCTCTGTGCTCCTATCTACAGAGAATCATACATACAGTAGCAATAATTTTAGTGTCAAGGACTAATGTATAAAAGCATAAGCTAAATCTGAGGAGAATTAATTGCAACATTTAAAGAGAGAAAATAATTAGGTAGAGTTCCAGAAAAAAACATGCTAGAAAAAGATAACAGAAATACAGAGACTCTCTCAAGAGAAAAAATATATTTAAAATGCAAGCATAATATAAGCTAGCTCAGACAAAGGATTCCCAAGAGAAAGGGAGACATGACCAACTTCTTTTTCTTCTTCCCTTTAAGATGGGAAAAACACTGGGAAACTCAAATTAACAACAGTAAACTTTCATATTGAAAACTGAACACCACGGAAAAAGAACACAAACAAGTTGTATAAAACTGTAATTATGTACCTTTGCCAATTAAAAGTGCAATCAAATACCAATTTTCAGTTGTTAAAAATTCTATGGGAATATTGGCACTTCTTGGATCTTCTCTTCTGGCTTTGCTCTTCAGTAAAACTGCCTCACTCGTGCTCTGCTTGTGCATCCACATCTCTAGTGTCAGTATGGACATGCCATCAGAGCAAGTTCTAGGAACATGCAAATGGCAATGCTCACTGATCCTTCACAAACCTAGATGTTATTATGTTCTTGGAGCTAAATTTGAACAGGTCAGGAATTTTCTGAGTGAATAGGGAATTGTACCTTGAGATGCTGCTGCCACCACATAGTTTTATTCAGGTGCAGATATGCATTCTTGTACTTTGATAACCCATTGGGTATCAGTATCACTGAACTCTTTTATAGTAAAGCTAGTGAAGAAATACAAAACCATTTGTAGTTGTCTAGGAGGCTCCACGCTATCCCAGTGGAGAGTGACATAGTGCCAGCTATTCATATCCCAGGACTACAATAATTCAATCAACTTCTCCATATGTCTCTCCCTAGGGGGGAAAAAAAATTCCACATAATAGAAAACCATCTAGCATGAATTTCTCCTATGAAGTCCTTTAACCTGACTATTAACCGGATCTTTATTCTCTGTACAGCTTTCCTATTGATTAAATCAGGTTCATATTTTCACAAGTTATTTATAAGGAATTTCAGTGCCCTGTTCCCAGTTTATTTTAAAATTGTGTAAAGCGTTTGAAGGAGGACAGCAGTTAACAAATCTTTTCCTCTAGCACTGTGGAACATTTTTGTCACAAGACTAAAGAAAATCTCTTCAAAGGCTTATTTCCAAGCATAAAGTAGGAATTTCTGCCCCAGGAAATTAAGAATCGTCAGAATTCTTCCCCAGTTGTAAATTATGCTTTTCAGCTTTGCTTTCCTGTAATGTAATCACCCCTAGAGCACCTAAATATGGAGAGGTTAATTAAGTCCAACAATTAAACAAAAAAAAAAATCCCTGTAGCTTACTGCCAACAAAAGTTAATTGTTAGGCAGAATATAGAGATTGCCCCATGAAAGGGAAATGAAAGAGGAAGAACACATGGCAGATAATAGTCAAAAAGCTTAACCTCTGTTGACATGGGCTCTAATACTTGTGATGCTGGTTGTGGGGAAGTCTGTGTAGAGCTCATATCCTGGGATGCACTTCGGGAGCTGGCTTTCCTGGGGAAGATGGCAGATGCATAATTTGGAAGGCAGAGGTTGTCCTCGGGATGTTTAATCCATATGCTCTAGATATTGGAGGAGTTTCGGTGGATATATAGAAGTAGTAGTGGGTGATATGGAAAGAATTGTTTGAGAGATCGATTAATCCTCTCATCAGAGTGATTTATTTAGTGGACAGCCTAATGTGCTGTGTTACAGAGGACTTACTATAGATTATATAGATAGACCTATAAAATCCAGTGCTTTCTGTCCCAGATTGCTTTTCTCTATTTATTAAAGAATATCAGTCATAAGCTTTAGTGATTCAGCCTTCTTTCAATGCTTTTAATATTCAAATAGTTTGTTTTTAAATTCACCAATTTCAAAATTCTACCAGCTGTCTAGGAAGGTTTTTATCTGAACAGTTTATTTCCTACTTTTTGTTGGTGTCAATTTCTTTTCTCTCTTTTTTTTTTACCTCTCCTAGTTTCAATCTGTTTATAACTAGTCACTTATACAATCAAAATATTATTCAATGTGATCATTTAGTCACAGAAAAAGGGTTTCAAATTTTAGTGACCCTATGGAAAAATTTGCTTGTTTAGTCATTGATGTAAAATAGTAAGAAGGCTGGGTAACTCCTCAACTTTTCAAATTTTCACTTTTAAAATCTGTTTTCCTAAAATTGTTACTGGAAGTTTTTAACTTTGGGAACCGTTCCATGACTCTCACTTGGAGGAGATTTTTGAATTATGTACTACTTCTCTCATAAGCACACATTAAATTTCAGTGGTGGTTTTGTTTTTTGTTTTGATTTTTTAGTTTGTTCAGTTATATTATTTAAAGAAAGAAAAAAGCCTTTATATATTTCTGATGAATCAAAAAATATATATTGTGATATTTCCTTGTCCCAGAGTTTCCTCAGGTTTCATTTATTTCAATATTTCTTTTAGTGAAGAACACACTGAAAAATTTGAATATAGTTCTTCTGACTTGGTAGGTAATTAATGTAACAATTTGGAAATAGCAAGCCTAGGAGTTGTAAAATGTAAGATCAATCAGAAGTTGCTTTTAAAGAATTTATATGATGAAGTAAAGGTACATGAAGGGTGTCCTGGCTTTGGCCAGGATAGCATTAGTTTTAAACTTAGTAGCTGGTACAGAGCTGTGTTTTGGATTTACTACGAGAATTATGTTGATAACAGTGTTTAGTTGTTGCAAAGTAGTACTTTCCCTAGGTCAAGGACTTTTCAGTTTCCCATGCGCTGCCAGTGAGGAGCTGCACAAGGAGCAGGGAGGGAGCATAGCCAGGGCAGCTGGCCAAAGGGATATTCCATATCGTGGAATGTCATGCTCAGGGTATAAACTGGGAGGAGTTGGCTGATTGCTGCTCAGGCGAGGCTGATTGCTTCTCAGGTGAGCAGTTGTACTGTGCATCACTTGTTTCTCTTGGGTTTTATTCTACTCTCTCCTTTGGATATCTTCCTTTTCATTAACATTACTATTCTTAACTTTGCTTCAATTATTAAACTGCTCTTAAATCAATCCTAACTATACTCTGTGATGTTGCTGTCTGGCATTCTGATCAGTTTTTATCAGTGCTCAGTTTTTGTTGCTAATATTTTTCACTGTCACCAACTGTAGTATTGGTGAAATGTTTTCAAATATTGGTGAAAGATTCAAGTATTCTGCTTAGCATGCCACAATAGGGTTTGTGTTGCATGTCTTCTTAGTGTTTACTGATATATTCCATATAAATAATTCAAGAAAGTGAATTTGAATAATTGCTTCTCTGAGGAGTACAGTCCATATCTTTGTATGAAAATTTAAATGGATGTTTTTACATGTCCTAGACTAGTACACCTGGGAATAAAGTAGTCAGTAAAACAAATGTGCTTTTGAGTTGTGCTGGTCACTTCTTTAAAGGGAGAGATTTTCAGCTTGATAAGGAAACTATCACTGATTTCCATGTGTCAATGTTTATAGTTTAGATTTCAGAATTGTGTTAACTTATATCAGTAAACATCCTTTACAAAACTGAAAAAAAAATGTACTACTAAAAATACTTTACACTAAATACAGTGCAAAACAAGGGATGTTGTTATGTAAAATATGCAATTTATGTAGGAAAAAGCTGCTGTGTTTTGTTATGATGCTGCATTTTTTTTTATTCATTAATCCAGCAGCAATTATAAGTAATTACATTACTTCTGTATTTGAAAGTAAAGAAACCAGAATGGTGATTAGCAGATATTTTTATTGGATTTTTGTCCATCAAACTCATTGTACTAAACTTTCAGCTATGCAAATTTGAAGTATTTCTGACATTAGAGACATTGTTCTCTACAAAGTGTAAAATCAATAGCGGGAACACCTACACATGTCTTGTATATCTGTACATAATACCTGCATTTCCAGGCAAGAAATTAATGAATGTTAGCATATTTTTCTTTTGGAGAACAGGGAAACGTTTCAGGCACACATGTAAGCATGTGTTATCTGACATGTAACAATTCTCCTTTGGAAAATCCATGATGTCACCGACACTGAAAATCACAAGATCTAGCTAACCATGGTGAAAGTGTAGGGCTCCACTGAGGGAAATACCAAGTACAGTCTGCACAGAAAAGTTCTTGAAAGGCATAATTGCTGCAGCCTCCATAGCAATTAAGGTATAAAATATTCTGTGTTATTTATTCCTATTGCTCAGGCAAAAATCATTAATCAATCCTGTTGTGGAAAACTGTAGTTTCCGTGGAAGGAAACTTACTATAGCTTTACCCTATGTTCCCTTTGTGGAGTAACTGGCAATTGATGAAATTGTATGTGAGATGGACATTATGGAAGGGCTGGTAGAAAGCAAAAGATGGCTGAGCAAGTCCAAAAGCCAGTTTCTAGGCTGTTTTAAGTTTTCCTGTTATGGTAAACAGAAAAAAGTCTCTTAAGGCATGCATTAATGCTTCTGAAAAGAAGCTCCCCTGCCTTTCAGGGAGTTATGTTGGGATGGTTGCAAAACTGGACACGTCTCCATGGGCCTAAGTTTGAAGCTGAAATTGGTATTGTTGATCAGTTTTATAGGAGTGATGTAATTTTTTCTGCCCCTGAATACTCTCTGAAAACTCCTCTTTCCTTGCAGGGAGGACTGTATGAGGTGGAATGAGACTGAGTTGTGAGGTTGGCATATAGAGAATTTGCCTCTATATTTGTTGGGGGTTTTTTTTTGTTGTTGTTGTTGCTNTTTTTTTTTTTTTTTTTTTTTTTTTTTTTTTTTTTTTTTTTTTTTTCTTCTTCATTGTATATTCCTTTTTATTTTCTCAGACAGGCTTCTGTAGAGCAGCTGAGGATTTTGGTGGCATGGAGAATTCCTGGAAATCTAAGTTTGTTAGCAGTGTTGGCTGAATGCTAAGTAATTTGATTTGTATAGTTTTTAACAAAGCTTTGCTTCCTAGTTTGGGTATGTGGCCTGGTAGGAATCCTGACAGAACACTTAATAAACTTTCAAATCCAGAAAGGAAAACATGTTATAAAATAGGAGACTGGAATTCTAAGACTTGTTATAGTCGGTGGCTACAGGAGGAAGATTTTTTTCCTAATTCTTTTTGTGATTAGATGAATGGTTTATTAATGTAGCATTTCTAGTTTCTCTTATTTGTAAGGCCTGCTTTGTGTCTGGTCGAGGGGGCTGTGAATCTTGCCTAAGTGTATATTAACAAAATGCGTGCATATATCTGAGTTGCCCAGAATAGGTCAAACTCTTAGAGGATTGCTGGAAAGTTCCCTACCTGACATTGTGTGTGTTTTAACTGTATGCTGTATTGTATTCTTCAAAGTAATTTATCTCTGCTTGAACAGGTCAAATCACTGTGTGTGATCTGTTTAGAGCTGCTGATCTTTATTTTGCCTACCAGCAAGCACATTTGATTAATGTTGTAGTTCAAGATTCTTTTTTTCCTGTGTGATAGTATTATCATTGTTACTACTTTCCTCTTCATATACTTATGCATAGGTTTCTCACTGCATGGTCTTCCTAGAGTACTTAAAGAGCACTAAAATAAAGTGTAAAGAAGTGCATTTATAATAAACACTTTGGAAGGAGATAATATAAATTACCTAATACTTTCTACTATAGAAATTAGGATATTTGCATAGTATATAGGTGATCTTCCCGTGTATACCTTAACACAAATAATATATAACACAAATATGCATGGATGGCTTTTGTCCTCAGCATCTGTATACTTGCTTTCTTATAACCACAATATTGTCTACAAAAATGGGAAAATGTCACTGTAAAAGTTTTAACTGTGGAAAAAATAAGCAATGCAGGGATCTTTCCTTGTTTAGGACTCTGCTGCAGCAGAGCCTAACAGGAGACTGAAAAAAGGAAGTACCTATAAGGTTCCTTTTGGTGATGTCTTCTCCATTATGTGTGTGTGTTTCTGCATCGCATACACTGAGGTGGAGTGAGGACCTGGCTGCAGCCCAAAGACCAGAGAGTCCACCTCAGAGGACTGCCTACCTCCCCTTTCTGTTCCAAGATTACACTTGGCAAATTGGATCCACTATGTCCCTCACAGGCTTCCCTTTCAAAGGGCGGAACTTGCATTTGAGAGTTTTTCAGAATAAAAATGTAACCTTAAATTCTGCTGTCTGTTCCATGATAGTTGCTTCTCAGGCACAAACTACATCTTTCCTGTGAGCTGCCATGCCCATACTACATATTTCCCATTGCTGTCCTTTCATTCAGGACATGTATGTTTTTTTGCAACGCTGATCCTAGGCTGTAGAGCCTGGGTATCTGGTAAAGGGGAAAGGAAACCAGAGTTGGTCATTTAGATCTGTTTTCTCTGCTGATGTACTGTGTATGCAACAAACTTTGTAGACAGTGGTCAACTAAAGACATTGCGTATGAATAGATTGATCAGACTAGAGTGCACAGCATCATTACCTTGCTAGCTGTAGTAATTCTAAGGTAAGCCATTTATCACAAATATTCTTATTAAATAATCAAGATAATCTCTAACTGTACAGTATTCAGTAATGTTAGCTTTTGTAGGTAATGAAGCTAATGTAGATAAGGATGATGCAAATAGTAAAACTGGATGAAATTGTGGTAGAAAATTTTGATTATTAAATCAATTATGCAAATACAATTAAAAAATCAGTAAAATCTAATCAGTTGACAAGAATAATAAGAAGTATATACCTACTTGAAGATATAAAACTGTCTTCAATACAATCTAATCAACTGCCAGAAATGAAACATCTCTAATTTGATTAAAATGGCCCAGTTGACAATAGTTATTTTTTCTTGCCGTGAGTAAAAGGATTGAAGTTAACAAGACAGAATGATAGTTTTTCTTACTAAATAGCACTTTTAGCTTTTGTAGTTGCTGACTTTTTTCAGGCACTGATGTTGATTCACAGAGGTTTGAGGGCTGATGTGCCTTGTACTTGGCCAGTATGATTCACATTAATGTTACATTTTTCATCCAAATCTCCATGCTTCTGTTAGTTTTTGTTATTTTTTCAATTATATTATACCATTATATTATATATTCAATCAATGTTTCTAGATCTTCCAACTCATCTTTGTTTTCTTCTAACTTGCTGAGATGAAGAGCATAGGAACCTCTTCTGGTACAAACTTTTAAAAGACAAGGCACCTGTTGTTTTTAGACAGCCTTACTTACTCATAATATAGTCCATGCATTCAAATCATCCACCAGGAAGGGTCTGAGAGCAATGAAAGCATACTCTGGAGGTAAGGTGTCTTCCTGAGTGTCTGCATGAATTTCTTTGTCCAGTGATGATATTCGTATATGTAAGATAGGAAGGAAAAAAAAAAAAAAGGTGTGGTCTGATTAAGTTAATGTGGGTTTTTTAAATATGTTTCTGTTCCTAGTAATTTCTTTTTCCTTTCCTCCCCTCATGACATCTTACTCCTTTTTCTCTTCCTTTTTAGCTACCAACAGCTTCCTCCTTAGCACTCATTACATTACTGGGTTAGTCTCTTCTGGTCTGAATTTTTTGTTTGCTCTTTTTGTGATTTGACCCTTATAAATGATACATTGCTATACATATGAAGAGATTCCACTTACAGTCTAAAATTAGCTTTCTAGTCTAAGCTGGTCTTCTAGGCAACCTCTGTAATCAATAAAAGATAAATACCACAGGAGGCAATTCATCACATTTTAAAATTATGTTGAAACTGGAAGGATTAATTGCTGCCTGGGCCACCTGTCTCTTTGTGATGATTAAAGGGAGCACCTGAGATGACAAATGAGATACCTGGCTCTCAGATGGCTAAAATTAGATGAAAAGTAGCCTACCTGTTGTTCCAGGAGTGGTGTTGGTAATGCATTGCTTTCAGACGATCTGTCCTACAGAGGTAGAAACTGCATAAAATTGGGATGAAAGGGCACTCATCGTTTGATCTTTTTTTTTTTTCTTGAACTGATTTGTGATGGTAACAACAGTTATATTTGATTTTCACTAATAACCAGCAATGTTGTGATGCCCTAGAAACCAACCCCCTACTATTTTGATAGAATAATTAATATTTATATAGTTCTTAAGTGAACTTCTCAGCAAACTGCACAATCCATTTGCTTTTTGGCGTGGAGAGTTAGAAACTTCAGAGCATTTCTGACAGCAATTCAATTTTAAAACCATAAGGAATTAAGTTTACTGATCAGATAGTATCTACTATATCAGTGGTTGTTACTAAATCAGGAAATACAGTGTGTCAAGATACATTTGATCATAAACAGTTGATAATTTTTGATGAATATTGCACATAAGCATTTGGAATTAAAAAAAATATAATTTGGAAATACATGTAAAACTATTTAGGGACAAATACTGTATGGAAATATTTTGAGCAAAACAGTATCTGAGAAAATATTTATTAGTTACAAGTATTCCCATAGGAAAGCTGGTATTTATTCTGATATTTCATATTTTGTATTTTATTCTGCTATATTTGGTATTTATTCTGATATTTAATATTTGATCTCTTAACAGTGCTGTAATTCGCCACTGAAGCGACATATTTGGAACAGTTCATAGCATCAAAAACTTCATCCACATAAACTGATGCCATCTCGGCACTCTCCAAACACTGTGAACTGAAGTTAAAAATCTTTATGGAGTTTATAAAACCTGGATCAAAAGGAATATTCTTCTGATATACAAGGAGGACCCTTACTGCCAGTATGACGAGCCAGGAGAAGTGGGTTAACCTTAGCCCTGGAGAGTTCTCTCAGCTTCAGAAATATGCAGAATGTAAGTAATTTTTTTATTTCATTTTATGGCCAAATAAAAATTAAGGGTATTTTGAATGTAGGATATAAAATTGTTGTATTTTTGATGCTGTTCACTGTCAAGTAAGAGGTTAAATTATGGCTTATGTTTATTTTTTTAGTACAAAATATATGTTTTTTGGAGGGAAAGAACAAAATCTGTTGGAGTGTGCAACACTTTTTCTGAACAATGTTTTTCCAGTATAGTACCACATAGACTGACTATGAGTTGGTTAGGTGACTGAGTATATGGAGAACATAGTTTTAAGGCTTTGCCTTAATTTATCTTAATTTGCCTCCATTTGCCATAACAATGGGGCTTGTAGTTAAAAAGGTTTGCCTCAGTCATGGAGGAAGCATAGACACAACTAGGTGGCCAATATGAAGATGTTTCTAATAGTTTAAGCAATTTGAAGGAAGAGCTGTCCTGTGAAAGACCAAGAAACAAAAATATCTCTAAGCTGAAGACCCAGTTAATGAGTTATTGCTTAGGGAAAAATCCTTGCAGTTGCTTGAGACACTTAAATGGCTCAGAATTATGTACTTAGAGAGCAGATACTGAACATGAAACACAGATCTTGGAGACCGTTCATGAAGCCTGATGAGAACTGAATTGAAAAAGTTCAATAACATTTAGGAAATTCTCCTGAATCTAAATTTCAGTTTTTAAAAATGGAGAAAAACTCATATGATTTATGAATGTTATTGATTTAGTGGTCAAGGAAATTTCTGGTTTTAAAGTAAAATGCCGACTGGTGATTGCTTTGGGTTTTTTTCTGCCTATTACATCACATTATATACTTAATTGTATTTTGGTGTAGTCATGTAACAGAACAATCATCAAATAATTATTAGAATGAATAATGTAATTATTATGGAATAGTACATTCCACTGGAATGCGATTTAGATTCTTAATATTTTCTTGTTACCAAGCTTAACCATGAATTATAATCTATATAACTCAATATCAACATCAAAACTGAACAATATCAAGAACAAAAAATCAGGTAGAATTATTTAAATTCTGTTTTCTGGAACAAGTATATCTGAGTCGCACAGTTCTCCACAGCAATTGCTGTACAGTTTAAAGTATTCTATTCCTTAAAGTGTTTCCTCCCCATGTCACCTTCTCATCTGAAAGGATAAGCTATAGAGTTGAAGGAAAGTTGCTTCATATACTGTTTTGCATCCTTAGAGATGTTACTGAGCAAAGAGCTATTTTTTTCCCATTTCATAGTGAAATAGTAAACATTGATTTGTCCAGTATTTAATCAATTAGGACTTTCTATTTAAAAGGCCTTAAAAATGTAGTAAAAGTATTAGAAATGAAAGTATCTGTGCTTTTTAGTAGTTGTATTTTTTGTAATATGATACATAGAAATGTTAAATACAGGGAAACAAAGTGCAACTACACGGAGCTTAGAAAGAACGTGTCCAGGTTTTATATTGATGATTCATTGCTTTCAGAGACCATTGCAAAAAACCCCTTTGTATTTCACATTTTTTATATGAATAATCTTGTTTGCTTTAAATTACATCACCAAATAAATAGTAAACATAATATAGCAGTTAAAAAAACCAACCAAACAAACAACTTTTGAAAATATTTACTGCTTCCTGGGAAAATATTTTCAAATTATTTTTCTTTTCTTTTTTTTTTTCAATACCAGAATTTGAAGATTTCTAATAGCGATAGAAAGTTATATTTTTTTTTTTCCCATGCATTCTTATAATTTAAGCCTCAGTGCAACATTTGCCGAAATATTTGCCTTCCTTGTGGGGAAAAAAAGGCCTTTAAGATATTTCTTTACTTTTGGCTTCCCTTTGCTCCTCCAGCACTTCTTCCACACACAGTAGTTCAGAGCCATTGTTTTAGAACTATTTTTGTCAGGGAAATTGCTCAAATATATTTGTGTTCAGGTTTGTGTGTGTACATTAAAGAAAGATATCTTGTCTTTTAAGCTTCTTCTGCTCCTCTGTAATGAAAGGATGTTAGTTTTTTGGAAATGTGAAATGTGACACATTTTTGTGTAAAGAATTGAATTGCTGAGGCAGTTACGGAAAAGATTGTTAATAGTATATAAATTTTCATGTATAATGCCAAGGGAATAAACCCCAGGATATGGACCTTAATTTGAATTTCTGGGCTGTCCAATTTAATTTAACTAAATGACTGAATAATAATGTCTTTAAGTGTGTGATCTAAGACTTTAAAATGCAATTAAAAAAAAAAATTGGAACCACTATTTTTTAATTTGATATCTTTTTTACGTAACATGACAAAATACAAAAAGTTGTGACTAGCTATCTTTACTCATTACTAAATAATAATTAAATTATATGGAATTTAGCAAAATTTGAATATATAATTGCTTTGCTGTTTCATTGTCTTTGGTAAACTTGACAAGACAATGAACTGAAAATCACCTAATTTCATTTGGTGACTTTGGTTTGATTTACTTAAAAAAATAAAAATAATAACAAAAAAAACCCTAAACAACAAAAATCCTCAAACAATTACAAAAAGTGCATTGCTCATTTTTCTCCAGCATGGAACTTGAAGTACCAGTGGTTCTCCTGCAGGATGGACCTGTGATCTGTGTGTCAGAAGGTGACAGCACAGGGAAGTTTGACTTTGTGGCAGTTGTCTGCCAGCAAGTGGTGGTGATGAGCACCCAGCTGTGCCTCATGCTAAGGAGTGGGTTTCACTGCAGGACTGTGGAATAAGTAGGGAATTCATAGAGAGGTGATATGTTTTCCATTCACCCTCAGATATGCGGGCTTGTCATTTGCTTTGTCTTTCAGTTTGGTCTAGAGATTGACTTCATTTTACCTAAATTGTAACACTATTTTAACTACAGAATTTTTTAACTTTCTTAAATTTAAAAAATACAGTATTTATAAATCCTGTTTTAGTTTGCATCAAGCTGTAATACTAGAGTACTAGAACAAAGTATAGTCTACTAAAAACCTGTCTGCCTTGGATCATAATCTTAATGGCCGATAGTCACTTCCACCTATTGAGATCGCTGGAAATCAAAAGTGCTTTTATACAACTGTGCTGGACTGGTTTTGGCAGGCTGCCAGTTGCTCACCAAACTGTTGTATCACTCCTCACTCTCTTCCCATATTCTGGGATGGGGTACATTCCATGGCAGACAGTCTTCCACAAACTTCTCCAGCGTGGGCCTTTCCCCTGGGCTGCAGTTCTTCACTGATACAAAAAAGGAAGAGGGGGTGTGCTGAGCTGCCTTGTGCTATAACCAGCAGGAAGTTCTTCAGTACAGGGTGGATTTTGATTTCTGCTTTTCTTTGGAGCCAAAGTAATTTTGGTTAAGAAAGTTTGCTCATCCATTTTAGGCACTTCATGTGTCTATTCATGCAGAAAGTATTCTCTTTAAGATGCGTTTGCTGGTGTTTTGCACATTGACTTTGTGATCAAAAAAACCTCCTTGCACAGTTCCCTTCTGATGCTGAATCTCCTCAGCCTAAGCTTGCTACAGAGTGAGATAGTGTTTTATTGATGTGCCAGCCTCTGCTCTGGGCACAAACACACACCACCTTGCAAGTCTGAAAGCCTTAGTTTGCATCCAGAATAGGAAGCGGTGGTAACCCAGACTATTCTGCTGCATAGCAGGCAGGGCACATTTGGAGGAGTGAGGGATGTGGGTTTGAGTCTTTTGATATTGAAGGTCTGTTTGAAACCGTATCCTTGATTTTTCCCCTCTCTGGAAAGCAAGCCTGTCTCACCTCTACCTGTTTTGTGAAGAAGACTTGCTGCCACACTTTGCTGAAATCAGTCACACCTGCAAGTGTTACAGTTCCCAAGAAGAATGGAGAAATGGGAACCCACATGGGTTCTGAGAGACATACTAAGTGTCTCTTCTTATCTTTACACTGAAATAGAACTCAGGTGGCACGAAGATGAGCTACTTCTCGTGGCATCACTTGACTTCAGCCATGCAAAGAAAATCTCAAACTGTATTGAGATACAGACTGCACAGATAATAAGTACATCCAGAGTTGAGTATATATAACTCATGTAAGTGTGGACATTATAGATCCAACTGTCTTGGACTTAGAGGTCTGAATTCAGCATAAATTCCCTTTTTAGAACCAAAGTAGACGTGTGGATCTTTCACTGTATAAAGCCCTTTAAACTACTCATGTGGATTCTAGTGCTCTGAGAAGGACATATGCTTTTCACTTTCTCATTGAAAGACACTTTGCTCCAGTTCAGGGCAGTTCTGTTTATTAATCTTCTGTGAGATTGATGATAGCCTGTCTTCTCTGGCAAGTAGTGTTAAGCAAGGTCAGCTCCTAGCTATGTGTGCAGGTACTGTCCTTGTAATCACTTTGAGAAGTTCCTACCACATCTTATCTGCCTGTTTTCTTCTTCACATAGTTATAGTATGATTCAGTGCTTTATCCAACTGTGCTGTCTGGTGAACCCAAAACCTGAATGTAAAATTTCGTTCTTGAGTATATAATAGCTTTTCTCAATTGCCATAAATATAACTGAACAGCAAAGGAGAATGAGTTCTCCACCACTTATTCCTAATTGCAAAATATTTCCCTCTAAGCAACACTCAGAACTTCATAGTATGCGAATATCTTCCTGTAAATTAATCCAAGGAATATCTGTAATTTTGTCTTAGTGAATTATTTTTGAGCTCAAGTCAAGGCAATTTTATGCTTTCAACTTAGGACCCTTCTTTGCCTGCCATATTAAATAATTTGAAGCTTCAATGAATTTTTTGGAACAGTTTAAATATTACTTACAAAAAAAATATTTCTAGAGTCCAAAGAATGTATTATCTAATACTTGGCGCTTTGTAATTAATATGCATATGTGTGATTTTGGAAGAATAATTATTTCCAAAGACAGTTCCTCTATGCCCTTCTTCCCAGTCAAATTGAAAATCTCCTCTCTCTTTTCTTGTTCTGAAGATAGAACAGTAGAACATTTTTTGCATTAGATCTTTGCCTGGTTTTAAATTGCCTCAGAAGAATAGATGAAAAATAACCTGGGATAGCTGGTGTGGTTATTATATAATAGTGATAATAATGACAACTACAATAATGTAGCCCACAGCAAATCCTGAAGATTCTAGGGAAATAAATGCACTTGAGAGAAGAAAAATTTTTTTTTTCTCCTTTAGATTTTGTGATCAGTGCTGGCTGTGGGAAGGAAAAGTGAAAAGATGTAGGGATTTTTCTTCATAAAAATGTCATTTCATAGGGTAAGGTATATACAGAACATTTCAGGCAAAAACAATTTCTTCTGAACTATATGGTACCAGATATGTATTTGTAAGTTGTATGAGGAGCAGCTGAGGGAGCTGGGGGTGTTTAGCCTGGAGGAAAGGAGGCTCAGGGGTGATCTTATTGCTCTCTACAACTGCCTGAAAGGAGGTTGTAGCCAGGTGGGGATCGGCTTTTTCTCCCAGGCGACCAGCAACAGGACAAAAGGACACAGTCTCAAGCTGCACCAGGGGAGGTTCAGGTTGGACATCAGATTTTTCTCATGGAAAGGGTTGTTAAATATTGGAACAGACTGCCCAGGGAAGTAGTGGAATCACCATACGTGGAAGTGTTCAAGGAATGAGTGGATGTGGCACTTAGTGCCATGGTTCATTGACAAAGTGGTGATCAGTCAAAGGTGGGACTTGATGATCTTGAGGTCTGTTTCAACCTAAATGATTCTGTGATTCAGTGATATGTGTCATTCTGTACTGCTCCTAACAGGATCCTGAATTGTAAGGCCATTAGAGAGAAACAATATAAATAACTTCATTGTGATTATTATCTGTACAGTAAATTGGATTCGTTTGGACAGGGGTTTTTTTTAAATCCTTTTTATTAAATGAATTTTGTATTTCCTTTTTATTAAACAAAGTTTTATGGCTGTTGTAGTCCAAATTATATGTTAAAAGGAGCTTAAAGAATCCTCCAAAAGCAAGTGGGGAAGTATTGAAGGGATTTGAAACAGTTAAAGCAAAACTATTTCATGAATCAGCTAAGCATTAAAAACGGAAAAAAAAAGGAAGCTCTTCCCTCAGTAGGCGGAGAAAAAGACCTCTGAGCTCTGGCAGCATGTGCACTCTGGGGAAATAGCTTGGTTTTGTGTTGTCCTTTTGAGTTTGTCAACAAAACGTGCCCTGAGGAAAAAGCCTGAAAAAAACTTTTTGCAAAACTTTTGGCAGTGATTTTTTCCCAGGCTGGTGGAGGAAAACTTGGGCAGACTGTCACAGCCTGAAGACAGAAATAGATGCTGGAGTGCTACTGAAATGACTGTGAGAACAGAAACAGCATCAGCAGCTGCAGCATCTTTTGATGTAGCATCAATAGCTGCTGCAAGAACTAGACAGTGAAACAATTTTGTAGGGGAACAGGAAGGAGGAATTTGTGAAAAAGATCACTGAAGAAAAATGGGAAGGTCAGCAAAAATTTTGGTTCAAAATTGAGTTGCCAGAGACTCTTGAGCGGGTTAGGCTCTACAGTCCTCACAGAGGGAAATGTCTTTTACAATGGGTATAAATAACCTGGAGTGAATTTCATGTATGTGGCAGCTAGTCATCAGCAGCTATGGGCCATTACATAATCACTCAGAGGGTCCCAGGCTACTAGAGTCACATGGAATTGTGGTAATTAATTAGCGAATGAACCTCATCAAATACAATTTGCCAGAAACAGCTATTTTTGACTTTGTGGAAAGTGGAGAGAGAACATCACTGGTAATTACTGAAAATAGTTTTACCCCAAATATTGGATTTTGTAATTATGGTACTTCTGCTGCTGTTAGTAAAGATGGAGGCAACTAGGTTCTCAAAAAATTTTGGCAGAACCTGTTAGACTGGCTGAAAAGTGGAGTCTGCCAGCTCTGCCTGTACAATATCCAATGCACTTGGGAGAAGGATAATGGGTCTAGTGAGAATTCCAGTCTTTGCATGCAAGGCCTGTTGGGGGTAGAGTGGCCAGAAAAAGGGACCAGTTGATAATTTGTAGAGTCTGAATCTTTATCCTAAATCTGTGATTGGAAACTAAAAATCTAAGTAGGAGAAAGTGGAGTGGAGAAAACTACTCAATGGTTTGGTGGGGTACTTGCTTTAGTTCTCCTGAGAGGTGATCAATGAACTATGTATATTAATATAACACTGTAATTTTTTTCCTCAGATCTGTGAATTTAAATCCTTTGTGCATGTTCCTGTGTTGCACCAATTTAGAGAAAATGGACAGGAATGTTACGTATTATTTATTTAGGCTCTAGTCTGATTTACTCTTAAAAAACTCTGAACTCTGTCCAAAGGAAGGCTGTTACATACAGTCCTCACTAATGAGGGTATTAGATCTGACTTTGACTTGTGTTGGACTAAAATCCAGAATAGAAAAGATACAAAGTTGTGAATTTATTTTTCATTTAACCAGTCATAGCTGAGACTTGACCTCTGAAGATCATAGATAAAGTCATTGTGGGAGATTGAAAGCTGGGTACCAATATCATCTGCAGAAATATTAGTGGATTTCTTTCCTTTCTCTAATGAGGGTTTCTGTGTTAGGTCTTAAAGAGAATGTAAGATAGGAATGATGAGCTGGGCATTTCTGAAGAAAAAAAAGCTGATTAACATGCAATAACACAGCATAATCTGGATCTTTGAGATGGGATTTCTAATGAGATAAAATGCTTAGTGTTTCTGCCATGATAAATGCCTACTGGTGACTAGCAGTTTTGTTTTTAACCAAACAGAAGCGGGTCAATTCTTCAGTTAGCCTGTCAATGGTAAACATGTAGACTCTGACCAGAACTGAGGAGGAATCTTTTTATGTCTGTCAGCAGGGATACTCATGTGTATGTAGAACTTCCTTCCTGCTTCCACGCCCATACTGAAGAAGGGCATCCACCTTGTTTAGGGTATAAACTATTTAGAAAAAGGAAAAACTATTTAGGGAAAGGAATGACCTAGAAGAGTTCTGAACTCTTTACTTTGTTTAAAGGGATTATGAAATTATTCAGGAGTTTCTTTATTTTATGACAGAGGCAAATGCACTTCAGTACATTTTTGCCCCTCTCAGGCTGATATATGTTCTCATTTGAAGCATTCTTTTAGGAACTATTGGCTTTCATAGAACTTTGTGTGAGTTGTACATAGTAATAACAAAAAGTAGTCACATTGAGTGACTTTCAGAGTATCTTATTACAGTATTATGTTCATGTCTTAGCTAATTACAGGGATCCTCTCCTGTCTTCTAACTGCAAGGAACTTCATATGTCAGCAGCAGGGAGACATGTTTTAAGAGCAGAAAACAGTTAATTTATTAATTATTATTTTTATTGTTACTATCAGCAGGCAAAACTAGGACCAGTTTCCTTTTTATAAATCCCCCAGAATCATAGAATTGTAAAGGCTGGAAAAGACCCTCTCCCTCTGCAAAACAGAAGATGCTCTTGGAATATCTGATTTGATCAAGAGTTCCAATATAAAGGGATTATAGTCAGCAAAATGAAAAACTACTGTTGCTGCTGTGTGCTGCTGACTGGAGACTGCTAACAAGGGATCATGTATCATAACGAAGATACTTAGTCAATTTAGTAAAAGCAAAGAAGGCAGTAGGCTTTTAGAGTAAACCTGTAATTCAAAATTTTTGAAGATGTTGACAAATTGGTCCAGAGTTAGATCAGTTCAATGAAGCACTAACTGTTTTCAGCATCAATTTCCTTCCTAAAAGAGCTGCTTCTGGTTCCTGAATAATTGATTGGTGGGGTCAAAATTGTGATGGCTCTGAAAATCGTAACTTTTATTTAGGGGTAAGAAAAATATTAGGAAGCAAATGGTCTCAGTTGTGCTAGAGCTAACACACTTCATTTGTCCATGTTAGGAAAGCTAGGGGAAGTCTCAAAGGAAAGCTAGTGGAAGTGTCAAAGTTTTGTACCTATTTAGATCTCATATGGAAGAAATTTTAAAGGAATTGGAGAAGGGAAAAAGTTGGTTCAGTCTGTTCGATAGTACCAGGTTGCATTGATCCCAGAGTCCAGAGGGAAAATACTATTAGAAAAGGCTGTTATTATTACAAACCCATCATTTGCGCATAGAGAGAAGCTGGAAATGCTTTCTGTGTGATGAATAGGATGCTGTCTCATCATCTAAAGCATTTGGTGGTCTCATCCCAAGATGATAATTTCCCTGCAACCTTCTTGCACATTGGCTTCATCTGGAGAGTGGGAAGGAGACAGCAATCCCAGCACTTGGAGAAGACTGTGAGGTTTGCTCAGTCTTGCTGAGCAATGAAACACAGTAGTTCAGTACGCAGTAGTTCAGTATAGATGTTGAATTTGTTGTGCTGACACTGGACAATGTTAGGCCCTTATTTTCAGGATAAACATATTATTTTCTAGATCATGCTTCCAGTGTTTCTGTTGAGGGCATAGTGGCTGTTTCAGTACCTGGGGATGATTAAGTTAGTCAGAACTCTAGCACTGCCAGTAGCATCAGGGCTCGTGTCAACTCTTAGACATGCAGTTAATGGTTCTTAAATAATATAGTTGTAATAGAAGGGAATTTTGAGAAAGTCTTTAGGGTAAAAGTTAATGACTTTACATTTCCATTTTCAAGGATATCATTGCAAGAAGCAAATGTAAAGAGTTCTTACAAAGTCCAAAATAGAAACACTTGTTCACAGAACCACAGAATGGGTGAATGAGACTGAACAGGACCAGCTCCCTCAGTCTTTTCTTGTAAGAGGTTTCCTCAGGTCTCTCTCAAGTCTCTGTGGCTGAAGGTTTCATGATGTGTAGTAGCTAGTAGCTGGTCTTTGAATTCTGAAAGGCAAATGGTGTCATCTCACCTTACTCTTTATTTCCCTGGTTGAAAATAATGACTTCTTTCTAGAATTGAAGCTACATAGATACACAATATCAGTCATTAACACCTGGTATTGCAGCATCAGCTGTTACTGGTGTTGAACATATATTGTATCCATTACAAATATGACATATGGTCATCAAACTACTGAATGTGTATTTATACACTGTAAAATATGTAAACGTTGATTATGTCTTTGTTAGATTTCCCATGTTTCTATGTATCTTCCATATTTCTTTTCCTTTATTGTTTGGTTGTTTCTATGGACATTTGCATGTAAACAGTAAGAAGCTTTTGTTTCTTAAGAGTTCATCTGTTCCTGTTACTTATTATAAAGATTTGGGGGATAATTCAATTGGTTGCTGTGGAAATGAGCCTGATGTCACAAACAGAGAATTACAGTTCACCAAGCCTTTAAGAAACAAAATGAAGGGAGAATGGGCTAATTGGGGAGCCATGTGACTGTAGCAGAATCTCAGCTCTTATTAAAAGCATGTATTTTTAGTTCCTGTGTTTCTATAGAAGAGCTGGAAAGTGTAATTCAAATGGTGACAATCTATGACTCATCAGACAAACTGAAAAAAACATAGCTCTGAGAGAGACGATGATCCAGCTTTGCCTTTATCGGATTCACACTCAATAAGTCATTAGCCCATGGCAGGTCCCTTCAGCCCAGCAAAGTTTCATATGCTTCATATGAATGGGAAAGCTGTTTGTCCAACTTATCCACTGGAAAAAAATATACTTTGCTATTACCTTTACCACTTATGCTGTTCTGCCTCTCCTGGCTTTCTGAAGAAAGGAGAGCCAAAACTGCGTTCCTTGTTCCTCTGGAGAGCAGAAAGTAGGTTGGTCTTGATGGCTCAAATCGAGAATCAGAGGTGTCTGTTTGAAAAACAGTGGACTTAGGGCTCTCTGATAGTGTCAGGCAGCTTCCCTCCATCTGCCATTAACTGGGGTGAAGAGCCCTGGATTGCCTTTCTCTCTACTGTTTTCTACCAGTTAAAATAAGCAAAAACTTAAAATGTGCTCATAATTACATATGTTTTCATTGTGGTTTTGGGCACTAAAAATACATTGCTTTTTGTGTGGCTCTGGAAGATTTTTAGTGGATACTGCATAGTTTTGTTGGCTGCACTGCAAAATTGAATGGCTTTTTGAGGACATTACAGATTGCTAAATTTGTCATTAGAACTGTCCAGATTTTGTGTGGGTCATAATTTTATTAAAACCAGTATGGAATATGGACAAAAGAATTTGTGATTAAATTACAGTGCAGTATGTTTTTGTATGGATTCTGAAAATAGATATTCTTGATTTCATTTTTAACATAAAAGTTAGAAATAATTTTTTTGCTATTGCAGGTGACCCTACCTTGGAACAGGGGTCGTACTAGTTGATCTACAGAGATCCCTTCCAAACCTAACAATTCCGTGATTCTGATACTGAAACACTAGAATTAATTGTAGTAGTAATGATAGTGATAAACAGTTTGTTTTGAAGAATGTATTTCCTAGAATTTAGTGGCATAGTAATAGATGTTTTCATTCATGAAGGCATACTGAAGAGCTTTAAAATGATATGTTAACTGTTGTTTCTTTGTTGTTGATTCTGGTTTTGTTTGTTGTTTGTGGTTTGCTTTTTTGTTTTTTTTTTTGTTTTGGTTTTGTTTTGTTTTTTTTTCAAGTAGAGTGCTGTTTCTACTTTTAGTATGTTCTTTATATCTGAAATTCACTACAGAGATGGGACCGACTCTAGTATCCTTACCTGTTTCAACATAAACACTTTGGCTATCCTTGTAACTGCTTTGGAAGAAAGCATAGGCTGTACATTGTTTAAGAGCCTATAGATAGTAGTAGTTGAAATGAATGGAAGGAACCAGTGAAAATTTTATAGATCTTTATGAGAGGAGGATGGGAAGATGGCTTATGTACTAAGTATATGTCTGAATTCTTTATTGAATAGCAGCACTTCAGTACTGCTTTAAGAGTTTGAGAAATTGCTGAAATTATACTAGAGATGGTGAAAACACATTGAAGAGATGTGAAGAAAAAGAGTGAGTGGTAAAATATGAGTGGGTTAAAAATAAAAAAGTCCTGAAAGTGAAAAATTATTTTAAAAAGTGAAAAAGAAGTAATGGAAAAACAAAGCTAAACAAATGGCTTCAAATAAAGTTGGAGTGTACCAACTTTTGGTATACCAAAATTCATGTATCTGTGGTATTTTTACAACCCATAGGTAGTGCCATGAGTGATGTAACAAAACAATGAAGAACAGATGTTAGAAATAGCTTATTAGGAAAAAATCAAAGTTGGCTTTTAGAGAAACAGAACAGCAGACCGGAGCCAAAATTTTGACATTTGGTGTTTGGTTATGAAAAATGATAATAATAATAGTAATAATAATGAAAAAAATATAACTGTGAAATTGAGAGAAATGACCTGCAGCAGAAGGAAAAGTTCACATTGGACCTTGGTGGCTAGCCAAAGTTTATCTTGTAAAAATGATTTAAATTACTTTATGTTAACTATTTTATCTTCTGTAGAGGGCCCTCTAGAAGATTTTGAATATCAATTCTTCATTATTAAAATCTGTGAAGATGTACACAGGCACTATTATATTTGATTTGAAAGCTTGATTACTTATTTAGCTGATTTTGGGTGAGGGTAAATCCAAGCAAGTACTCAAACTGGAATTTGAAAGAAGCCACTTACAGTCCCTTTGGAGGTGCTCCTATTCTGGAATAAATCAGCAATGGCTATGCATTTAGATTTATTTTACTAGAGAAGAAGTTAGTTACTTAGGAACTATCTAATACTTAGAGGAGTTATGACCCATTTCATATGCCCGTAAGTATAGAACCATATTTTTATATTTTGTTTCAGACACAATGAATATTGTCACATTGCTTGTCAAGTCCAGGCTTGCTCTTTTATCTGTGGTCTAACATGTGATACTTTCAAAGAAGACCATGCTCTTAAAGATATATGACATTATTATATAAATTTAAATGATCTGTACTTTGAGGTCTGGGAGTTTAAGGGATTCACAGAAAGAATGTCAATTAAGTTGTCCCAAATGGTACAAAAACACATTCTGAAGTGTTTCCCAGTGTATGTGCTTGAATCACAGCATGCACTGAAGTTTTTTTGGATTAGGTTTCAAGAAGCAACTGCCAGAGTAGCTATTCCTTTTACTAGCAATCTAGAGATGTAATGACTGACTGTTTTGAGGACTAAACTGCTCTTCAAACTACAAACTCTTCAAGGCAGACGCTCTTTGTGTAGATGTTGGAGCTTAAAGTTACACAGTCTCATATTTTTAAAAATAACCTGAGTAAGTTTACATTGAATATCAGGGTTTTTCTACCAGTAACATATTTCAGAAGAACTTGGTTTTCTCTTTTTTGTTCCCCCCTTTTTTTTTTTCATCCCTACTTTGTTATCTATCCACACAGCCTGTTAACATCTTTGGCTAGCAACACCCTCTCAACCCCCAAACAAAACAAAGGAAAAATACCCAAACAAATCCAGTCATCTCTACAGCTTAGCATCCTGTCCCTGGGAGGCATGCATCTCAAAAGTTTTGTAAGTGCTCCAGGCACAAATATGTCAGTCTTTATTCAGGGTCTGTCTGGGCATAAAAAGCAAATCTAAATCTTGTATAGTTATGCAGAGCAGGTTATAATCACATCTCCATTTAGTTATTTTAGTGGAAACTAGCAATAAATATGGTCTCTGCACTACAGAAAGTCTTTGGCTTGAAACTGGGTCAGACCTCATTAAGTGTTGTGTTGTATCTAGTGAATAAAAAAGCTGCGTAAACTGCTCTAAATGACGTGGGTTAATGAATAAGGAATATATCATGTCACTGCATTTTTGTTATGTTAAATTTGCTAGTTGTATTTAAGGTTTTATCCTGGAAGCTGTTATTTAAGGTAAGAAATGACATCATTTTCTTGGATAGGAATGCCCACTTGTATGTACAGAAAGCTGTTCTGTCCCATGCAGGAAGAATTTGTCATGTCCTGTTTTTCCCCTCCAGGAGTTATGACACCCAGGCATATGCAAGGGCTCTTTTCATATAGGTTTGCGCTTCATGCTGCCAGTGATAGATGAGTTGTCTTCTCTTGCTGCTGTCTGCTACACATACAGTGCCAAAGAGTAGCATGTTTAGTGTTCAGAGGTGGTGATAGGAGGCAGACTGTTAGGGTTTTTAATTGTGATTAGTCCTGTATACAGCAGCAGATGACTTTTTGTAAGTTCTTCTCTTATTCAGACCACTAATACATAACTCTGAACTTGTGTAATAGCACTCTAGTATTTTTATATGAAGCCTCTTACAGACCTCATACTCATACAACTATCTTTCAAAAATAAAGAATGATAATAATAATAAACTCACATATACCACAGTTGTCAAATAGGTTTACTTTGAAAGAATTGATCATCTGCTTTGTTTTAAAGACTGTGAAGCATCTTTGGGGATTTGATTTCTGCATTGTTTTCCTAAATGTCAATGTTTAACTGTTCAGTCTTTTTCAGAAGCACTCTCTCAATGCCCTATTCTGTTTTATGAAATGGATTCTGCCTCATTTTCTTTCTCCTTTTCTGAAAGGGATGAAACTGTTTCCTATTTCTCCCACCTGTTTAGTCATAAACTAATAATTGTTGTGAAAAAATGAAACAGATGGAAGAAATGGGAAACAGTTTCATCCCTTTCACAAAAGGAGAATAAAGCCCTTTATCATAGCAAATTTTTATGATTTCCACTATGGAGTTTTTTGTTGTTGTTGTTGTTTTGTTTTGTTTTTTTGTTATCAGTTTTTAGTGTTGATAGCTACACAGAATATCCGTCTTGTCCTAACCTTTCGTGGAACAACACATCACCAGGGGAGGTTCCCACTTTTATTGATAGACTTTCAGTTTAGTGTAATAGTAGTCTTCTATATAATTCAGAAAAAAATATTTTCTTTGGATACATATTCTAGAGTTGTGTTTTGTTTTCTCCCACATTTTACATATTTAGTCTTAGATAAAAGTTTAGTAACTTATGCTGCACAACTTCAGTGACTGATGAGGTGCCAGACTTTGGCCAGTCCTTGCCAAATGACCATGAGTAGATAGCTTTGGAGCTTGCTATCAGCTGAGATTTTTTCAAACTGCGTTTTTGGTTGGCATCCCATTTGGTTGCATTTTGGAATTTTATGCATTAATGCTGTTGAACTAGTAATTCAGATAGTTGTTTTAGGGGAATGTAGAGTGTTCTGCTATGTTTTCCGCTTGCAGGTCTGGAAATTCAAATGGCATCTTAAAATTTCTACGAAATTTTTAAGAGCCTGGTTTTGAGTTTTAAAAAACTGAGAAAATAAATTTTATATCTTCCTGACCACAAAAAGTACATTTTGTTTTAACAATGTTAATTTGCACAGATTATGTATCACTGTTTTCTATGAAATTAATTAATTATCAGCATTTCTTATGAAGAGACCTTTTAATTTCATTTTATCAGGATTTTTCTATTTTTAACCATAGTCAGAACATAATAGATTATTAAGATGACGTTAAACCTTTGCCTTAAAAGATGACGAAGATCAAGGATAAACATGGAGAGAGTGAACAAGGAGGCAGATAAAGTATTTTTAAAAAGTTATTTTGATTAAATATTAATAATTATTATTATACATTATTTTGATTACAAGTACATAGCCATCAGAAATAAAGGATAAGTAGTTAGGAGGTACTGGTGAAATATGTGGCAATTAACATCAGAGAAACTTTGGATAAAATCAAATAAAAATAAAGAGGAAAGGAAATTTAATGGCAAGCAAGGTAGTATGCATGAAATGATCAAGGGTTTATATGATGGTTGAAATAAAGAAAGAAGCTACAGAACAAGGAAGAAAGTAAAGTGAGAATAAAGAAGTATACAGTATTTCTCCAGTGGAGGAATTCCACTGTTTTTTCAGAAAGGCTGAGATGTTGAAATTAAATATCAAAAGTGTTTTTGTTTTTCAGTATTCAATTTATCTACTGAATTGTATGCAGGCTTTTAAGCAACTTGAATTCTAGCTGTTCCCTTTACAATTGGACAGGAGTCAGTTCCTGATCTTTGTAAGGTGCTCAATGCCTTCATAGGACACACAGCAGGTTGAATGAGAAGCCTTCTTTCTGATTTTCCAGCTTTTATATGGTTACAATTAACTGCATATGATGTGCATTGTTGTCTTTGAGACTGAATTTTCCAAGGAATGGCTTGAATTCTGATAGCAGGAACATGATGTATTTTCTGCGTGCTGTGTGAGTGCAGCACAGGCTGCCATGTTGCTTTGCTCAGCCACGTTGCTTTGCTAAGCTTTTGGAAAGCTCTGGTGGTCTGCAGGCTGTCTTCCTCCTTACTCTCTCAGCACCAGTCAGCAACTGGACCCTACCCTTTTTGGATGGGTGTCCTCATTCCCACCCCCGTCCCTCATGGGATTCATGTCCTTCCTTCTGCATCCTCTTGAAGCAGTGCCATGTCCAAGCAGCTCTCAGCTTCTGCTTAAGGCCATCTTTATAATGCTGTTTGGCCGGGGAATGAACGTTCATGGGCGGAACTGAGAACCTGTGTACAACTAAAAGGGGCTCTGGGTGTGTACCTGTGTTGTGGATGCTGACTTGGACCGTCTGACAAGAAAAAAATCCTCTTATGTTTAGGAATTTCCCAGAGAAGCAACGTGCTTTGTGCTGTACTTTGCAGTGTAAAGATTCGTGAGCTAGAAATGAGCAGTAAAGTGGTGCAGCAGCACAGCTGGAGTCTATTTTCAGTTTATTTCAGGAGCCCTAGAATTCCTCCACTGCCTGATTCAAGCTAATCAGAGTCTCTTTACATAATAGTGCCATTTGTAGGCACACAGAACAACATATTTTTTTGAAACAAAACACTGTGGTGTTCCTTTTGAAACATTTGGATGATTGCAGAATTGAATATTTCAATATTTTATTTGGGAGGAAAAAAAATAAAGGAAAGTGAAATGTAATTGTCAAAGAATATATCCTGGGCTGCATCAAAAGTGTGGCCAGCAGGTCAAGGGAGGTGATTCTGGTCCTCTGCTTTGTTGTTGTGGGACCCCATTTGGAATGCTGCATCCAGCTCTGGGCTCCACAACACAGGAAGAACATTGACCAGCTGGAAAGAGTCCAAAGGAAGGTCACCAAGTTGTTTAGAGGGATGGAGCACCTCTCCTCAGAGGAAAGGCTGAGGGAATTGGGGTTGTTCAGCTTGGAAAAGAAAGTTTTGGGGTGACCTAATCACAACCTTCCAGTACCTGATGGGAGCCTACAGGAAAGATGAAGAGAGACTTTTTGCAAGAGAAAAAAAAAAAAAAAAAGTGTAGTGACATGACAAGTGGGGATGGCATCAGATTGAGAGTAGGTTTAGATTAGATATTAGAATGAAGTTCTTTACTGTGGGGGTGGTGAGGCACTGGAAGTTTGCCCAGAGAAGTTGTGGAGGCCCCATCCCTGAAAGTGTTTAAGATCAGGTTGGATAAAGCTCTGAGCAACCTGATCTAGTTAAAGGTGCCCCTTACCCACAGCAGTGGGGTAACTAGAGCATCTTTAAGGTCCCTTCCAAAACAGGCCATTCTCAGATTCTATGGCTATTAATATCAGCTTTATTGGAATATGTTACCTACTGAAGCATTTGTTCTTTTCTGCAAAGGAAATTTCTACTAAAAGTTTATCATTTTGATGGGACAAAAACAAACAGTTTGCACAGCTTTATATTAAATGTAACATTTAACTAAAAGTAAAATATGGAGAGATTTCTGTATTGTCTTAGAATTTTGGTTTGAGTGATCAGATTTCTGAAGGCAACCTCAACAATATTTACTTTGTTGTCTAAAACAAGTTATTCTTCAGTCTGAACATTTTATTTATATTCATATCTGTATCTTGGGTGTTGAGTTTTTTTCAGATTTAGCATTTGTTAAAAGACAAAAAGGGAGGATAAATTGTAGATTATTTTAGATGACTTCTGTGAGTATAACATCTTTGCTATTTGTGAGTGACAGTAAGATTGAGATATTCTGACAAGGGTCTGGCATATTTCTTAGCAGTGCAGAGGATTGTGCGTCACTACTTTCAGGAGACTGGGTCTTTATTTTATGACTTATCTTGAAGCCATGATCTCATACATATTGAAAGTTAGTAAGCCATTTATTTACTGAGGGTTTTTTTAGTGCAAAGTCAAGTTTTATTTCACTGACGGCACACACTGTTTGGAAAGCATTAGAACAAAACCAGGTCTTTTCTCTGTGAGAATCATGAGCACAAATGTGGTGACAGCTTTCTTATATTTCTAATAACATATCGCATCCAAGCTTAAAAAATTATTTGTAAGAAAATTTACTTTGTAAGAGAATGAAGACTGTATGAGGCTGCAGAAGGAGTGAAAAAGACCAGCTTGGATCATCCTAGACACCAAGTAAAAATGACATATCCTATACTTATTGTTAATTGTGTTTGTTAGGGAAGCCTGTTACATGCTATATTCTGGTTTTACAGTTGTTTTATGTTTGTCTATACAGTGGTATTTAAAACATATAATAGGCTCCAATAAAGCACGGTACCCTTGCGTAAGAAAAGCCATACTCCCTATAGACATTAGAGTTTGATGTTCCTTGAGGTGAAATGTCTTAAAACTTTTCATAAGTTCTTGTCTACTGTTTAATGCACTTATTGCATGCCTGGCAAGCTCCAGGACTTCCAATGTCTTTTTAACAAGAACAGATTCCTTGGGTTAAAATGTTCTAGCATAGTATTTTTACAACATAGTTATTCAAATGTTTTCCTTTGTCTAATTCTGAAACAGGATATAAAAGAGGAAAGGGAAAGCCCATCTTGAAAAGCAAAGGAAAAGTCTAAATTGTTTTATTTACTATCCTTTGACAAAGTTCTGAAGTCTAGTTTTGTTTTCCTTTACACTCTCAGAGGTCTTTCACTGTATCAACCAACTTTCCTTTTTTTCGTTTTCCTTGAACCAAAGCAAGCTATGTCTATTAAGCCTGGTCTCTACAAGCAGGTGAGTCAAAAAGTTCACAGATGGTTTACTCTTCCATTTACTTGAAATGTAACTCTGTTGGAATTGGTATGTAGCTCCCTCACAGCTAGTCTGTTCCCCAAGTTTTTAGGTGAATTTATTTCCAATCATACTCTTGCCTCTTTTTCTCAAAAAACCCCTATTTTATTAATGTATTACTACATTTAAATACTTTTAATTATCGGGCATATGGAACATTCAGAATGTTCAACTGCGAGTTAATGATGAATACAAAAGTTTGGGAAAAGTTAAGATCTGTTTGTGGCTGTAATTTCCTCTTTCTGAATGTTCTAATGTTAACTTGTAATGTTTTATGATTTTTTTCCTCACATGAAGAGTATTAGATGGAATATATTTATTCTGAAATGGAAGTCATCCTATTAGATCATGGGAAAGTTAAGGTCTCTGGAAACTTGGAAAATTATGAGATCATACTTGTAGATTTTTCTCTTTAAGATACATTAGTAACAATTTTTAAAAAAAAAAGATTTGAAGGACCAGAAGAAGAGAGATGAAGATTAGAAGACTGAACTTTTCTCTCTTCTCTTTTATCTTGCTATTCTTGAAGTTTCATCTGCCTCTTCCTGTGTTTTCTTCTCCCTATTTTTTTGTTTTCTCTTGTTCCTTTTATCCTTTTTCATTATTAACTCCTCATCCTTCTTTACTTTTCATATCTTTTCTACTTACTTTTGCTCTAATTATCTGTATCTCACATGCTCTGGAGAGCATCATTGTTAATCTTCCTAGCTGAACAATATGAAATTTAATAAACAAACATGTCTGGTGTGATCATACTGAGATATAACTGGATGGATTAGAAAGGGATATAAATTTGAATCCTGGGACCTGGGAATGTTGATAGTTCATTACTATTATGTTGTCTTTTGTCCGTGGCAGCATTAAGTTGATGAATACCAGTGTCATGTTACTGGTGTTTTGCTACCAGGTTAGACAACTTAATGTTGTTATAATACCTGTACTTTAGGGCTACACATGCATAAAACATTTGAATAAACTTATGTTAAGTTTATATTAAGCTTACAATAAATAGAAATTTATCTTTTTCTTTTAAATATACATTGAGTTTAGTTTAGGGGCATATCTTTGTAGTTTGAAGCATAGGTGACAAAACAGATATTTTAGTAAATTGATTTGTTTATCTCATTTCTATTTTTTCCCCCTAAAATGTAATATTATGAATTGACAAGGTTGATGCTGCTTGCTGCAAAGGTTATTGATTGTTGTCAGGATTTGTGGCAGAAATGATTTAAGGAAGGACCTACCCAAAGATGGGATACACATTTGTTATTTGGAAACAGAGTTTGTTGAGGAAATTTGGGGCAAACTTGCCAGAAATTGCCATTTACCTGTCAGTATAACCAGAACGTCTTTTGGCAAAATTACTTTATAAAATTTAGTGATTTGATCAGTATGGTACTTATAGCAACTGTCCATAGTAGGTGCTGGCCTCTAAGGGTTCTTTTCATGGAATAAATTGGTACAGTCTATGCTCTTTGAAATATTTCTGTATGTATCATGTCATTTTATAATAGGCCTTTCGTAGGGCTACAAGTTTCTGTAGAGGGGAGAGATACTAAGTTGGATGATACAAGTAGGCATATGAAAAACTAACTCAGGGTATGCTCACATTGCAGTCAAATTGTGAGTACGTCTCACAGAACTTTAAAAGAATTGACTTAATTTAGCTACTTTCAATACTTCAGAAGTACATTTTTGACATAAGGACCAGTTCCTCTCCTGTTCCAAACTGTTAGTTCAATATCCAAATAAATTCCATAGATCACTATTTGATGGATTTAAAAAACCCTCGGGAATGTTAGAAATGCATTTCATATGACTTACTGCCTTGGAAATGTTAGGAATGAACCCCAAGCTAATGCAACATAATTCTGAAAAATTTGTTCTTGTTTAACCATTTTTTTTATTTTATTTGTCATAATTCTTGACATTCTTGTGGGCAAGAAGCACTGTTACCGTGTTTGTGTTCAGATTTTGTAGACTTCTGTTTTACCCATTCTTCTATTAAATTATATGCATTTGTAGTATAAGCAGCATTTTTCACAGTTTATTTGATGGGATCTTGGTTTGTTGGGTGGTAGATTTATTTCATGATGTCATCATGTATATCTGTCATGTGCACTCAGTGACTAAACTTTCATAATAAGTAGGAGTCACTTGGCTTCCATCCTTTTCACAGGATGCCTTCATGATTATGTCGTAGCTCATTCACACAATCACAGAATAGTTAAGGTTGAAAGGAACCTCTGAAGATCATCTGGTCCAACCCCCCACCAAGGAAGAGTTACTTAGATATTCACACAAGGACATTTATCCAATAAATGTTCATCATTATTGTTTTAAGGCAAAAATTAGTCTATATGTGTAGTACTTCTCATCCCTTTCCCTGTCTTCAGACTCCCTATGGCTCAGACTTGCTGAAAACAATCCATTTTGTGTTTTCCTGAAGTCAGACAAAGTGATTCTTTCAAAGGCCAGGGATAAGCTATAGAATGGAATAGACTAGTTTTAAAGTTTTAAAACATAAAAAGCTGTGTATTATTACATGTGTCACATAAAAACTGGTAATTGGTGGTAGTACACAAAAGAACAACCTTCTATCCTGGGGAATAAGCTCAGAGAAAAATGAGGTAAGTGTAGGAAAATATAAATGAAGAACAGATTGATGGGATAAAACCATAGAAGACTGATTATAAGATAATTTTAGGATTAAAATTATTTCTGAATACTTGAACAGAGATGGCTGAGAACTGATGTGTTCTTGTTTGCTTGTTTTATTAGCTGAATAGGGAACTGTAGGAAGTGCTAACAGAGTAAGAAATAAAGCTTAAGAGAGCAAATGGGCTTTGGCTTCTAAGCCTGCAGAGGACAAGTAGCCCAAGTGTATTACACGGCTTAAATTAAATAGTCGAGTAGATATTGTTTAGGATGGTTAGAGATCTCTATAAGCTTCCTTGTGGGAGCTATTTACCTAAATAATGTTATTACCTTGCCAAGTAATTTTCTGTGAAAATGCAGTCTTCCTTGGAGTGTCTCTCCCTGATACTCTGACACAAAATGTCATTTGATAGTCACAGATAATCCTGGCACTAGGGTTTAATGTGTCTTTGTCCATGTACTATATTATAAAGTTTATTCTTACTTGCCGTCTCCTTAGAATCCTGAAATGAGCAAAGAATTACCCTATTCCAGCTTTGATATTAAATTTGAAAGGCAGAAGATGAAATCTCTTTGAACTAAGATACAAAATTCAGCTCTAATGTTTATGTAGAGAAAGGGAAAGGATTTGAGAGACATCAGGCAAGGATCAGTAAAAAACAGATCTCCAGGAATGTGAACTGATCTTAAGGGTTTTTCTTTCCTTGATGTTAATGCTTGATACCTCTCTTCTGTACACTTGATTTCTCAAGTATTATCTGTTATGGTCCATATTGTCCATAAAGGCACATAAGAAATTAGTGAGATAAAGCAGTTAATTAGTTGAAGAAAGTATTTAATGATGAAAAAAAAGAATTATATACCAATGCACTAAAAACGCTATTTAACTACACCAAACTTGAAAACAGCTGGCTTAGGTGGAAACAGAATTTTTTGAGATTTGAAGTGCACGTCTAGAAGATTTATGGAACTGGTACTTGAAACATTTGTTTCTCAGAGCAATGAACATAAACCAGACTTCCCAGGATGATTTGCAATGACAGTTGTTAAGATAAATGAGCATATATTTAACTTAATGTGTGAAAGTATAATATAAATACTGAGTTGCTTTGCTGTAGTAATGAAAATAGGAAAACTCAAAAACATCCTAACATTTGGTTAAGATACACTTGTAGTCTCTTACCAGTTGTTTAGTTCATTAAACTTCAAGTTCCCAGCAATTAGGAGAACAATATTATCCCAGAAGTTACTTCTTGAACTGGAACTGACATTTTATTTTTTACTGATCAGTCTGTAGCATTTTTTCTTTGACTTTTATTTTTAAATTCTATCTATTTAGAAATAAACTTTTTCAGTAGCCTTGTAAGGTAGCGGAATGTGTAAATACCACAGTGGAAACAACCTCTGCATCATACCATGCCTTTGTAATTAAGCAATGATTGGGAGACTGTGACTTGTAGGCAGATGTCTGCTAGCAGCTCATTCCTATGGACAACAAAGCTGTCACTTTTTCAGTGAGTAACTTTAAACTTTATAGAAGTACTCAAAGATTGTATCCAAAATATGTATGGCAAGATTCTCAGCAGAAATGGTGATAAATGAGAACTGTTGTTGCAGTGTCAACACTTTCAACACACACAAACTTAAAAATATTCTACAAAGGAAGCAGAAATTGGGGAAACTTTATATAAGCAATAATGATTTGTTTCTAAATTTTTGGTTTTAGTCAGGAGTATTGAGTCATGAAGCTTCAGGCAATTCCTTATTATGTAAACCGGAGCACAGTTTTAAAAAATACGCAATATTTGCCCCAAGAGGCCAAATCTGCTTATGCTATCCAAAGATGCATAGAATGTAAAGGAGACATGTTCTGTTTCCCTTCTTCAGATTGTATATGGCCACCTTGAACTAATTTTTTATAACAATTTGATAAATTAGATCAGGTAATGTCTTGCTAATTGCAAAAACTCATCTGAAGTCACCAAATTGCGCATATTATGTCTATGTGTATTTATATATAAACTGAAATGCATGGGCTTGGCAACACTGTATGTATGTATACAGGGTCTATGTATCTGCATCACGTGAAGCCTCCACATCCAAATGTAGTCAGGCAATAGAGAATTTTGGGCATGCCAAAATACCAGTGGCAGTACTAGTCTGCTTGATAGGGTTTGTGAGAGTTTTGATTGCCACTAAATGTTGAAAAGCTTTTGATAGCGTTGTCAAGGCTTGTTTTCTGAGTCCTGGGGAGAACAGGCTCTAGTGACCTCTTTTTTAGCTGTTCTTCATGACTGCACCAAGCATGAGATCACTAAGAAGAAAAGTTTAGGGATTGTATTAGGGCAGAAAACAGGCAATCCAGTTTATACTGGTACACATTCACAACAAGTACAGGAACCTTCATCATTTGTAGTTCAGGATCCAGGTCCATGTGTACTTGTGTTGCTAATTCTCTCAGTTTTATGGCCTAGGCATTTGACTTTAAAGGCTTTGTTCCCAAGAGAAACTATAATAGAGAATCATGATAGCAAGAAACACAGATTTTGCAATGTTGAGAATTGTCGCTGTATAAACATTTAAAACTTTTTAAGAGGAAGGATAGAATGAACCTGATACTTTGGAAACAAGAAACATGATAAAGCAAAATGGGGAAAAAATTTTGTGGTCAAGAAGAGGACAAAATCATTTCATGAATTGTCTGTGCTGTATGGATGAATGGAAGAGCCAGATGTAGCTTTGAAATTTTGTCTTGCAATGTATTCTATTCAATAATTTTTGAAGCCATAATTGAAGTTTAGGTTAAGTAGGTTATGAGGTCAAAGCATACAAATTCAGAGAATCACAGAATCAATAAGGTTGGAAAAGACCTTCAAGATCATCAAGTCCAATCTTTGGCTGAAGTCACCATGCCCCTTAAAACTTCTCACGAAGTACCATGTCACTTTTTTGAACACTTCCAGGGATGGTCACTCCTCTGTTTCCCTGAGGAACCTGTTGCAGTGCCTAAACACACTTTCAGTGAAGAAATTTTTCCTTCTAGATGATCTCAACCTCCCCTGGTGCAAGTTGAGGCTGTTTCCCCTTGTTCTATCGCTGGTATCCTGGGAGAAGAGGCCGACCCTCACCTGGCTACAGCCTCCTTTGAGTGAGTTGTAAAGAGTGATGAGGCCTGAGCCCTGAGCCTTCTTTCTTCCAGGCTGAGTAACTGCAGTACCCTCAGCTGCTCTTTGTAGGACTTATGTGACAGACCTTTCCCCAGCTTTGTTGCCCTTCTCTGGACACATTCCAGCATCTCAATGTCCTTCTTGTTGTGAACACAGGATTTGAGGTGTGGCATTTTGGGGAGAACAGAAACAATCGAAGTAGTGTTATTTTTTAAAATGTGCATTTCAAAACCAGTAGAAATATTCTCAAACTTTCAAAGCCATTTCCCTGTTTCCACTTAAAATCAGAGATAATACCTGCTAAATTTCTAACCAAACTGATTTGACTCTTTACTACTAGTTAGTGCTTATATTTAGTGTTTGAAGTAAAATATGTTGTCAACAGCACTCCTTCCTTAATTTAATAGAAAATTGTTTCATCATCATTCTAACTGAAAAAAATTTGAGCTAGGAGCCTCTATCAGGTGATGTGACCATCAAAAAATAATCAGGAAATGAGAAAAGAAAAAGGAAAAAAACACATGTTATTTGCTGAGGGTTTGTATGAGTTTTCAAATTCAATTGTGATGATGGGATCTGAGGACTAGAGAAGCTCCCAAAACTACTTCTCCTTCCTGGTCTCAGTGTGAGATTTTTTTTAATAGGCTGACAGCCTCTGACTTGCCCTGTCCCCAGGGAGATGCCCAATGCCTGGCCCTGGGTCTGCCCACTCCTGGCTAGTGATGGGACAGGCCCTGGTGGTCAGGGCCAGCCCTGCTGACCCAGAGGATCCATGGGGTCCTGGTCCCACAGAGCACCCTGAGTCTTCCTCTCAGAGGTGCACTCTGAGGAGCTTTCAGACTATTGAAGTCTTAATTTTCAGAATGTCAGGAAAAAAGGAGTCCAAAAGACCCTAAGTTAGCTGGAGTCATTTTAAAATGTAAAAAACCCGATGCATTCTTTTTCTTTGACAGTTTTTAAGTATATGCAGGACTTAGCTGCAGTTCTGCTCAAGTTCTGGAGTCTGCTTTTGTCCTTTACTTATTTCTTCCTTCGAAAGCTCATCCCACTAGCAGACTAAAATTAAGTTTCCCCAACTCCCTTTTGTTTGCCATATACTTTTCACTTGAACATCTGCTTAGGGAAGAGGGATTTGGTGGACATTTTTTATTAATGTCGACTAAAGATGTGTTGGCACATGCAGTCAATATTGCTTTTTTTTGCAAAGAAGTTTTTGTCTAAGTATCATTTAGTTGATAGAAATGGGTGAATGAATCTGTCTTGCTCCTTGTGTTGCCAAGCCCCAACAGGGAGGATGGGTAGAAGAGGCAGCTCCTGCTTTAGGTGTCAGGAGGAAAGTTTTCCTCTGCAGCAGGAGCTGCTGCTCTTACCTCTCTCAGCTGCATCTTGTTCTACCTCCTCCATTCCCCATTGCAGAAATCACTTGCCACTGTATTTATTTAGGCAGCATCATCAAATTCTGACTGGTTTTCTAAGAAGCAATTTTCCTAATTGTCATAGAATTCAGTGAGAATGTAATTTGCTGGAGAGTGGAGTCCAGTTCTTCTGATTAGAGAGTGTTACCCAAACCACTGGTAGCAGCTGGTTTAGAGTCTCCTTTAAACCACTGGACAGTGATTGTCTTCTCGGCCACTTTTTGCAAGGCCACAACAGGTTTTAAGTTCTCATAACAAGAAAGCCAAAACCAAGTGTTTAGTCTATTAAAGGTTGTAAATATTTGTTTCCATTGTGAAATTTGCAACAAAAGACCACTTATAAGTCATGAACCAAAACCGAGGCGTGACCTATTGAAAGAGCTTAGGAGTGAGCCTGCAGCCACATGTATGGGCAACAGAGGACACGTAAGCTCCTGCCTTCTGTGAGTTCAGTAACAACCATATCAGGGATCTCTTACCAACACAGACATGCTGCAACCCTGAGTCATGCTCGATGAGCCACGTCTTTACTGAAACAACCTTTTTGTTGAAAGGTGAACTGTTTTTACACAATGGTGCTGCATGCAGGTTTGTTGGCAGGTTTGGCCGTTTTAACGTACTGGAATTTCTAGACCAGTAAAGCTTCAGCTTAAGCACAGCTATAGCCTGAGTAAAAGCATTATCCAGTTCTAGGAATAAAATGAACTCGGCAAAAAGAAAAAAAATTATGCATATAAATTTAGATATACACACATTACTGTATTGTTGCGTCCACAAAAGAAAGAAAAGCCCATAGAATAAGAACCTGTATAAAAATTGTAATATCAACTGATTGCTGGATTTCTCTCAGTGCTTCTCTTTGGTTTATCTGTCAAGCAGAGCTTTTGAGTTTGAGCTAGGCTTTGTTGGCATGAAGAAAATTGTGTATAGACGGTTGGACTTTTTGCTTTTCTAAGTCGTAATAAGATGTATAGCAAATCTCTGTGAAGCTTTTATGTTTTGTATGCCCGTGATGCATTTCACATTGTATTAAGTTTATGAAAGGGATATAGAGTTAGAAAGTGGTTATTGCTCTACTATTTATTGTAGGTGTTAAAATTAGTTATGGCCCAATAAATATACAGGTTGTTATAGCTTACTGTCGAGAATTATAACTCATAATAGAATCCTTTTTTTCCAATGCTTATTTATTTTTAAATTGAAAAACATTTCTGTGTACATAGCATTTGAATTTTATATAAGTTGTCTTATGAGTCTTTTTTTTAAGAAAAAAATTCTTTTTAAGAATTTTTCTGTGAGGATGGGGAGAAAATGTAGGCAAAGTGTGTGATCTGAGCAAGTTTTCTTTCTGTTTTGTGTTTTCTGATTATAGGAGAAATGGTACACCAAATTCCAGTCTCAACTAAATGCTCAATTTTCTTCATCTGAAGTTGAGTCACTTTAAAAAATGAATAATAATTTTTAATGTGGGCTAAACCTCAAACGGTTTTGAACTTAGTATGTAAATTTGTCTTCAGTTATAAAAAGTATCTTTGTCAGGGCTGAAAGATAGTTAAGGAAAAATCAGACACTTTGATATTCCTGCTTTTATATATGTAGGTTTCATATTTCTAGTGTCATTATTTTAATTGTTTTGCCTTTATTCTAAAACAATATGACATTCTCCCAAGTCACATCTATATCTCTAGTGTTTTAGAGCCTTAATATAAAACAGAATTTCTGCAGTACTGTGTAGAATCCAGCTACTTTTCTCCCAGGTACTTGTAATAGCTTTTCAGTTAGCAGCCTTCCACATCATGCCTTGCCTGTTTTTCTGCCCCAAACTCACTGGGGTGTGAGGTAGGAAACAACATCTCACCTCATCCAAGGCAAATTGAATCCTGGGCCACCATTTCCCTTTTTTTGCTTCCACCCTCTTGACTAAGTGCAAATTGCAACAGAAAATGGATTGAACAGTAAGAGTTGCAATCATTTCAGGCAGGGGAGAGAACTGAAGGTCTTTAGTATTTTGATTGAATACCCAAAGCACTGCACTAGTGGGTAGTAAAAATAACAAAATTGTGAAAACAAAGAAAAGAGAGATTTTTCATGAAACAAATGTTATATTTCAAGCTACATTAAATTTGTACTGTGCCAGCTATAACTTTGCAGATAACATGAGATTTAAGCACTGCCATGACAGTCTATATACTATACATACACATATTTGGAAACTATCTCTCTTGAGGACAGCTTGAAATGCAGAAACTTAGACAAAGAAGAAATTTGTCCTTGATTTTAGAAACAGTTAAGAGTAATGCAACAGAGTTTAAAACCATATTTGTGTTTTAACATGAGTGATACTTAAAAATTTACTGAAATTGCTCCGAAGTGCTAAGATGCTAAGGCATGCAGAACACCTGTACTTTTAGGAAGCAGTGAGAATACAGGTTCTGTTCTGACGTTTGTGTTTACACAAGCATTTTACAGCAATTAGGTAGATGATTTGAATCAGTCAAAACAGTCAAGAAATCCATACCATTGTTTTTATTTCCTATTTAGAAAGCTTAGGAAAAAAAAAAGTAAGAAAAATTTCTATATACTTCTGTATATATTATCTGGATTTTTTTTTTTTTTTTTGCTTCTTTTTTGATGGAAAGCATGTACTTGACTATTTTTTAAGCAGAGTTGATAACATTTTATTGAAGTATCTACTCCATGGGGCTTTATAAGACAGTTTTTTTGTTGGCTTTTTGGTTTTTGTTTTTTTTTTTTTTTAATGTGATTCCTGAAAAAGAATGGAAAATGATCCTATTCTTCATATCCCTTTAGGACAACTTATTAAAGATGGAACATTTTCCCAATATTAGTTTGCCGACCTGAGGCTGAGGAAGAAGAATTAATTTTTTCTGAGGGTTGTCAGCACTGTTAAAGATTATGCAGGCAGAAGATTGTGTGTTGGCATTCTACTTAAAATATCAATATGTCATTTTGAGCATTGTGAAAGATCTCTATTCTAGCTTGGATACTGTCACATGAACTGAAAAAAATGGTTGAATGATTGCGAACAAGTGATTGTAAAAAATGAGTCTGTCTTGGCTGTAGTACTCAAAATAATTACAGCTCCTGACCTGGAGTGGAAATCTTTTGAAAAGTTTGCTGGACAACTAAAGTAAAATTTATATCTGCAGACCTTTTTCTTCTTGACAGCTATTTCAAACATTAAACTAGCTGTGCTTTTTGGATGAGACTGTTTTAAGCTCATGCATGAAAAAGGTGAATAGTTATGTTGTTGCTGCAATACAGCATATTTTCTATCTCGATACTTGACTTAGAAAAGTATGAAAAAGATGGAAAGCAAGAATTTATTTTCAATAAGTAATATAGCATAGGTTTTGCTTTTAATTACAGTTGCATAGGGATAATACTGGTTTAAAGGTGAATAGACAATCTGGCAAAATATGAAATGAAACCATGGTCATTGCTGAAAGAAAACCTTAAGACATTGTTTTAAAACCTCTAGAAAGAGGTCCGTTTCGATTTTATTTATGTATTTTTTAATTTGGATTATAAAAGATGTGTGAGGAGACCTTACTGTCTTTCTATTTGATGGAAACTTTACTGTCTTTCTGTTTGATGCGTGTTTAAACTTTCCTCCAAAGTTTAGAAACATCCTTTTTTGGGATGACGTTCAATCACCTCTGTCATACATCTGTTCATCTCACACTGTTGCTTTTACAGTTATTGACATCATTATCATAAGATGCAATGATTTTAATATATAACCATGTATCTAAATACTAAAAAAACATATTAAAATAATAGAAACCAAATAAAAAATGAATTTTTGTCAGTCATCAATTTGTATGTTTATCCTGGTCAGTAAGTGTCTAACTCACCAGCTTCTAATTACAGCTGACAATAAAATTTGTTGCTTAACATATTTATTTATTTATTCTTTTTATAGTTTGTTTTTCACATAAAGTTGTGATTTTTTGTTGTATTTCAAATGACACAGCAATAAGATTATAAATGATTTTATCAAGTAAATATTTTCTTTGACTGCCCATGAGACCTGCTAAACTCCATTGCTTACAGTTGACAGTAACACTGAAATGCATCCAATTAGTGAAAATAAACAATTTTATTGAGGCCACAGGTAGTCTCGGGTGTTTTCATTTAAGAAAATGTGACAAATGAAAAACGTTGGGCAAAGCCATTCTTATTACTGTGTATGAGAGTGGGAGGGAAAGAACTCCTCCAGCACCTCTTAAAACTGAATGTTAGTGTTGTATTCTGTTTATAGCTGCTATGAACTGTTACAGAACTGTTACATAACTATTGTTCAAATCCTTTGCTGCTACATTTTCTCCTTTCAGGTCACATAATTTGCTAAATGTAATTTTTAGAGTCAGCTTTAAGATGCTGGATGTCTTTAAGGTCTAAGAACTATTACAATGCCATATTTTGTTGATTTAATTAATAAAAGCTATATTAGGTGCTAATGTTTATAATATTACATGCCTAAATAATTGCTCTAGATAGTCTTGTTCTTGGTTCACTCTTTACTTCTCTCCTTTCAAGTTTTGTTATAGAAATAAAAGTGCAGATGCAAAGTTCACCTATTCTCTTATTCATTGCATTGGTACTCATTACTAGTTCATGGTGTTGTGGCCATTATGCACATTTGGCCATTGTATGCTCAACTACTGCATTTTAAAGAAAAAATGAGTTACAGTTATTGTTGTTGTGTTGCTGAGATATTTAATGTGGAAAAGATGGTTATGTGTGTGATGAATTCTAAGTGGATCTGTGTTCAAAGGTTTTATGTAATGGCTACTTACTGAAATTATTGTTTTGCTATTCTGCACATAGTTAAAATAAATTGGAAAAATTATATCTACATGATTCCAAACTGCAGGGATTTGCACAAATCTGTTAGACAAAAGTTGCTGAAGCTGACAGCTTTTAGAAAACCTGAGAGGTCTGCAAAAATTGAGGTTTTGAGAGCAACGTTTGTTTTCTGTGATATGACCACTGAAGAGTTTTTTTCTGCAAGGTTCCCATTTATCTTGATATTGTCCAGCTACTTTGACAATTCCTCTACTCACTGGCAGCTCTGCCAAAGGAGGTTTTGTAGAGCTGGTGGAAATGACCATGTTTTGTGGTTGACTCAAGGACAAGAAAAGTGATTTGAAATAGTCCTGCAAAAAACTCATTCAGAAATATGCTATTTAACAGTTAAGGATTAGATCAAACAGTGTTCATTTCTGAGCATTTTGTGTTCACCTGCTGGTTTTTACAGTACTTGTTAAGAGGGTAAAGTATGTTCTCATTTTCTTTGTGCCCACTGCTCCCATACAGCTACAGAAAATTACTAGTGTGCATTGTGAAAAGCTATTAACAGTTTTGATTGTTGTTTCTTTAATTACGGTTCATATTATGTAAATCAGTGTTCTGTATTTTCATTTTGTTTCTCTTTATTTTTTTTTATCCAGATTCCACCAAGAAAATTAAGGATGTCTTAGAAGAGTTCCATGGCAGTGGTGTGTTAGCAAAATATAATCCTGAAGGGGTAATTTTTCTTGTTTCTTAATGATCAAAAATGATGGGGACAATTTGCAAATTCTGTAGCCATTCTAAGCATTTGAAATAGAAGATTATTTATAAATCAAGTGTTTAGGGTATTTTAAATTGTTTGGAAAACTAAAAACCAGGATGCCATGTGGTCTGGAATATCCCTATAGTCAGCTGGGGTCAGCTCTCCCAAATGTGCCCCATCCCAAATTCTTGTGTACCTTCAGCTGCCTCGCTGGTGGACTGGGGTGAGAAGAGAAAGGCCTTGACTCTGTGTAAATAACTGAAACATCCCTCTGCTATCAACACCGTTTTCAGCACAAACCCATAACATTGCTCCATGCAAGCTACTGTGAAGGAAATTAACTCTATCCCAGCCACAAATCAGCGCACAGACCCCCTCCCCACCACCCCCAAATAAAAACCAAACACCCAAAACACCTCCACAACCCTTATGATAAGATTAATATGGTTTTCAAGTCTCAAAAGATTGGAAATGTTAAGCATAATTTCAAAAGTTATAAAAGTAAAATCCATTAAGATTTCTTTTTAAATTCTGTTTCTCTTGTGTTGTTTCTGGTAGTGGGATTTTCTGATGTTATGAAACAAAGAATTCAGCTGAAAAAGAAGTTGTGTGTGCACATTGTCACGACAGATTCACCACTAGACAAAGTATTCTGGTTTGGCTGGGAGAAAAAGCCAGATTGTTTTCTTTTCTTATCCTCAATTGAAATTTGCATTCGCTTAGCACATCCTAATAGTGTGATTCAGAATGTAGCTAAATAAAAACCTGTTTCAGTAATGTTTCTAATAGTAATATTTCTGACTGTGCTTACATTATGTGAAATTCAAGATAGAAAAATGTTCTAACCATTATGAAAATTACTTGATCTTACATTTCAGGATGTAAAATGAAAAAAATTATTGACAGCTTATTGGCAGTAATACAATTATTGTCAACTAATGAGTCATAGCTTATCAGCTATTGAAAATTCATTTGATGCTTTGAACTTGGCAAAGCATAATGTTGGTCATTTTAGTCGGTTCCTGAGGAAAAAAATTTGTAATTCATTAAAAGAGTGTAAGTTGATCCTGTAAATTATCATCTTAGATTTCCAGGTTTCTAGTTAAATGCATTCATAGAATATAAATGGATGGGAATGCTGTGATCATGTCCTTTATTCCTCAGTGTAACATAGGGAGACCTAGGCTGTAGGACTCCCTTACCTGCTTTTTGTTAGAATATAGACATATTTTTGGTTTTGTTCTTTTTTTTTTTAGGAAAAAATGTGAACTGATAAAATGATCTTAATCTATTATATTTTTTCTTCTAGTTCTTCACATATTTTCAGTCATCATACAACATGTTTAGTTTTATGAAGTGTACCCTGTTAAAGTAAAATATAACTTTGCATTTTATGCATGTTTAAAAAATATGTTGCCATATAGGTAACATATTTTCAAATTATCAAGTGTATATAAACCTGATTACTTAAAATGGTGTGATTAGTCTGTTTTAACAAAGTCATTCTTCCAATTTGGGGCTACATGGAAGTTGAGTCATGGCAAGATGGGTACCCAGGAAAACTGTTCTGATTGAAGCTAGGTGAATTGGCAAAATCTGTGCAAAGATGGAATTAAGAAGCACAGTTGGTCTTGAGACGAGTCTGTGGCTCTGCATGGTGTCTCCCTGTTCTTCCTTTCACAGCTATTCATTTGCAGAATTTTAGCAGTGTATTGAAACATCCAGGAATTAGAGAGCTGCAGAGTACCCAGGACAGGGAGGAGGACAGGAGGAGAAGGATAGGGGAGGAAGGAATTCAAGACAGACATCCTGAGATGATTTCAGTGTCTTCATCAGGAATCAAGTTATCCACTACTCCTGGGTCAATATTGGACCTAGGCTAACCCTGACAGCTTTTGTACTTTGCTGCTTAACACTTTGACTTCAGGGAGTGCAACATAAAGCAAGCACAACTAGCAGCAACACTACTTTGAATCTCCTAAGATTTGTTAGTTCAAGGTTCATGCCATAAGCTGCTGAACTGGAAGCAAAGTGGCTGAAATTTCCTCTACCACTGAATGAATATTCTGTTCTGACAAGCGAACTGCCTTTGCACAGGTGTGTCTGTATTTTTGGCAGGCATTCAGTCTGCTGTGTGGATAAATTCTTTACAGAATGATTTGCAAGTTGATGTTATGTGGTTGGATGAGGACTCTGTGGATTGGGTGCAAGTAATTAGTTATTATCTGTAAATGAGATGACAAAAATTAACTGATCCAGCTGGCATCAATCTTAGTGCAGCTATTTATTTCCACATGTTCTGGACAACGCTTCTGTTTTGTTGTTGTGTTTTGTAGAGGATATCGTCTTATATCCATTTTACCTCTCCTAGATTATTATTTTACAAACACTCCAAATGTTTTTTTTAAGTCTTCTTCTACCAAATGATGCCAGTTTTTTACCAATAAACATAGAACATAGAACTATGGCAAATTTAGTGGAGTGTTACATTTACTTAAATATTTACTTATACATTTAAATGGTTCAGGAATTTATTCCACTCCACTGGTTCCACAATGAAGTTTTTTACAACAAACTGATCTAATGGAATGCAAATAACAAAAGAAAAGCCATTGCTATCCAAAACTTGCTACCTGAAGTAAACTGGTTTGTTTTAACATTATTTTATATCTTGATGAGTGAGTGGATTTTGGGATTAGGAGAAATGGTGTATCTAATTATCAGAAGGTTATCTACTATAGGGAGTTTATTTATGGAACTTTTACTCTCTGCTTTCAATGTAAGGGAGATGCCTAAAATTTCTACAAACGCTACTGAACATCTGCCCTTTCAACTTCTTTTCTGAGTCAATATCCAAGAGGTAATAAAGAACGGATTTTATATATGGTATAAGACACACAGGTAGACTAAGAGCAGCCTCTTGGAGAGCTGTGATTGATAAATATTCTTTTCAACATTTGTGAACTATTTATATTAATTAATTTCATCCATTTCATTTTGAGGGGAACATTGAATAAGTTGGCAAGAATTAGGAAAGCAGATAGAGCTAAAGACAGTGTCTAAATGGGCAGTAAGTACACAGCATTGTGTGCTCGTAGTCCTAGTGTTATCCTTTTTTGAGTGCATCCTAATTTTTAGTTAAACGAGGAGTCCACTGGCTTCCTTGGGCACCTGGGCACATGTTGGCCTATGTTCAACTGGCTGTCAAACAGCACCTCCACCCTCTTTTCTGCTGGGTAGCTTTCCAGACAATTTTCCCCCAACCTGTGGAGCTGCCTGGGCTTGATGTGACCCAAGTGCAGGATCCAGCACTTGGCCTTGTTAAACCTCATGCCATGATCTCAGCCTGTTGATCCAGCCTTTCCAGACCCCTATGCAGAGATTTCCTACCCTCAAGTAGGAAATGGAAGCTCTTGCTTGACAGAGTGTCATCTTCAGACTGACTAAGGTGGAAGTCATACCTTTGTCCGGATCATTGATAATGATACCATACAGGACTTGCTAAGTACTGGGAAACACCACTTGTGACTGGCTACCAGCTGGATATAACTCCACTGACCACCACTCCATAGGCCTGGCCACCTGGCCAGTTTATTACCCAGCAAAGGGTGCACCTGTCCAAGCCATGAGCAGCTTCTCCAGGAGAATGCAGTGTCAAAGGCTATACTAGAGACCTTAAAGGTCTTTTCCAACCTTAATGGTAACGATTCTAGAGATGTCCAGATAGACAATATCCACAGCATTTCCCTCATTACTAAGTGGATCACCTTGTCATAGAAGGAGTTTAGGTGTCAAGGACCAATCAGTCAAGCAGGACCTGCTTTTATGGAACTCCTGCTGGCCTGGCCTGACCCCCCTGGTGCTGCTGTATGTGCCATGTGATGGCACTGAGGCTCATCTGCTCCATGACCTTCCCACTTGGAGTTCCAAAGGATTCAGTTCTGATAAGTTGTTTCATTTACAGCCCTTTTTGGTAACAATTACTTCTTAATGCTTTTTTAAAGCACACAGGGATGAAAGACTAACATTGTATTTATTTTTCTTTCTTGGTTATCTGTCATTGCATGTTTAGAAATAAATTGCTTGCACTGTCTAATCAAGACTAGAATGCTATCTTAGAACCATTTTCTTGGCTTGTTTGCTAGTGCAAGAAAATGGGATATTCTCTCTAATGTCTTAAACCTGCTCATCTAAATCACTAACCTTTCACTAAAAATATTTCTATTATAAAAACAGAGCTTGTGTTATGACACTGCACTAATGTATGTATGTTCTTTCTTTCCTTGCATGTGTTACAGAAACAAGATATACTTAATCAAGTAAGTAATGTTAATTTGATTTTTTCTTTCTTTATGCATAGGTGCAGTATCTTTACTTTTGTAGGCTTCCATTGAGATGTACTTTATGATAAATACTGCATGTGGCTATTCTTTCAGATAATAGAGAAATATTTAAATCTGAAAGCAGAGTGCACTTCTTTTCTGCTGGCAGAATTTTTCACTGGGTTAATTTCATTTTTGTCATTCACAGTACATAATTTTACTAACATTAATTGAGTTGAATATGAGAAATAAGTTAAGAGCAAGTAATTGGCTTGTTCCATACTTGTCACAGAAATTTCTCTTTACTGTGAGATCTCGTAGTGGCCTGCATTATTCTGAAATGACAAGAACACGTCTCAGAAAAAAAAATTAAAATACTGATTTTTATAGCCATATAATACCATTTATATGTAGCAGGATTAAAATTGCAGATTTAATAATTTAAATAAGGCTTATAGTGTGCTTTAAGCGACTGTGACTTTACAGCAATTGCAAGAGAAATGGTTAAGATGCTGATCATCCACCCAAGAAGATACTCCTGAGAAACTTCAGTAGCCTAAAACCAGGTATAAAAGTAAAATCCACCCCACCCCACCAAAAAAAAAAAAAAAAAAAAAAAAAAAAAGCTAGGGAAGAAGGACTAATCAAATGGACTAATTTTTTAAGCGACCTAGTTATTCTTTTTTTGTAGCACTAAGGTGTTAAAAAGCTCTGGCCCCGCTATTCTGGGAAGAGATAGCAAGAAGATGAGAACAATGAGAAAATTAAGAGAGGGAAAAGATTAGTTTTGTAGGAACCACTCACTTTCTGGGGTCAGAGGCCAGTTGAGCTTTTGGAGATATGTTAGTAAGAGCAGAACTCCCCATTCACGAAAGGACTTTCTTCAGACGACCAACATTTTTTGTATTTTTCTTTATAAAGCTAACAGAGTGACTGCAGAGGGTCCTGAAAGAGAAGGTTTCAACATTAAAACAGTGTGTCTGTGACCAATCTTGAGCATAATCTCATCAGTATTTAGCTAATTACTTTGTCAAATGAGTAGGTGAATACTAACAGAATCAACAAACTGAACAAAATTTGGGAATTAATATCACAGTGAAAAAGCCTGATGATGTTATGGACTATAGTAAATGGAATGAAATGCACATGTGCAGGGTACAGCATAGTGTACCTGGTACAACTGGCATTGTCAGATATATTGAGATGTATGTAGCTGATCATAAGATGAATGCAAAGTATCATTGTGGTTGGTCATGAAGAGGAGAAGGATGTTAACTGGGATGTTGTAATAGTGTTCATGTGTCTATGGCAGTCTGAAAAGATGACAAAACTTGTAACAAGAGATAGTGTCTTAGGCCCATCGACATAAGTGGAAAGGTAGTTAAAATTTCAAGCACATAGGAATATGGTTTGAAAGGATATTTTGTGTTCTTTCCCTCAGCTATGTTCTTTGATGTGATAGAAGATATTAAATTACTGTAAAGACCTTGCCTTATTATAATATATTAAGTGAAGTATTTCTACTACAGATAGGAAGATTTAATTTTCTATAAAAAAGGTACTGCAGAAGACACATCTTTCTACTTTTGTCCAAATGATGGGATGAAGTGAACTGAAATTGGAACTAATTTACAGAAGGTTAGTAGGATGTGCAGAATTATGGCATATATAATGTAGGAGAAGCCTGTCCCTCACATGTAAGAAGCTTAGAGTTGTATCTTTCTAGCTACAAAAGAAAATAGTGTAGTGACTTGTGTATATTACCAGCAGTAAACTCTAGGTTTCAGACACTGGGTACTCAGTGTTTTTCTGGCTCCATGGGCAAAATTTCTAGGGAAAGCTTTCTGGATACCTAGAGAGTTGGGAAGTCTGCCAGGCAGAGATGTTGGCAGTCTGGCTGTGAGCCTGCTTTCTGTGGAGCGTGTTGAGGGCACTGAGGTGTAAAATATTTCAGATAGTCAATTTCTGCTGCAAAACTGTTCTGTTTTGAACATTTTTTTATTATCTTTACTGGTCTCTCTGTCACCTTATCAGTCTGTGCTACCAGTGCTAATCTGCCTCTTTGATATCCTCACTTTCTTATGATACACTTTTCTGCCTTAAGAACTTATTTTTGTCCTTTTTCTCCTTTACATTTTTGTATGGCACAGTACTTTATGTTTAAACTTTATGAGCCTATTGCCATTTTCATTTACATGTCACATATTAAAAAAGACAATTTGAAGAGCTTTAGGCAGGATATTTGGTTATGGTTGGGGGGATGTTACTTGTTTGTTTTTGTTATGAAGAACAATATATTATGTTTTGTGTTGTTTTTTGTTGTGATGGCTTCAGCTATGCTTGATTCACCTGCATGGTGGCATCTAGATAATGTTTATGAAACTGCATAGAAAAAATATAGCAAAAATACTTTCAATCGTAGTTTATTGCAGGAATTAACCAAAAAATGGAAATATTGTGCAGTCTTCTTGTACTGTACAGGTATTGGTATATATGAGTGTATACATATATAATTGAGCAGATGCCACTGCTCATATCCTTTCAATTCTTTCTAACCTATACTTTTAGATAATGGTGAGGAGATACTCAAACTTAGGTCAATTAGTGTAGCTCTATTTTTAGTAAAACCTGTACATTTACTTATTATAAAGTGGATATACCTTGTTGGCAAATGGAATGGGACATTTTAAACCTTTCTCTATTGGTGTATGTGATTATTGCAAGGCTCAGATTGTGTTAAATCTCAGCAAACCGTTCATGAAGTGAAAATTTATTAATTTGTATTCTTCAAACTTTAAAGAGGGATGAACAATAACTGGTAATGTGACATTGACACATGTTGCTTTTCTTACTAAAAGTGCTGTAGCAAGTATTTTTAATAAATGTAGCTGAAATAACCTCTACAAAAAATTGCAAAGCATAGACAGGGTCATTAGAGGTAAGATATGTGAGAACACCATTGCCATAGAAATGCATAGAAGAATGATTTTTCTTAATTTTAGCCACATTATGAAAATGCCAATTCAGACATGTTTGTCTGTGAGTAGGTATTTGCACAATCTTCACAAGCAGATAAATTACTTGTTTCAACCAGAACTTTTTGTCATAACTGACTTTTTTCAGGGATTCATTCATTTTGATATTTTATTTGGCTTTTGTCTGAACCATGCCACCTACACCCTTTTTCCTGACCAGTTTTTCTGGGACAGAATGCAAACTATCTACTTGTCACTTTGGTATGTGATAATTTCAAGTAAAGTCTGAATGATAATCTCCTACAGGATCCTTCTAAAAGTATGTGATTTGCCACTCTTTTTAATCCTCCCAACTTTGTATGGTAAATATAGCATATTTAGTTAAAGTTATGTATTAAATGCAAGTACTTATGTGTGTAGTACTTGTGGATATACAAACTTATGCACATATAGAATTATGTACTAAAGAAAACCTGCTGATAAAAAAGTGTTTGGGGTTTTTTTACCTGCCTGTAAGATTGGGATGAGGCTGCAACTGTTGGTGAATGCATTCCAAATTTATTTTGGTAATTAGCATCAATTTGTTTTAATAATATTAGAATGTTATTCTTAAAAATCTAATTGCATAAAAATGGAGTTTCCCCATTTCCATTTTGGATATTTTGTTGAGCTTATGTCTCTGAAGAGCTGAGGGAAAATTTTGGCAGTAATATATGTCTGTGTATTGGTAATATCCAAATATTATTTGTCCATATGGAGTATTTGGTAGGAGCAGCCTGTGAGAGCATGTGGGGTTTTTAATTTTTTTTTTTAAACATCAGTAGATAAGAATTTGAATGCTGGTGTAACTAAGAAAGCTAAGAAATAGTTTTATTTGGTTACCTGAATTTTCAAAATTAATTATGTAAAAACTGTATTTAAGGTAATGCTTAGATCAGAAAATGCCAAGGACTTTGAATTTAAACCAGATTTTACTCTGATGCACAAAGCCAGTCTTCATGAAAAATTTCAAATTTAATTTGAATTTCTGCCCTGTGAACATTGTAAACACATTTTAAACACCAAGAACTTATGCATTCTCGTCTGATTCATGGGTTTTACCTTGTTAATTCTCTATATATAGTGCCTCCACTTTTTTCCCATATCTTTTGGCAAAAGTCAGGTTTTGAAACATTGTGATAATCAATGAATCTTCAAGACTTTGACTTTTGTGGGGATGCTTTAGCATTGGTGTTCACAGCTAAACATGTAATTGTCACTAATGCGAGTGTATGTCATTGTTGTCATAGCACTATGTGTGACTCAAGGCCCTGTAACATCTACTCTTATTTAACAGCTCATTTTTCACATATTGGGTCAGTGTAAATAGTTTAAAAAGAAATAATCAGTTAAAGGAATTTACTCAACCCCATAAAATAACCCAGAGCAATTACTGTCAGTAGATGAAAGCTGATTATATTTTTGGCACCCTTTGGAGATCAGACAACATAAGTTGAAAAGCAATTAATTGAAAATTACATTTCAACATAATTTTCTTTGCATTATCTGTGAAATGTTCTTTTTAATAAATGAAAACCGTATGTCATGGAAGTCTCTTGAAATGAATGATTTCTCTTTTTTTTTCTTTTCTCTCTTACATTCTATTTCTCAGGATGCTGAAAAGAGTGGCTTATGTTGAAATATTTTGTACAAATCTAAAAGAAGAAAAGAACAAAGAGAATGTGGTATTTTAAAAGAATTTATGGGTGGAGATTAATTTCAAACACTAGATCATGTCTTGTTCCCATTTATGTGGCCAGTGTGCTGGGGAGGAATAAAAGGAGTTATTATTCTATCCCTCCCTGCCCTGTTCCATCCACAATGGCAACTCTTTTGTCAAGAGACTTATTCGTTTTTTGGTGTCTTGTGAGGAGAAAGAAAGTAGAGTGATACAGCTTCTCTCCCTTCTTTCTACATATCATCCAGAAGAACTGTTTGTTGCATTTACACCAGCTAGGAAAATAGAGGAGACAGTTAGACCTCTTCTATTGCAGTTGTTACGATAAAACTATTCCATTGCAGTTGTTTCGTTAAAAACGAAATTATTGGTTCTCTTCTAATGTCTTAGTATGGTAGGAGTTTAAATATTATGTAACAAAGCTAAAAAAACCTTCTGAATAAAAAGATGCGAAAATTTGCTTGTATATATCCTATTTTTCAATGAGGAACCATGTTTTCTGTATTCTCAGTATTGGGATATACTGACTTTTGATGTCTATACCATGTAGAGTTCTGTGTATTGGCACAGAACATACACACGAATGCATATATCTTCAAAGTATGCATACTTGGATTTTTCTTGATCTTACATATCTGTGTTTACTATCAGTAAAGCAGAAAAGCAAGTTATAAAATTGAACAGCTTAACTGCTGTAGGAGAAGCGAGGAAGTCAAATACACACAGTGTTTGTTGAGCCTCTTTCAGCCTCAGGGTGTTAGAAGCCATTCTGCTGCTTGGGACAGAATCGGGTATTTTAAGGCACCTCCATAGCCTGTTGCAGCCATAATCGGAGATAAAGACCTGAGCAAGACCTGTGGTTTTAGCTGAGTATTGGCTTATTTATGTCTGATACAAAACTAGAAGGAACCTGAAATTGTCTGCTATTTTCTCAAGCAAAGTTGTAACTGCTACTCAGAAACCAGTCCTTCAGTTCATATTCTTCCTGAGACTGAGACTCCCCCTCTATGAAGTAGCACTACATTAGTGTAATGTACTTGTCAGTGAGTGCTTGAGAAGAAACAGAACTCTTATCATAGTAATTGGAGATTTTTAAAGCATATTAAGCATAGACTGATGCACATTTCTTTTTCCTCGGAGTCCCTCATATTCTGCTTATCTGAGATTCAAAAGAAACTGAAGTGTGGGAAGCAAGAGCTTTGCTTTATGCCATTGGTGTAGAGTAGAAAGTGAAGTAAGGTATATGCATCCTTTAGTGGTGTTAGTAAGGTAGAATGCATCTTATCACATATCTCTGAGATACACTGGATACATTGCAAAGAAATCCACACATGGTTATGATACTATGGAAAACAGTGGTTACTTTATTGTCAGCTTCGTAGTCTTTTATGCAGTAACAGAAGAATAAAATTCCAGACTACTTTTTTAGCTATGAATAAAGTGAGATTTTTAGTGCCTGTAAAAACCCGAAACTAATTTTGATGGTTTTGTTTCTTCATAATTGTGTATTATTTAGTCATCCTGGAAACTCTCTTGAAATATGTAGTTTATCCTGAAAACTTTATTTGATCAGTTGCCAGGTCTTTAATTTCTTTGTGACTTCCTCTTCTTTAAAGTTAAGACTCTTCAGTAATTTTTTTTCTAGTTCAATGATTGCCATTTGTTCTAATGTGTCTTTTTATGTGTGTCTGCTGTTCTGTCATGCAATTTTGTGTGTTATCTTAAGAAGGATAAACTAGTGCTCAGATTCAGGGAAAAACAGTATCAGCTAATGGCTTGGGTAGGAAGATCATCTAGTTCCAAGACACCTGCCATGGGCAGGAACACCTTCTCCTAGACCAGGTTGCTCAGAGCCCCTGAATGCTGCCCCAACTTCTGTGGGCAACCCGTTCCAGTGCCTCACCATCCTCACTATAAAGAACTTCCGAATATCTATCCTAAAACTACCCTTGTTCAGTTTAAAACCATTACACCTTGTCCTAACTCCCTTGTAAAAGGTCCCTCACCTGCTTTCTTGTCAGCCTCCTTTAGGGACTGAAAGGTGCTATAAGGTCTCCCCACAGCCACCTCTTCTCCAGGCTGAACACTGCAGCTCTCTCAGCCTGTCTTCTTAGGAGAGGTTTTCTGAGATGAAGAAGGGCAACAAAAGGCCAGGCTAAAGAATTTTCTACTTAATTGGCTTTTAAAATGTATTATTATAGAAAAATAGGTAAATACCTCAGAATGCTTGGTGAGTCGATAAGGAGTTTGCCAAGAGCTTTTAGCAGCTAGAGAAGAAGGAACTAGAGTGTTCTGAGAATATGCTTTTAGATCTTATCTCAGTTCTTCCACTGAGTGCAGATCATTCTTTATAACTCAAAGAAACCTCCTTTTGTCTGCTCCATCACCACTTTTCTTAATAGTGTCAGACAGCTGCTCCAAGTAGGTTGCCTACAGATGTGGTTGCAATCTCTGAGTCAAAATCTGGGGTCTGTAGGTCAATTCCAACCTTCTTCCCCACCTCATAAACAGTTACCTGGTGATACCTCCTTGATAGCAGAGATGCAATAGAGATAGGGTTGTAAATAAGCATAGAAGAAAGATTGATAATTTTTGCCTGTTCTTGCCTGACCCAGATGTTACCTCCCCACATAGTCTATATACAAATGGTATTGTCTCTCTCTCTCTTTCCAGACTTTTAAGTAAAATAGGTGCTATATGGTATTTTCTTTTGCAGTTGTCACTTTTTATCCATATAGCTCGTGTTGCTTTAGTTTTATATTTTCATATTTTACCAAATGCGTAAGGCATAACAGAGTTGTGTGATGAACTTTTATTGTATTTTATTATTCTAAGAATAGTATTATGAGCATAATTCTTGGCCTGATTCTTTCTGTTTCATTCTGGTTCTTCAAGTTTGAGTGAAGGAATTTTCTCCAAAGTAATGGGAGTTGGCAGAGCAAATCCTAATTGTTTGTAACTTTCTTGTAAAGTGAAGGATGCCATAAGCCATAACCTTCAGAAAAATTTTCACCACAACACATTGGCTGGGTATAGCTTCTTTATCAAGAACGATTCAGTTGAAACTGCAGATCTGGGCAAATCTCTCTATATTTACTTAGTCAGACATCATGACAGGAATGTTCCCATAGTATGTGGAAATAAAGACAGATTAGTCTGCTTTGTTTCACTATAATGAAAACTACTTCTTCTGTTTTAAATCATAAGAAAGTAACAATGAGTTTTTTGCACTTATGGAATTTTTTGTATGTAATTTTTTGTATGTAATCTTTTCATGGCATTTGCATTATAAACCCCACAACTGTTAGATCTTTTGGACTTATGTATACACCTGAACATTTAATTGTAGAATATATGCAGGCTGTGAGATGATATGTTATAATCCCAGAGGCACAGAGGTACCTCACTGAGCAATCTGTAATTGCTGTTTGCTGCTTCATCTAGCATTAGTATATGATAGTATGTATAGGTGAATATTTATTTATATATATGCAATACTTATATTTATTCTGTTTCTTTTAGCATGGGCATAAACCCTGAATGGGTTATTTCCACTCTGAGTAAAGATAGTATCCAATTCTGATAATTTAAAAAAGAAAATAAATAAAAAAACTTGTCTCATCTATTTTTTATAAAATTTACCTAAGCATCTTAAATTTTCCTGTGTGTCCAGAAGTACTGCCTTAACAGCTGAAACATTTTGGCCTCTTTTTTGATACATCTCTTTGAGTACATGTTCAGATCATTTCATTCATAGGAGTTTATCAGTAATTTTTTCAGTCACATTTTTGCAAACAAATATTTAATAATTTTGTTGACATAGGTACACAGAAACCTTATTTTTGTCCTCAGTGACTCTTCAGCTCTTTCCTGATAACTTGGATGCTCTTTAGAGACACAAGTTTGAATTTCCTCAGGCAAATGGGAAGTCAGCCAAGGTGACTCCCACTGGCAAGTCGTCTTTTCCAGGAGATTTTTTTTTTCCCCACAAGAGGGAAAATCTGTCACTTTTTCTGTGCTTTCAGAAGGAAGTGATGGTCACAGTTGCACTTGGTGATTAGAACATTTTTTGGTTTTTGCAGATGATTTTATTCTTTTGTAAACATATATAGAGAGAACCTCCTTTTCTGTGGCCAGTCAGTGACTTAGACCTCATTATAAACTTGGGTCTGTTTGTTCTTTATCAGTTTGGAAGGAGCTTAGAGGGAAAAAAACCACCAATACTTATGGATTAAATGTTTGTTGGAAGTTTAGGACTAGGATTAGTTTTGAAATTTTGTGGATGGTTAATTAAATGTTATGGATTTTCCCTGACATTTTATTGTGCAGGAAAAGATGCACATTTTTAATTCCCCTATGTATTGAGTCATAATGAGTCCAGTTCCATGTTTATTTTCAGAAAAGATGAAAATTGTTTAATGGTTTGCACATTTTATTTGGTAAAAATAATTTTAAAGTGAAAGTTATGCATTTTTGCTGATGTCTTCTGTTTCTTCTGCTTTCCTTTTCTCCAAAGTAGATATATAATTTGTAATTTTTTTTCTTAATTTCAGGTATTTGGAAATATTGATAAAATCTATAAGTAGGAACTAACTTCTTCTAAAAATATAATAAAATTAATTTTATAAGAATTTTATGGTATAAATTGAAACTCAGTGGTGGTTTTGAATGTGTACTTCTCTGGACTTATACAAAAATCTTTCATTACCAAATAAAGTTTTATTACCCAGTAATACAGAAGTCTTATTTTGTAAAGTTTTTTTTTGTAAAACATAGGAAAAGGTGCTCCAATAAACTTGATGAGTCAGTTTGACATATAAAAATAGCAATTCAGTTTTATATGATTAGTACAAAACCCTTTATTTTTCTGTGACCTACAGGCAAAGATTTTGGTACCCTTTTTATTAGAGTCAAAGCTAAAACTGCACAGATTTTTTCTTCTTTTAGACTGCCTCAGAAGATTTAGGCCAAATTATTTGAAAGTTCTTTCATGTTTTTCTGATTCAACTGTGTCCTATTTTTTCTCTCTGTTATGTTGAAAATTTTCCCGAAATCCCTAAACTTGTGATCATAATCTCTCTATGCCCTGATAGTCTCTTGTGAAATGGAATGAATTAATTAATGTGCCAGGCTAATTGTTGTCAGTTTGGTACATCCTCTCACGCTCTCATCCCCTCACTTGGGAAACGTCATGGAAAATGCCTTCTGAAATGCTAAATCCTTCTTTCTCAGGTTCATTTAAATTCAGCTGGAGCTTCTGGAAGGCAAGCAACTGTTGAAAATTAAGCAATTAGCCTGCATGCTTAAGAAAACCACATCCACCATTATGGTTTATATATTATTCTGATGTTATTGATCTGAACTGTTTAATGTTTGAGAATTCATTAGCATAAATAAATTATTTTCAAACCATACCAAAATTCTCTGAACTTTTCATCTGAGAAATTCTGATAATGACAGTGAGATTTAAAACGAAGATCAAGTTAAGGTGGAAAATTATTGTTCAATGCTTTCCTACTTTTTTTGTCTTTTTGCTTACCAAAACATTGTGCAATACATTTGATAAGTGGCTGGGGTTGGGGAGAATTACTGATAGTTAAAGGAAGGGTAGTTGCTTGCTGCAGCATTTCACTATTTCAGAAGGGTAAAGTTCCATGAGGAAAAAGAAGGATGGTGTATAATTGCAGAATAGAGAAATGACTATAATATTGTGTATTGTTTTCTCTATTGTGAAAATAGTTTTAAATTAAGATGAGCAAATGTTTTGTGTCTTTAAGTCCTCTGTTCTAAATGAATTAAACTCAATATTTAAACCTCTGCTTGGTGAGAATGCTCTAACACTTCTGTCTTCTACCATGTCCTCTCAGGATTTCTTTTAAGAAATTCTTCCATTTTTCTATAGTCATATAATAAGTTATGTATATTACAGCGAGCGAGAGATAGAGAAGGCACTGAAAGCAATTAAAAGTGAGCCTGTTTTTGAAAGCTCACCCTTTTTCATTGGAAAGCTTGATGGATGATCTAAACTACTCCTAGATCTGCCATAGTCTAGCTTAGTTCTGTTGTTTACTGTATATACGTTTACAAAACAAAAATCCATAAATGACTACACTATTGTAGAGCTCAGTTCTAATAGGATAATCTATACTAATTATGTTAGGTTCTCTAGAATGTTTTTCAGCTATGGAGTACTAGAATCACAGATTTTGATGTTTTAGGCAAGAACCTAATCACAGGGCTCTACACATGGACCTCCCTTAGGCAGGACTGGTTTTACACATTCTTTGCATAAAGCATGTGGTTTTATGTCTGCATTTTTGGCCATTCAAAACATTTCTGATGTGTATTCAAGTCATTTGCTGACTCCTGACTAACTTTCATTATAACTGGAAAGCTTTTGAATGTGCAACATCTGAACTCTGGTTTTCTGAATATTGCTGCTTCCCTGGGGGAATACAGGTCACAAAGCACTTTCAACTGAAGAAATCTGGCTGTAGAACAACCTTTAGAACAACCACACACTTGCTTTTGTCCTTTGCTGAGCCATCTGGATTGATGGCAGTCAGGGTGTGAAATATAATAGATGGACATGGCAGCCAAGTCTTGTGTTACTTTATCTCTTGTCTTGACAAGCATCCCTTGTCTTTTCTAGCAGTTTGGAACATGTGTTGGAGGATACTGGCTTAAATGATAGTTTGACCATCTTTACAAAATATTGAAATGTTTCAACATATTTGAGAAAGAGTCTTCAGGAAGAAAGAAGTACATAATTTCAAACTTATTTATTATGCAATTTACTACACAGGTATAATTCTAAACCTATTAAGTGAAAAAAAAAATAAAATGTAGCCTTAGGGATTTAGTTACTGCTGGCATGTTGGAGGACCAATGCCACTCAGGCAGCAGTTTAAAAATGTCAGGTGGCTCTAAACTCAGGGAATATTTTTTGCAATATATACATAAAATCCACAGACAAGGTAAAGGAAAGATTAATGTAATATAAAGATATTTTACATGTCCATCCATAAACCTTAATTGAAATGGGTTTGTAATTTAGGTTTAGTTTCCTTTTTCACTTAGTTGATTTTTTTGGTGTATATGATATAGTGAAATAAATAGCTAAGACACATTTCGGTAATGCACAATTTAACAAAGCAATTTCACATTGTTAAAGTCAGTTGATTTAGTGATTAATGTTTTTGTTATGCATGCAGATAAAAAATATATTTATATAGTGTATATTAGTGTAACTAATTACTGATTTACTTGGATGCTGATACAAATCCTTTTGCTATTGTGATTCATAGTTTATAAACAGTGAATTAAATGTCACAGTGGCTTTAATAGAGAGAAAAAATGTAAAGTTTGTAGCACAAATGGAACAGTATATGATTTGCCAAAGTAAAAGAGTGTGGCTGAAACTGTCTGATGAGATAAAGATAGTGAGTCCATATCCTATGTGCTTATTTCCATTTTAAACCCATCTTGAGCACTGTGTGCAATTTTCGGTCTCTGCTATTTTTGTCTTCAAGAGGTGAGCGTTTTATTGGTTTCACTGCACTTCTTTCTCAAATGAGGTGTTCTGTATTAAAAGCTCAGCAGAGATACCCTCTTGCCAATCTTGCATTCCTAATAATAATGACTTGCACAAGAGCAGTCAGATTTTGCAATTTGTGTTGTTGGTCCCTCATAAGGAAAATACACATTTAAAACATTGCCCTTTGGTAGTTAAGTCTTGATCTTAGTGGGAAACACCTTATTTAATGTGGACATAAAATTTCAATATCTCATAAGTACATTAAAAAAGTAAAAGCCAAAATATCAGGGGAAGAGAAGTCTCTGCTCCTAAGTCTTAAAATGATATTAAAATAATAGCAAAAATTATTTATACTGTGACACAGATTCCAAATTCACTGTGGCATTTTGAAAATTCAGTTTTGATTTTCTTTTTGCTGGCATGGTTTCAAGCTGATTCTTGGTAGTCTTTTCCCTCCTTCCACATTCACTGTGATGAACTAAAGGAGTTGCACTAGAGTTTTCTATGGAGAAATGGAGCCTTGCTGAAGCATGGGGAAATTTCTCAAAGTCAGTTTTGTGGTATCATGTAGCTTTGTCCCTTAATTATTTAATGATGACAAGTTGCTGTTCTGTGTGGTCTATAAACAAAGTAACACTCTGTTTCTTTCAGATTAATAACTGATAAGCTGTTTTAAAATCACATATGTAATGATAAATATGCAGTTGTGTCAATATGTTTCAAGACACCTTTATCTTCATTCTCTATTAGCAGGATAAAATAGGATCATAATGCTTTGCATTGCTGTGATCCCATTGCAGCCTACACCTTCCTTGAGGGGGGGTTCTGATATCCCCCTGATGACCAGCAACAGGACATGAGAAAATAGAATGAAGTTGCATCAGAGGAAGTTCAGATCAGGCATCAGGAAAAGGCTCTTCACTGAGAGGGTGGTTGGTCAGCGGAAGAGGCTTCCCAGGGCATGGTTTGGTCATGGCACCAAGTCTGTCAGAGGTCAAGGAGCATCTAGATGATGCTCTTAGTCATATGGTTTAGTTTCAGGTAGTCCTGTGAGGAGCAGGGAGCTGAACTCAATGATCCTTATGTATTCCTTCCAACTTGAGATAGTCTGATGAATTTTATTACTTGAAGCAGACAATGCTGTTTTAACAGAACATATCATCACTAGAATTTTATTAATTGGCTCTTACCTTGCTGGAAAAAGCAAAACCAAATTAAACTAAATAACAAGTTTTGAATCAACAATTTTGGTTTTTTTCTCTAAGTAATGCTGCATGTCTGAGCACTCTGACTTGACTCTTAGAACCTATTTGAGACAGTGTGATTAGTAACTCTGACAAACACCAGCAAAGCATGTTGCCACCTAGGAAAAACAGGAGGCCTTCAATTCCCTGAATTAGACATCCAAAAATCCTCTACTTTTTGTCTGCCTAATTACAGGAAAAGTTAAGACATGCTAAGTATATCCCTGTAGGCACCTTTGGTTGCTAATCAAGAAATTTGAAAGCATGGAACTTGCTTTCAGAGTCCTGATATAAGTGCTCTGAATTTACTCTGGGCTAGTTTACACTGTGCTCTGAGGTATTGTAGCAATACTGTGAATTTTCAAAGTAATACTTAATTCAATAATCATTTTCAAGAATAGGTGTGCCAGTCTATTTCAGAAAACAGTATATTCAAATACAGTCCAAAGTTTTTTCAACAGAATATTATTTGATGGATTAGTATGATTATTGTTACAAAAGATACAAAAAAAATATTTTTTTTCTCCCCCTTCACTGCAGACAATTGATTTAGAGGGGTTCAAGCTGTTCATGAAGACTTTTCTGGAGGCAGAGTTACCAGATGATTTCATTGAACATCTTTTTACATCATTTAGGAACAAAATCTCTCACTGCAGCCCATTAATAAAAAACAAACCACAGCACCTTTCTGGAGGTAAGTAATAAAACCAGTATTATAAGAGCTGGAGGTTTCCAAACCCTGCTATTTTACTTCTAATAGCTGTAAATATATGAAATTCTATACTACATGTTGAGGGGTTTTTTTTCTGGTATTTGTGAAATTAGAGAAACTAACTCAGCCATAATAGGAAATGCTGTGAAAAGGAATGGAAATTAAGTGGTTTTATCTTTTTAATTCACAATAATGATGCAGCTGAGACACCAAGTGGACATTCTTTGTCATGTTAATGCTAATCAGATTGCTATGGTTACATGATCTTGTTGCCTCCTCTCCTGTATAAACACTTAGAAACCTTCAAGCTTCACACAGGAGGCTCCTGCTGGTGCTCTACCATTTCAGCATCCAGTTGCTGCTGTTTCTCTTGTCTACGTGTAATTCTGTTGTTATTAATCCTACATATTTAGCAGCTACCAATATTTTAAATGTTGAGTAAGTGTTAGTATATCACTAAAAGTGATTTTGAGTTCAGAGGACACGGCATGCAAAATACTGTAAAAACTGTCAACTAGAAAATTTAATAAAACCTTGCTGAAGAAATGTATGGTTACTTTCCTAGCTTGAAATATTTGGTTTAGTACTTTAGCAGTTTGGGAAGTCTATCAAAATCCAGTACCTACTAGCAGAAGCTGGGCTAATTTATTGAAATAGTTCTCTTTGATATATTTTATTCTTGTGTGTGGTAATGATCACAATGATAATTATTACAGCATCACTATAAAGGATAGTGCTGCTATTATTGTTGTTTAAACTGTATGTTAAGTTTCTTACTCTAATGTTGCCTCCTAAAACTTTTTTTCATACACTAACTTTTCCTAGTTTGTAATGAGTTTTAATCTTTTTCTGTTACTAAGGACTTTAGAAATAATATAACATAATATCAGCATAGGAAGCTTCCATATGTTTTTAACATAATACCAGAAGGAGTGTTTGATAAATTGTTATATACACAACATGTTCAGAGAAGCAGTTCACGTCACCTCATTCAAGAATTGTTTGGGCTTGAAAATATATTGGTTTTATATTGTAATTCAATTTCATGATTTAAAGTAAATGTTCATCCTGACAATTCATAACATTTAAAGGGAAAAAAAGTGCTTTGGTACATTTTGATGTGCAAATGGAAACTATGGAAACATTTGGTTTTGGGTATCTAGTAATTTTTAAGTGTTACCAATGGTGACAAAAAGCTGATTGTACTGGAAAATAATTTTGTCAGAAATATGTGACATTCTTTTGGAAAAAGGAAGGGTAAATGAGAGCTGGAGAAAATGACAAGGAAAGTGGCAGGGTTCATCAATCTGTCAGGTATGTGTTTGCTTTCATTTAGTCTCTTTTGGTCCACTCATGTCTGTTTATAAATTGTCTTTTCAGTTAAGGTGTCTGAAGAGAAATGGAAGCAGATGCCAGGTAAGCAGCAGGACTGGAAGTCATCTGTGAGTCAGTACATTGCAGCCAACCCTTCCCACCTCTGATTAAGAAGTAGTAAAAGTTAAAAAAAACCCAATCCTGTACCTTGCAGCTGATGATAAGTTAAAAGATACCTTAACTTTTGTGTTTCTTTTCATTTGGCTTTCAACACAATTTACTTTTGAGAAGAGTTATCACAGGTTTTATAATACTTGTTATTCTGTGAATGTTTGCGTAAGACTGGAGTATGAACTATTTGTGTAAGTTGTGTGATTAAAGCTAGCATTTAACTGAATAAAATATGATAATGTCTTGCTTTAATGACACTTAACTGACATGCAAGCTCCTTAAACAGAACATTGCCTTATTAAATATTTTTATTCATTTAAATATTTGCTTTTAATGTTTTTTTGCCTGAAACCATGAAAATGAACTTGATTCCAAGATACTTTTTTGCACACCAGTTTGCTCTTATTTACCTAATTTTATTGTTATGACATGTGTTCTTCATAACCTACCTTTTAAAATGTAGGGTTTTGAAGATGTGTCCAGATTGCAATGAAGTTTTTCAAGCTAAATTTAGGTGGAGAGGGGACAATCCTTTATCAGTGAGAAATGCAACAAATTTGTAAAGAAAGTTTTATTACTTCTTTCTCTGTTTTCTACTGTCCTTCCCATTTTTCCCCATTTTGGTCCTGCAGATTCGAGTAATATCATCAGAACTGGTCATACTAATGATGTCCTGAAACAAAAAGTTGGACAAGTTTAAAAATTTTATTCCAAGTGGTACAGTGGAACTGCTATTAATCACAATGTCTGAGCAATTATTATGACTACTATTTAAATTCAATCTTTGTTTTCTCAGTAGCCTGTCACTGAGGCTTCCGTGCTTTAAATATGTGCTGCACTGACAGACACACATCTGGCTGTGTTTTTGGGATAACAATACACTTGGGTATTAGGAGCGTTTTCATTGACACTAAAACATCTTCAATTAGACTAGTTGTTGTCAATCTATAAATTAGGTGAAGCTTCTACAAGCACAAAGAATTGGATGTAGAGTTGCGCAGGGATTGTTTTTAATACTTAACATCTACTACGGTAGAATAAAAATTTTCACCAAATTCTTTTGTAGTCAAATGAAATCAAATCAGCACAAATTAAAAAAAGGTTATGCCATTGCCATAACTGGGTGGGTTTTTTTTTTTTTATAGTTTACTTTAATTCTACCTTTGCCAAATAACTATGAACTTGAATTGTTGAAAACTTTATATTTAAATTAAGAAGTAATCTGAGATTCACATAAAACAAAGATGAATGCATGCAAGGGTTATGTTTTCCTTTTCTGCTTATAGCATATGTTCAGACTAACAAAGACTATTGGTTATTTCCAGGTCTGAGACTTAACAAGGGTACCTCTACATCCAGACCTCCTACTCCTGCCAACTCACATTTACCAGACATGATCCAGCTGAAAGATATTGTTTGCTATTTGTCACTGCTAGAAAGAGGAAGACCTGAGGACAAGCTAGAATGTATGTTCTTTTTTAATTTTAAATATTTACTTCCAAAAGTCATCAAATATTCAGTTTCTCAATTTGAGAACCAGTTTTAAGTAGATGGATTATAAAAATATGATTCTAGGTGACCCTTATTGCAGAAACGTTTTTTTATTCTTGCTAATGATGAGATTTTAAACTTAATTTTTTCTATCTAGCACTTGCTAAGATGGGGAGTAAGGATTGTACATTCTGTAGTTACAATACTCCTTTCTATATTGTCATCTCTTGATTAGTATCAGACCTGAGAAAAACAAAGTATACTGAGTATATTTAGAGATATATAGATGGGGTGAATAATCTGTACTAAACATCCTAATTCAAACAAAGAATAGTTGCTCATGTAGGCTGTGGGCTCTATAATATTACTGAACACCAAAAAGCCAAGAATGATCCCAGTCTGCATCACTATTGGAAAGGAGTGTTTGACACAGGAAGTTAGAAATTACTTGTTTGTTTGCAATTTTTTGGTTTGTTTTTAAATTAGGGGCCTGGGTCATTAAAGTGCAACACCACTACCTATTAAAAAAACAAAACAAAACAAAAAACAAAGCAAACAACCCTGTGAGTTTGATCTATAAATTGGAAAGGAAAAAGAAGAAAATCTGTTTCCTTATTGTGGGATTTTGGAAGCCAGTTTTTCATGTGGCTAGAAAGTCAGACCAATCATATAGTCCTTATTGAGATGAAGTATACTTCAATATGTGTAACTGGTCTGTTTGTGAAAGATCTGTAGGATCAGGCTCCCATATGGAAAGTAAATATTGAGTATGATAGGATGTGCAAACAGTAGGCTGCTTCTGCCAGAGTAAGAAATACATTATATGCTTACATGTTGCTGAAGTAGCTTGATGTTTTGTTACCTGTGCTTAGCTTACAGTGGCAACTTTGCACTGCAAGGCCAGAGCAAATCCCCCAAATTTGGTAATACCATTTTGGTATCGTATGATTATAATATGAGAATGTATGTGTGAATGCACATTCAGAACACAAGAACAGACAAACTAAGATCAAAGGATGGATTTGAACTTACAGTGTAATAACTGCTACATGGTAGCAACTTATGCAAGCCTTGTCAGAGCTCTGAGGAGCTCGATGCACAAACCATGGCATGAATGGAGATCAGTTGCCTCCCCTGGTGTCAGGAATTGGTACAGAGGAGCAGATGGTAACTATAGTGTGGGGATTTTTTGTGAGCTTCCTGCAATAGGAGCTGCATGGGCAAAAGACTGTGTTCTATATGATTTAGGAGTGAGAGAGCATGATCTAATATGTGTATTGTACCTACATATTTTGTGTATTCGAGGTCAATTGCATTTACTACATATACTTCTGAGCATGCTAATATTATAGGTTTATTTTCCTCTTTGCCATACAGAATTGAAATATACCACATTGTTGATTTTTAGTATCTGAATTTCAGTTTATACTGCACCATTGTATGCAGACTTTCCTGTTGACTTCAGTTGAATTCTCATTATAAATTAATGGTATAATTTAACTCTTTGAATTTTAAAGCACTAGGTCCTGTGGCTGTAATGTAAATTCTAAATTTGTAGCAATGAAGGGAAAAAAGAAAAATGGCTTATTCCGCATTTGCCAACATTAATATTAATAACATTCATAACAATTTCAAATAGTGATTTTTCTTTTCAGATGACAAAATGAATTATAGCTGAGTGTTTGGAAACAATTCAGGACAAGCAGAATGTGAAAGTGGTGTTTTCAGTTAAAATTTGATATAGGTTGAATCATAAACTAAGAGAAAATAATATTTAGTCTTTGGATCTATATGATCTACAGATTTTCACAGATTTATAAATATTTCGGAGGATAAATGGATTTTCTAAGCTAGTACGAGTGTATTTTTAGAGGTCTTAAAAAGTGTGAACCTCACCTCTTTGACGTGCTCGGCATATCAATTATTCATAATCTATCTATGACCTGAATATAAACACAATCCCAAGCATTTCTCACAGAGATACATTGGGAGAACATAAGTTATCTTTCTAAGGTCAAATTGCTATCTAGGAAAAGAAATTGAGTGCCCAGTCAGTGATAAGAGGATGGGAAAAGAAATATAAAAATTTGACTTGGGCTCTGTAGTTTGCATCAGAACTTCTTTTTGGTTGTTTTTATCATTTTGTTGTTGGTTTGGTTTTGGGCTTTTTTCTCCTAAAGTGTGTAAATCAGCAAGAACATGAATATTTAGCAGGGTATGAATAGAAGAGAGATTGCATGCCACACCAGTAGCATAGTTTTCAGAATCTAGCCAAGAGCACAGATTGAGCCTTTTCACTACCCAATACATATGTAATTGGAAAGACTTTGTTTCTACAAAGGTGAAACAGTTATAATTATGCTAATGTCTGGTTTTAAACGATGGATTAGAACTACTGATTCATGTTAAAGGAAAAAAAAATTGTAAGCACTACTGCTCTGGAGTGGGTAAAGGTCACAGAGATGCTGAAACTTGCTGTAAAATATTCTTTCAAACAGTGTATAAGAATCACAGAGGAGGAGTAAGGAGAGCCAAATGATTTTAACTTTATCATTGAGTGATTCAGTGATTCATCCCTATGGAAACTGTGAATGCCTAATAGTACCTTTACCAGATAATATTAGCTGTCAAGCTCTGAGAAGCTTTGGTAGAAGGCATGCTAGCTGGGACAGTACTGATCTCCGGTGGCTTTTGGCATTAACTGTTGTTTTATGCTGAAACATTTTTGCTGTGTAACTCTAGGCAAAGAAAGATATTTTTCCTAACCTGTAACTAATGAATAATGGACCTTTGTGGCATGAAATAGTGTACTACTGTAAATATCATCAATCTCGTATTACAGCTCTTAAGAGCAGTGCAATGTAGTGGCAAAAATTGCTGAAGTGGTAGAGAGGTATAGTGCTTACCTTTTTTCCGCACAGTTAGATGATCAAATTATTCCCAAGATGGAGGATAAAAGTGAAGCAAGCCAATACATATTGCAGTTAAATATGTCTTGCTGTAAGTCCAAAAATTATCAAATTCCTTCTGAGCTTCACTCTCTAATGGCTAAGAATTTCCTCTCACTTCTTATTATATTGTTTCCTGAAAATTATTGTAAGCTTTGTGTGTGAAATTTATTGGACTGCAACAGCATCTGCTATGGATCCAGTGTGGTGGGATTCCTCAGTGTTAAATAGGTCATATGTTGTGTTTCCAGAGACATCTGATTAGACAGGAGATTACCTGTGTTTTGTTGTCAGTGAAGGCATCACAGTGTCCTGGAACTACCTCTACATCGGTTGACTTCTTCATCCTTAAAAAATAGGTGCCGGGATAAAAAAAATTGCACTTTTGAAGAGCTTGGTGGGCATTTGAATTTCAGAGCTCTGAAAAACTGTCCTGAAAGTAGGAACAAAGAGTGAGATATTTGTATGCTACTAGATTTCCTCTTTAGTCTTCTAACAGTATTCCTATGAAAGCTTCGGGCCTTGCTGCTTACAAATACCTTGGTAATGGTGGACATACCCCTTCTTGTGGCTGGAATCGAGTCATGATACAATCTTGAAAGTGTATATTTTTTCTGGATGTTGTCAAGATATACCTTTTTGTCTGTGTGATTCCCCAAAATGTTGGGAATATGCTTTGATATTGATGAAGCAAGTATGGTCCTGGAAGAAGTCATGCTGGCAGTTTTTGATGAATGTATATTGTTGGATTTGGATGATTAGATATTGAAAAACCTGTGTTTCATTTAGTTGGTCAGAAAATAGTTTCTAAAGCAGTAACATTATTGAATAGGAGTAGCATTGCAACTTAAGCAGACTTATCAACATTTGTGATCAATCCTATGTTTGGTGAGATCACAGAGAAGGGTCTTTGGGTGGTACTCTCCATGAAGACAGGTCATCTCTAGAGGGAACCAAAATCAAGTTCACAGACCATATTAGCTGTTAGAGTGAGGATTGGAAAAGGTGCAATTGCACTGTCTGGCTAATATGTCTCATTGGAGGCCCTGTGGCAGGGTAGTTACTGAGTGAACCTCTTGCATAATGCAACTTGTTTGGTGGGTCTACAGATAGTCTGATCATTAAACGAAAATGTTAGTATTTGTCCTTTCTTTGAAACTCAGGCTTAGTTAATTCATGTTTTGGTTTGGAGATGATTGTTTGTTTGTTTTTTTCTTTAATGAAAAAGAGATGTGTTTGTTATATTTTCTAACTGAGTTTCCTTCTCTCTTTGTTTTCTTTTCAGTTATGTTCCGCTTGTATGATACAGATGGGAATGGATACCTGGATAGTTCGGTAATGTTTTCTATGTATTGCATTGTAAGAGTATGTCAACATGGCAAAACTGTACAAAACTACATTAATTCAAATCAGGTTTATATTTATCCTGAGTTATTAGAAGCAGTATGAAATATAGTCGACAAAAATCCATCCATTTGAAGAGTAATGCTTGAGTTTTCCAATAAAAAATGCTGGTTCTACAACTGTATAAATTTTCAGTTGCTAACACTGCAGTCATGGAGTCCGGTTCTCTAGTCTTCTGATTTTTAGTCATATTACTGTAGGGAACACATTAATATGATTCCAATAATTCTACTATGCTGCTGGGAGATGTGTATGAAAGCAGCCCTTGTAAAGATTTCATTAAAAAGAGTAAGTGTGAGAGTCAGACAGTGGATTTATGTGGAGAAATGTCATAACTTGATGTTGTTATTAAGAATGGAGGAACAATATTAAGAGCCAAGTTTTGAGGAGTAGCTGAACCAAATCTTTGAAGAAAACTCAGAGATATGGAAGTAATTTTAAAAGATGTAACTATTTTTTTGCTGACAACAGATAACAGAAACAAGCAGGGTTCTTTTTTATTTTTTCTTTGGGTTTTTTTCCCACCATCTTTTGTATCTACTGGAAGCAAGACAGCATAGAGTGGATTGGTAAGGAAGAGGAGGTGATTCCCATAAGTTGCAGGGAAATGGGGAAGCTAAATCATATACAGGTATAAAGTAAATACAGCACCATAATTTTAGGCAATACCAAATATGAGTTAGATGACTAGCTACAAATGAGAATTTCGAATGGTCCTAGATAAACATTTGAGCATGTTTACAAAGCAAAAGTGTATATCTGAGTATAGAAAAGCCCTAGTGATACGTGATCAAGGGAAATTGCAAGGGAAATTACTGTAGTGGTAAGAAAATAAATCTGTAGGAGTTTAGAGAATCCACTTTATGCCTTAATTCAATTAGAAAGCTGTGATTTATACAATTACTGTCAAAAAATAGTTTGTTAGAGTGGTGGAATTTAAAGATCATGACATGATTGTATCACACGGTGGAAGTCAGATCATGAAAACATGTGTGCTTGAAAAACAACTAGGAAGGCAGGATGTATGAGTACTTTCAATTACTTTGATTGTGGGGCTGTATTTCATCTCCCTGAATGCTTTGTAGTCCATAGAGAATGTTTTGCTGGTAAGCAGATTCACTTGAGTATACAGCTTCCAGTGTAAAGCACATTTCATTAGGGACGTTGATGAAACTGTCACTGAATGCAATATGGTTGAATTATCAGTTGCTTGCAGTAGAATTTTTCTTTATAACCTTGCATTGAATATCATACCTTTTCATTCATCTCTAGGAGCTGGAAAATATCATTGCTCAAATGATGCATGTTGCAGAATACCTTGAATGGGATATTACTGAATTAAGTCCAGTAAGTATCCATTTATCACAATTTTTTAATGTTGCTAGAGACAGCTGTCATAATTTTGTGATATTTCATACCCACATGGGATTCTGCAGGTTAGTTAGGCAGAAATAAGAATAGTCCGTGTTCCACTATGGCACTGTGACTTAACACTTATACCAGTATTTTGCTGGGTAAATCTGAACCTGGTCCATGAAATCTGGTCAATAAATGTAATAATTAATTTTTATAATGCAACTAGTTTGTCTCTGAAACTTTGTTAAGAGTGAGTGCACAAAGGACACACCTTGATTTGGGACCTTTATGTGTTAATAAAATGTAAATGGGAATATGGCACTTCATTTTCTGAACTGTCCACACTCATTTTACTACAGCTACCATGCAAATCATATTTTTCTTATTTTTTGTATGAGAGAATTGGAGATCTGCAAATGTCCTAAAAAGTTGCTATATTAGAATATAATAATAATAACAATAAATTATAACTTACCAAACTTTTCATTAAACTGTAGATTCTTCATGAAATGATGGAAGAAATTGACTATGATCATGATGGCACTGTTTCTCTAGAAGAGTGGATCCAAGGAGGAATGACGACAATCCCACTCTTGGTCCTTCTTGGGTTAGAAAATGTAGGTATTAAATAATAGGGTCTAGTTTCTGCTTGCATGTTGACTGTGGCCTTCAGGTTAGTTTCTCTGTGGCCTGTAAAAAGAATGACTGTGCTTTACTCCTCTTTGCTATGGCTGAATGACATGCAAAGAACAAAAGTGTGTCTTCAAAGTCAGAGATACATTGTCAAGTTTGAAGCACCACCTAATAAGCTGGCCCTGGAGCTGGAAGCTGTAAAAAGCTGAATAATTTTCTCTGCTAACAACATGTTTTTAATTCCCAGCTGCAGTATTATCTCTTAAGAGTGTTTACTGCCCATGTGTGTGTTACAGCTGGCTTGGAGCATTGTCCAGGCTTCTCAGCATGGTACTGAGTTGTGTGGCCTAACTGTAATGAGTCACAGAACAATCTAGGTTGGAAAGAACTTCTGGGGATCTTCTGGGGATCTTCTCTTCCAGTCCTTAATTAAAGGCAGTGCCACAGATTGAGTTATTCAGGGCTCTGTCAAGCCTGAATAATTTCAGTAAGGTGGATTCTACCAGTCCTGTGGGCAAACTTTCTCTGTGTTAATTTTTCTCAAGGGAAAGAGCTTTTGTTCTCATGTGCAGATGGAATTTTTTCTGCAGCAATTATTGCTGCCTCATGTCCTGTCATGATACATCCCCGTGAAGATGTTCTGTTTCTGTAACTACCTTAACAAAGTATACTAAGAAGCAGTATCAAAGGGAATGCTTACACCAGAAGATAGAATATTGTGAAAGATGAGCTTATGTTCTCTCCATTTACAACCACCTCATATTAAGGTGTAATATGATCAATTCTGCACAAATTCAATGCAGCTGTTTTAAGACTGGCATGGTGTCAGTGCCACCTGCTGTCCTGTATTTGAGTTAATTTTGAACTCATCTATCGAAGCATAGGTTTCAAATGCTTTTCTGCTATTCAAAAGAAATCATTTTAATCTCATCTTTTCTTAAATAATCCTCAGATATTGAAAACAACTAATAATATTTATTTTCCACATTTAGTGCTATGGCTTGAACTAAATCTAGACTGTAGTTGTTGTTCTATGCTATTTTATTTGCATGAAGAATGCTCAGACTGATACTTAGTGCAGAGAAATCTGTAACAATCTAGTTTGTTGAACTGAAGATCTCTGTCTTGCACAATGTTAATAATTAAATTACAAGTAAAGTATCTGAAGTAAAGATAACTTTCAGTATGTCTGGAACACTGTAAATACTAATCCCCTAATTCTGTATGTGAGACTGAGTAGGGAAAATGTTAATTTACTTCCCTGCCATCAAATAACAGATCTTTGTCAGTACTTATTTCCACAGTATTACTCTAAACAAAGAGCAGCAAATGCTCTCAAGCAAGCAGTATAGTAGATAACTGATAGTGATTTTCAGTACAGATTTTTCTGTTATGACAGGTAGTATAGGTGTTCCAGGAGTACTTTTCAGTGTCTACACTTCATTCTTTATAAATTTGAAACACCTTAAATTACGGCATAAATTAATGCAGATCATTCTGTAGAGTTTATTTTCATATTAAACCAAAAGCTGTTAGAAAGAAGCTATGTTATAAAACATTTTATCCTTTTGAGTATTTTTACTAGTTATTAGATATTTATTTTTCTGCACATAGCTTTACTGTGAAAATACTAACAATACATAAACAGTGATCAAAATTCTACAGCCTGCTATCAGCATGGGTCAGTACTTCTGTCATCAAAAGTATTCCTAGTATTTGATGCATTTAACAGACATAAATGTACAGTTGTGGAAAATATAATAGCATGCAAAATACCTTTATTATCAATAAGCATAGTTTATGTGAAGTCCGTTACCTACATATGAGCTGATTTGCTAGTAATTTGCTAATGATTCACTAGGATATGATGTCGCCCTTTAAAAGGGCTGCTGTTTTTCTTTCTATGTTTAAAACTGCTTAATTTTTTAAACCATCACATAATATGTCAAGAAAAGCAAATTTTGTATATTTTTTCATTAAACCAGCAAAAATGTACTACTTCCATTTGCACACAGTTAAAATAAAAGTGTATTTTAGGACACTGAAAAGTGAAATCAATAAAGCCAAAACTCTAATGCCTGTCTGTTATTTAGTGTAAACTGATAGCATGATTGGATGGTTTTGCAGCATCTAATGTATTATCCAAGCTCTTCATTCCAGTGCATCAATCCCATTAGTGGGATGCTCTTATTTCTTTTTGCATGCCATTGTTATATTTTACAAACCTAGCTTCCCAGGACTCTACTTTTTGGGTGTCTACCTCTCTCCTTTTAGTTATGGTAATGAAAAATAAGATAAGAATCTTTTGGACTCACTAATAAAATCAAAAAGTGCCGATATCTTTAGGTTTTCCTCAAACTGATTTCTATGTGAAAATAAGGGGCATAACCTACTGGATTATGCTGCTTAAACATGTCTAGGTAATCTTCATATGCTGAATATCAGAGGAAAATAAATAACAAAACCATCCTCTCTACCCCCTCCAAAAAACCCCCCAAAAAAGCCAAATAAAAAAGCACAACCAAAACCCACAAAGAATCCACCAAACTCTTCTGTCACCTTCTTTTAAGTGTTCATTCTGTGCTGAACTCTGCAATGACAAAATTTTAAATCCAAGAGATCAATTTCAGAGCTTGTCTACTATGATAGTGACAAAGAATTGTCACTATAGTTTATTTAAATAAAGTATGATACCAGTGAAATGTTTAATTTGTTTTGGGTTGGGGTCCATTAACAGTATAATATGCTTAACTTTTGTATAAAGCTTGTAGGAAGGATAGAAGATTCTCAGCTGGTCTAATTTGTTATGCTAATATCAGTGAAGCTAAGATAATTTATTTCAGCTGCAGGTTTGTCATAGCACTTTCAGAATTCAGCTACACTGTTTGTACTTAATCCTTAGTTTCCTGTAATAGCTATATAGAAAGGTCAGATATGATGTAAAGGTTCTATATTACATTTAAAGCCTTTCAATCAGTTTTTATTACATACTGTATTAGATTATTTAGTCAGAATAACTGAAAAAAAAGAGGCATTTAAGTGAAGTATGGAACTATAATATTTTAAAATAAAAGAATAAACAAGTTAGTGTTTATGAGGAGTGGGGTTGAGATAGCCAAACCTCTCACAGGTTTGTGGCCTTTGCCCTCTGACCTCATCAGTAATCCCTTTCTGAAAGAGACAAGTGTGTTAGGCTGTAACTACAAGTATTTGTAGTAATAGCCACCTGTTACCAATTCAGAGATGTACCAAGGAAATCTGCCTAATTTCCCTCCTGCTCTCTCTCTCTCTACAATCCCCGTCCCCCTCTTTTTCCTAGACTTTCATGAAATTTCTAGTGATCTTCAAATTTATTTGAGATTATTAGACTAATTTAAAAGTTGCTGGCACAGTTTAGAGTCATGAAGATAATAGGACAAAGAGCATAAAAAAGTCTCATTTCCCTAGGAAATCAACCTTAATATCCATTTTGTTTTGTCTTGCTGGGTTTTATGTTCTATTTCCTCCTAAGATTTGATTTTGGAGTTGTTGTCAAGGTAGACTTTAGAAATACAGAGTTCTATCTCTGAGAATGTTCCAGGATAGAAACCACATATTTGATTTTTTGGTGCTTTTGAAGGTAGTTGATGTTCTAAACAAATAATTTGGGTACAAGGTAAGGAATTTAAATAAGAACTTATTTGGTTCTTTTTCTATAGGGGTTCTTAGATAGATACACATACTATTTGGCAATTTGTTTTAGAAGAAAAGATGTTGGAATGGTATACATGTATAATCCATTTGTAATTGGGTGACTACCCTTTTTCCAATTAGCAGTATCTAAATATGTTCTGTATGGGATCTACTGAAATCTCTGTTGTTATGACAAAGTAATTCTTACTCTGATGTTTAGTTGTTCCAGTTTAATAGATTTTTTTTTTCAAGAAATTCTCTCATGTAAAGTAAAAATTTCACGAGGAAAAAGAAAATTTTAACTATATAGGAAATTGTTATTTATGTAGTGTAATATTTAGGTAGTGTAATTATGAGTTGTTTTTTTGCTGAGTGTCACACTTCAGTCTGGAGTGTTCACAGTTCTCATCAACTTTCCAAATTTATTTTTGCACCTTAAGACAATAGTTAGTTTCCCACCCAAACACAAATTGGACAGAGACATCCCTGAAGTACTCCTGATTCTTTTGGGAAGTGCTCTGTTGCACATTAGTGACCACTAGGCTACTTATTCTACTTCTCCACAGTAGAAGCCTTTGACATTTCTGCCCTCTTTATTAACTTCTGCATTAATTTAAGTAGATTAACATTGTAAGAGAAAGTGAAGAGTTACCTCATTGACTCTCCTAGCATCACTTAAAATTTCTTTTGTAATCTGTGCACAAAAGGCCTTTTAATGATAGTTTTTTTCAGCCATAAGCATTGTCCTCTGCTCTTTTGTGGGTGTTGTACAATATTATTCCACCATGATTTGATAGAAGCACTTGATTTCTCTTTTAAAGTAATTGCATGTCAGATATTTGGTCTCACTTTCCCTGTTACAAATGATTGCTATCACCTCTGTCAGTGATTGCACAAAAAGGAAGTATAAACTGCAAGTTCATAAGTGCTAGTGTTTAAAGAGATCCTGTATTTTAGGGAATTATTTTATTCCCTCTCCACTGGCCACTAGATGTCATAGTTGCACTGCACCTGGTACTGTACAGTTGCTGAAAAGCTGCCCTAAGGTGAGAGAGAAGTTGAAAACCAGTAAATGGTTTTTATAAACTCATTAATAATTTGAAATCAAGACAATATGCCTTTCTTTTAAATCATTAATTGTAATTTTCAACCCAGTTCATCTTTAAAATCAAGGTAAATTTCGATAGGACAAACATTTGTGTTGAATTATGACTATATTTCAATTAAATTGTAAGGATATACTCTTACAATTTTATTTTGGATCCTCAAGCAGCAAACATTATGCGATTGCACTCAAATAATTTAAAAAGCAACGTTTTAAACTCTTTTGATTAAATGTGGGATGAATTGTTTGAATGGGAGTCCACACTTGGGAATACTGCTTCTTACGTTGTATATTTCATTATTGTTGCCATACTTTTTGAGCTGTATGTTAAAATGGAAACAAACTAGAGACTTGCAAACATTTGCAAGTCTGGGGTGGGATCTGTTATACCATGAGTAATCTCTTCACGCTGAAGCTTGACATGACTGCTTAACACCTGGGCAGTTTCATGGACTTCTATTTCTTTTGTTCACCGAGGAACAAGGGCAATCACGCCTTTTATTGTCCAGCGTGTCCCTTCTGAAGCGTGGCAGGTGAGTTTTCTAGAAGGCCAAAGTCCCGATGCACCATATGCTATTGCCATACATACAGAGGGCAGGCAAACTCAAGCCCCCTGAGCTGTGGCTGCCTCCCTTTGTGCCAGCCCGTTCCCAGCTGGAAGCAGATTCCCGTAAGGGATAAGGGGAGTTGTTTTGCGGTCCCGTTTGGCGGCGTGGCCCGCAGAGGGCGCGGGGTCCCTGCGCTCTGGGGCTGCGGTGGCGGAGCCGCTGCCGAAGCCGAGCTCGTCCCTCCCCTGGCCGCGCCGCCGGCTTCTGTGCTGGGCTGGCTCCCGCTTCCCTGCGGGGAGCTCGCAAAAGCCTTTCCTTACTGCAGTCCCGCTTTTCCTTTTGTCTCTAGGTTGAAAAAAGCCCGGGAAAAGTCAGGAGTGACTAACCTCTTCTGTGTATAAGGTGTAAAACAAATGGTATTTCATGCAGGTATACAGGTTTATCTTTATTTACAATTTAATTTCTGCGGCATCGACGTCTCTGCAGATGACAGATGGTTACAGATTTTGGTCAGGGAAACTCCATACTGTGGCTATTTATGAAGGTTTTTTAAACAATTTAATTTTCCCTCTTGTGTTCTCTTTTCTGTTTCTGGATGAGTGCCTGAATGAAGCCTGTGGAAGATGTTTTTGTTTGATTCCTCAAACACACGCACACACACACACACACACACACACACACACACACACACACACACACACGAAATATCTCAGAAATTACAAGTGAGGAGCCCTTCCAAATAGTCCCAGTCTCTTGAGTCAGGTTGCGCCTTTTCCACTTGACCAAGAACAGACTTAAAACACTTTCTTCCTAAAGCAAACTGAACAAAACAAAACCTGATATGAATTCTTTCCTGAGAGCCAACCAAATGAGTCTAGAATGTAACTGTATTTGTTTTAAAAGGAGATGCTGCACAGTTTAATGTAAACTCTTCTCACCTTCCCAATGACTGAACAATACCTAAAAATCAGTCATAAAATTGTCTTGAACAAGTCAAGTAAATATTTTTTAAAATAAATGGAAACAAAATAATCAGTGAAAGAATAACAGCTACTCCATAACGACCTTCTCACTTGGATGCTTGTTATTGACTCTTCTCATAGAAAAAGCTGAACATTATGCTGTTTTATACACTCTGTAGCTGTTGTAAGAGGGCATGTTTGCTAGAATCAAAATTTATCAGTGATTTCATTACCTTTTTAAGTCTCAAAATCTTGAAGATCTCTTTTTCTACCTTTATACACAAATACCTAAAAAGGTGATGTAAGTTTATATTAAACCAGGTTAGGGAGGTGTAGCTAAAGTCTGTGATAGCACAAAATTTTCCACTAATTCTAAGGTTGGCTCTTTTAAGGTTGACTTGCTTTTTAAGGTCAGGTAGTTTTGGCAGTCAAATCCATGGTGGCAGGGTCAGGACCATGAGTTAAGAGAACTGTTGTTAACAAAATAAATGTTACTATTGTCATTATGTTTTAAAGTCTGGGTATGACATATGGAGGCTTGATTTTCAGTAATGTGTATAATGAAGTGAGGAAGAGATTTTTACTGTACCTGCCCTGCTTTGAGATCTTCTTAATGTCTATTTGTTTTTAAACTCTTTCTCAGGATATGGAAGCAAAATGAGTTAATGTCAGTAAATGCACTGATGTGTCAGAACTGTGGATTTTATTCATACTTAAAGACTTGCATTGAGGGGTCTTTGTTTCATATTATGTCTTTTTTTTTTTCTTGGCAGTGTTTTAAAAAGTTATGTGCATGCATAATCATATGCAGCACTTTATTGCTTATTTTTGGCAGTGCACAAGAGCAAAAATTTAATTTGCTATTTTCCAAAAGTGCATTGTGTTTATGTAATGGATTTGCATCACTTGCAGTCTGTAACACAGCTAAGTGTTTTAATTGGCAGAACACCCACATCAAGACTTGTTTGTTTTTCTGATAAGGAAAATGCCAGCTAAGTTAGACCATATGTTCTGTTCAAATAAGAAGGGACATATTCACATGTAATGGACATTCTTTAAAAATGAAATTTAAATGAATAAGTAACACAAAATTAATGTGGAAGAGAAGAAAGTCTGTGCATTGGTACAAATTTCTATTAATTTTCATAAACAGCAAATATTTTGCTGAGGAAGGCTGGTCAGCTCACATTTTAAGTGCTTGTAGTTTATGACTGTATCTGTTGATGACCTGAGTGATGTTAAAATTGAAGTGTACATTGCTTTCTGCTTTTTCTCAGAAGGATTTGCATGATCTTTGTTGTCTAGTGAATAATTGCCTACTTTCTGAAGGCGTGAAATTCACATGCTACATTGTAGTTTAACAATACTTTAAAAATATGTGGAATATGGTAGTAAGATGGGAAGAAAAATAGAAGTTAGAGAGCTCTGTTTAATGAAATACATCCTCTTCAGCTGCCAGTCATGAAGGAGCTTGACAGGCTTCTAGTGCTTCACAGCTGCAGAATCTATTTCTGCTTCTTCAGGGGAAATTGGAAAACTTCCACACTCTTTGCCAGCCTGAGAATCCCACATTAGGCATCTGCTGTGCTTTTTCTGCAGAAAGGGGACCCTGACATTGCCCAGCTGTCAGAGATGGCATTTGAACTCCTGCCGATAATATTGGGGGAGCTATTACTTATGCTCTGATCCTGATATCTCACTAGAGAAAAGAAAAAAAAAAATAACTGACTTCAGTTCTATTTGTTTCTAGGTAACTTGTAGGAAATATTCAAAGTTGTGTCCTGGCTTAGACACAGCTTTGGGCCAAACATTCTTAATTTCTTAGAGTGCTGTTTTTGCTTCAGAATTTTTCTTTTGGCCCACAAGGATGACGAAGTCTTCATTGTATTTGACTTGTATTAGCTTCCAACTCCTAGAACAGAGCAAACATATTTTTAAGGACATAACTCATGCAGTATATGGTAATATAGGACAAAATAATTTTTTATTAAAGTTTATGCTCACCAACTTACGCTGAATATTCTTATCAGTGAAAACGATCATATTATTGAAAATCTAGTCAGGAATATTGTGTATACCTGATGGCAAGTAATAGTAGTTTGATGTGAGAAATCAGAAACTGGATAAGAACCAGCTGTTGATGTGTTTTCTGAGAAACAGAGATTGGTGTGACTTCCTTTAGCTCTGTGGCAATTTCTTTTCGGCAATGACATGACCAAGAAGACTACAGAGTTTCAGCGATACACAAGGAAGCAGCCCATTTCCAGCTGATGGACATTAACTGCCTGTGTTCCATTGAATGTTATATTTGGTAAAAGATAAATTAATTTTTTTAAAAAAAATCAAGTGATATCACATTGGGTTCATCTAGTTTTCTTTAGAATAAAAACGTCTGATGATTGTAGAAAGGAAAAAGATGGCCTGTATTGCCAAGAGGCCAGGAATTTAGAGAATAAATTTGCCATCTGTACCAAATTCACATCATTTTATAAACCTTTAAATAACAGAAAAGTCTCAAAATTATTCCATTAAGAAGGAAGAGGAGAATCATCCAACAGAAAGCTTACTTTCCTGAAAATAATAATATTTTAGAGATTCATGTAAATTACAGTGGACCCCTAAGTTGTAAGTGCCAGTGAGTTGATCAGTTTATTCATGAAAGATTTGAGTATAGTGCAACAGCTGACTGAAAAATTTGGCCTTAAATGTAAGGAATTCCATTTTTTGAGAAGAGGTCTAAGACATAAATCTCACCCTTAAATACATGGGTTTTGATAGATTATTGGCAGTGTAAATTAACTTCATTTAAAACTGGGAATAGTTATTGTGGTGTGGTTAGTTTTCCTGTTTCACATATGTTGATATATCTACCTGATTCTGACAGAAGAATATCTGTGTAGTTTTAGAAAACCCTTTCTATTGTTTGTTTTGGGGAGTTTTATCTTCTGACCTGCAGCACCTTTCTTTTTAGGATTAGTCTAGAAAAAAAAAAAATAATTTGTAATACTAGTTGTAATTTAATATCAGCCTATTGATATCATTGTGTTGCAGTGGTGACAACAGCATGGTGGCTTTTTCTGAGTTGTTTTTGAAACACATGGATGTCTATTAGCTTCTGAAGAATTTTTTTTTATTATATCATTGCCTGTGTATTTAAAATGATTATGCTGTGATCTGGTGCAGAGTCTTAAATGAAGTAACAGCTTGTCTTTTATGTTCTTGAGTCAATCTCCAATTTTTATTGGCACTTATATATTTCATTGTTTATTTTATTAAGTGAAATCTGTTTCTCTTATGTCCTGTGCAGAATGTGAAAGATGATGGGCAGCATGTATGGAGATTGAAACACTTTAACAAGCCTGCCTACTGTAATCTTTGTTTGAACATGCTAATCGGAGTAGGCAAGCAAGGTCTCTGCTGTTCTTGTGAGTATAAGCATTTTGGTGTCCGTTTGCTTAGACACATGTCTATTGCTAGAAATGTTGTTCTTGCTGCATAACAAAGAACTAGTAGCTTCCCCTTACAAAACCATTGCCACCACAGTAGTGTCTCCCCCTTCTCTTCTGTTCTTGAGTGTCCAAGGTCCTTTTTAAAAAAATTTTCAGGATATTTGACTTTAAAATGTGTTGTTTGAGGGAGTTTTCTACTTTCTAAGGGTTATCACTGTTAGTCCCTTTTGGAAACTATCACTCTTTTATTCTTTGCTACTATTGTTTTTTTATTTTCTATTAGTGAGTATCAAGCTTAAGTATTAAGTTTATACTTTTGTTGCTCCTCTTTTGTTTTTATTAATAATTGTACAATGGGTATCAAACTTGACAAACATCTAAGTTCCATGTTTGTTGATTCAAATTTTGTACAGAATTGTTGTTTTGTTAATTGTGAAGATGAAAATCCCAGTTTCCCAGAAATCTAATTTCTATAACAGTTCTAAAATTTTGTATAGTTACTAGGTTTGTACTCATAAATCTCAATCCATGTATTAACTGGTTGTAGATTTTTAAGAAAAGGAACACAGAAAAGTTACTGCATCTAATTTGACCTTCATTAGGATATTAGATTACTACCCTTCAATTCCTTGAGCTGTATCTGTGTATTTCCTGATAATCTGTGTTTGACCACCTCATAATATATCTCTTGAGAAACCAAGGCTTGCTGAAAGATACTTTGTCTCCATTTGAAAGTTTCCAGAAATGGATGATCCATATCTTTCTTTTGTGGTGTGTTCCAATGATTAACCATCTTTTTTTTAAGACCTGTTGTCTGATTTGAATACGTTGTGTAGATGGTTCCAATGATTGGTTCATGTTATGCCCTGCTCCATTGGGTTAACATGATCTTTAGTACACAACTGTATTCTCATGACGGTACCAAATCACCTTTCATTTTCCTTTTTGGTAAAATAATCAGTTTCTTAGTGTAACTGGCTTTCACCATTTTTGGTATGAAAGACAACCCCTCACAGCTGATGAGGACCTTTCTGCCTGTACAATTCTATTGATTTAATTTCAGATTAGTCTGAATGAATGAGGGTTTTGAATTGACCATTTCTCTTCTCTGGGGGCCACAGATCTCTCTAAAATATAATTCAGATGTAAATCCTTGTATGCATTTTCACATCATATGATTTCATTCACCATACTATGAAAGAGGAAAGATACATTTATTAACATTCAAACATATAGAAATTGCATAGCTTGAGATTAATACATGCTGATGACAGTAACTGGAATATATATATATATAAAATACTGATTTGGCTATTAGATCTTAAAATGTTACATACTTTAATATTCTTTTTTGTCAGACTGATATTTTGAAGAAATAAGACCCACATATGTTGCAAAGAGAGTTCTATTGAGCAAATAATGTCACCTTCTTCAGTAGTTATCACAAATGGGTAGACCAGTTACTTAAACTGTCCCAAAAAGACGTGTCTTGCAAGAATATTTTTTTCTCTGGCAGAGTACCTTTTGAGAATGCATTTATTATTGTGCTTGGCATTTATTTTGTGACAGTGATGGTCTCAGAGTATTGGAAGAACATGCTCCTTTCAGTTAGTTTGCGCAGCAAGAGGCATGAGTCTACCTGCAAAACTATTTCACTATTTCCTTATTTAGTGAAGCTTTTTCTCCAGTATATTTTCAAAGCATTGCTATAGATTTCATTATTTGCATTTTAGATTGTGTGGGAGGAAAAAAAAAAAGGAGGGAACCACAGGGGTCTTCACCATCCCTCCATGGTCCAATCAACAATGTTACTCCCTGCAGTTTGTCTGATTAATGGCTGCGCCTCCCACTGGGTTTGTGTAATAGGTGCAAGCAAGGTGTTTAGAAGTACTTTGTGCTTAATTGCTCTCGAGGTCAAAAGCCTGAGACATATACCATGCAGGGAGAAATTCATTCTCAGTTTTTAATAGTTGACTCTATTGAATGCAGGCATAAGCTGTAGCATTATTTCCTCATCTCAGCACAGTCGTATCATTGAAGTCAGGAGAGATTTGCATTGTACCCTGACATTTGTATGTTTTCCAAATGCAGCTAGTGTGGTCTTTACAGACCTGGTCAGCAATAGTAGTTACCTAAAACCGGTGTTGGAGGGCTTAGGGGAAATAAAAAAACTTCTCAGGAGTTGGTATTTTGTAAAACAAGAGTTAAAGTTACGGTGATTAAGTGTAATGCGTCAAAACAGTTGTTATTTGAAAATGGCCTAATCAGCCATTTAAGATTTACAAATCAATGGGAGGAACAACATAAATTCATTGACTTTTATTTCTGTGCTTGCCAACTGCTCTCATGCCTATAGTTTGTAAAATATATATTTCTTCCTACTAGCAAATGACACCAAATGGTTTGGCAGTCACCAATTTGTCTTTAATATTTTTGTCATTTGGGAATTATTATGAAAAAATTTAGTAAGGTCTGATTTAATTAAGCGTTTCCTGTTATGCAATGATAGTGCATTCTTGGATTTCTCACTTGCATAATATTTCCTGTTCTAATTGGCCTTTTGTATTCCATGGAAAAAGCAGTCTAGTTTGAGTTTTCATTGACTGATTGGATTGATTATTTAGAGATGACATGCTGGTAATGTTATTTGTTTCATAGAAATGTAGTCAGATACATCATTGCCTCCAACATCTCATAACATGTGCCTTTTTTTCAGTTTGCAAGTATACAGTCCATGAACGCTGTGTCTCAAGAGCTCCCGCATCTTGCATCAAAACCTATGTGAAGTCTAAAAAGAATACTGATGTAAGTTTGGGGTAGAATTAACTTTGCCATGTACCTGTTAATTTAGTAACTCTATGTATATCCACATTTTTCTTTTGCAGGTAATGCATCATTTCTGGGTAGAAGGAAACTGTCCAACAAAATGTGATAAGTGTCACAAAACTATAAAGTGTTACCAAGGCCTGACTGGACTTCATTGTGTTTGGTGTCAGATTACAGTGAGTATACTATGGTGAAACCTTTCACACAGGTTAGAGAGATAAAAATCATTGAATGTCTTTCTGTAGCCTCATAATCTGGAATGTCTCATTTGATTTAGTCATCAGCAATGACTAGTGTGTTTAAGGAATGGTATATGCATGAAATTCTTGGGACTTCTTAATTGTGGCAAGCAAATATGCTTAAAGGTGCACTTTGCTTCATGCCAATATCCATATGAAAATAACGTATGCCACTGAAGAGCAGAATTCCCAATCTACACTACAGAAAGGTTACAAAAGAGTTTTCACTACCAGGAAAAATCAAGGTCACTTGTGACAGTAGGTCTAATTGGTGATGTACTGACAGGGAAATGAAATTGAGGACATCTGGTAGGATGCAGTGATTCCAAGTGTCTGGGAACAATAGCAGAGACAAGTTGATAATATACTAATCTGTGCACCAAGTCAAATATATACAACTTTTGTACGCTCCTTATTCAGCAGGAACCAGTAAGTGGAACTAATGACATTCAGGGAACACTGCCCTTATAAGTGAGATCTTCATGCTAGAAGGAGCAATGCCAGTATTTCTGTTTCTAGCCAGGGCAGGATTTAAATCTAAATGGGGAGAGATTTCAGCCTTCTTCGTGTGTATTTGCTGGTTTTGCTGATATCATTATTATTATTGTTACGGAACAGCAGTTGTTTTTTCAGAGCTTTAAATAATAATATGAGACTGAGGCACTAGTGAATGTTTGTTTTAAACTTAGAAGTTTGGATGTTTTATGACATGTTTTCTTAACACAAGAATACAAAATATGAAGCATCACTAAAGAAAATAGATCCAGGATACTTTCAGTGATAAGCTGTTATGATTACTTAAAAAACAATATTTTAGAAGAAAGCAAATATGTGGTCCAGATTGCTGTCAAAATTTGGATAATATATGTAAAGAATAAAACACCCAATCCAAAATGTTTTGCATGCAGATAATTAAACTTAGGCAATGGCTATATGTGTTTAGCAAAACAAATAAGGGTTTTCTGCTGTAGATGTGTTTACATCTGCAAAATATGTGTATATCATTCAAGAAATATATATTGTGTATTATATATTTACTTTTAAAATCAAAGGAAGTTGCAAAATCTGTCTTTCCTCAGTAGAAATTATTTTCCCATTATTTCACGTGAATCTGGACCAGATTTGTAAACATCTTTCACTCTTGAAGTTGTACATCAAGATTCAGAGGATTTTCATAAGAACTTTTATTCACTGAAGAAGTACTGAGGAATTATTTATAACTGAAATCATTCTAAAGAAAAAGGCTAAATTCTTTTGAAAATATCTTGGGTACGTGTGTGCTTATTTAAATGCCTAAATAGCTGTCAAGATTCCAATTAAAAATGGGTCTGTGTTTTTTGACAGCTGAAATTGAAAATATTGGCACTAAGGCTTACAATTTTTCAATTTATTCCCATCAGTAATTTACAGATTTTTTTAAAAAAGTAATTTTGTATTTTCAAATAAATTTAATAATATTTTTATTTATTTTTATAGCTTCATTAGACACATAAGTGAAAAACAAGTTTTTAAATACTGCAAATTATTTTTCAAACTCCTATTCACTTGCAATTCTCTGTATTCAATATATTCTATTGCAATAACTTCATTTTCTAATAGTAATACCTTTATTACAGAAAAAAGTGTTCTAAATTTCTAACAGATGCATGATTTTATATGGATATTCTGAAGTTATATAATTATCTTCACATCCTTCATGTGTTTTTCAACTCCTTGTACTGCACATTTACGGCTTATAATTGAAGGGGATGCTCAGTATTACAGAACTAATTCTGAGCCCTTTCATGCATTTTAAATGTCTGTCCTTACAACTTAACAGAGTCATTTCTGATGTCAAATAACTGACTCAAGTCCCAAAATGTAAAGGTGTTTTTCACTAAGGAGGCTTGTTATACTGTCTTCTGAGCCAAATCCATGATCCCTCTTCCATGTAATTTGTAGTTCTCTACCATGGTTATGTAAATTTTTTTCGCCTTATTTTCTCTCTAGCAAATACACTTTTTCCTGCTTTGCAGGTTTATGAGGGAGGTAATATTCTACAAGAGATAGGTTTAGGATAAGGGAGTTTTGGGGAAATGTATTTAAAACCTGCTAACATACAGTTTTTTTGAGAGGGATGCATATTATTTTATTTCTTTGTGTCACAGTGTTATTTTCCTTAAAGCTACATTTCTCCTACCTTTTCTGTTATTTGCTATGTGCCAATTCTGTTGTCAGAGATCAGCAGAGACTAATAAGAAGATTAAGCTATTTTTTCATAGATAAGTTTGCATGCCACTGAGTAGCAAAGCTGCTAATTACCACTGAATGTGTGAAGATACTTTTATTTGATGTAACATGGCCTGGTGTGCATTAATTATGGTACAAGTAGCCTTACCACCGAGGCAGGGAATTAGCATGACAAATGATTTAGATTACAGGGCTACCAAAATACCCTCACAATAAGGCTTTAATACTCAGAGTAAATCCAAACTCGTTAGACTTTTATTTTCTGTTGCTAAGTAACTGCCTAAAAAGGTAACTTTGCAGTATAAATGAATATGGACAAGGTTAATATTAGGTGCCATTCAGTTCAAAATTCAGAAATGTCGTATCAAAATTAACTGTATCAGATAATTTTATGAAAAGCATATTACCAGTAAAGTTTATATACATCAGCAATTGGTACAATTTTATTGTAATTTTAATAGAGTTCATATGAGTTAAACCATATAAGGGTAAATGAGTCAGTCACTGAAAAAATGTGATTTACAGATGCAGACATTAAACTACAGGTTTTGTAACAGCTTTTGAACCTGTTGAACAAATGCTGTATGCTACCTGTTATACTAGTTAAATCACTTGTCAGCAAGATTTTTGCCTCACAACTCCTCATATTTTTTAGTCTGTTTATTTTTCTTTACTGTAAATCTATATATCTTTTCAAAAATGTCCATCTCTGTGGGAAATGGATGCTATCTGAACACCTTAATGCATTTTATTGTATCAATGCAGAGATAAAAATGCAGAATAATGTAGTTTGGAAAAGACATTTAAGATCATCGAGTCCAGAAAAATAAACTTGCACAAAATTTCACAATATTAAGTTTATTTTATTCTGACTATCTCTAATGATATTGCGAAGTATACCAGTTAAATGTGAATGGATTGCATGATCCAAGCACACAACTGTGCCTTTGTACTGCATGGCTGAGTATTTCGAGACATTAGAATTGAGTTAAATTCTAAATGATGAACAAGAACTCTTGATTCCTAATGCAAAATGTTTAATCATTTATTGTTCCTTGTTACCAATTTATGTTCCTGTTATATCCACATTTGTCCATTCAACTGCTGTAAAAAATGGAAGTAAGCCAATGGTCTTTCAGTCAGTAGATCTGACGATGTTTTCAGAGTACAACTATTGTCATTCCTTTCAAGAAAACTGGATGAATTCTAAGAAAAAATTAGGAAAAGGAGAGTAATTCAGGTTCCTCAGCAGTCAATGGAAACCTGAACGCTGATTCAGTCAAGACCAAAATTTACCCAATGAAGCTTAACGTAGGGTATTCCTATGTTCTTCTCTTATATTTGAATCTGTGGTGGCTATCAGCTTCAAAAAGGAAGCAGAGTTGCACCAATACTGCCAAAAGCTGCCTTGAATTACTCACGGGTAGTAGAACAGAAGTTCCTGGCTCAGTGCAAGAGGCTCTCTTCTGAAATGAAGGGTTTGGTCACCAGTAACAGCATGCTGATGTTACTGTTATGCTGTGCAATGTTCTTATTTTGTGTGCTGATCCACACGTACAGTTTTCAAACTGGAAAACACTGTAATCCATCTTTCTTCAATACAACTCTGTTGGTTTTGTCCATCATAGGGGTCTTTCTACTGCAGTGTGGTTTTTTTTCCTTCCAGTACTTTAGTAATAATTAGGTTAATGAAACTCACCCCATTCAAGGATGCCCATTTTCTTATGCTGTAGTGGTAAAATGTCTAAGTTGAATCTTTGTTTTCTGTCTTCATGTAGTTGCATAACAAGTGTGCTTCACATCTGAAACCTGAATGTGACTGTGGACCTTTGAAGGACCATATTTTACCACCCACATCAATCTGCCCAGTAGTATTGGTGAGTTGTCTGTGTGTTAATTTCAGATGTAATCCTCTCTCATATACAACATTAAAACACTGCTGGGACTGACTGCCACATATTTGTTAAATTCACAGGACTATGTGAACCTTAAACACAAAGTCTAATCCTGGCTGATGGGTTTATAGGCATAAGTATGTGTTACTCTCTGCATATTGCATTTTCCTTCATGTGAGAATGAACTTTCTGTAGGGCATATTATAACTGAAGCTGACTCAGGTTTTATCACTTATTCAGACTGTACTTACCAGAAACTGTATAGGCAGAACACTTCTACATTTTACATCTTTTATAGATCCAACTTCCCAGAATAATGAAGTTATTCTTATTGGCAGTTTTTGCTTGGGATGCATATTGTATATCTGCAATGCTGAGGTCTCTGATCTAAGCCGGAGGTTACCTAGAATGATGACACTGGTCTTGCAGTAAGCTATGCATCAACATTATGGTATATTTTATTCTGCAGTCGTGGACAGTAAATTTCTCTGTCCACAAAAACAATAACTCAATTCAATGAAAATAAAAATGCATGCTATGTGTAGGTTGTAGAGAAAAGAGCTGACCATTTTATCATTAGAAAAGAGCTTGAGAATTAACTTATGTATTCACATATTAAATTGGATATTTTATGCTGATGAAAATCATAGCATCATCATGTTCATAAGAGAACAGATGAGTGGTCCTCTTTAGATATATTTCATAATAAGTTTAAGAAATGCTTGAACTTAAGAAGGTGTAATTTACTGAGGGGAGGCAAAAAAAGAAAATATATATCCTAATCTTAAACCACTTGCTGATCATTAGGAATAATATTCATGACTATTGTAAATTGCTTGTTTTCTAATGAATCCTTTTGGCTCTTTGTTTATAAATCTGCTAAGAAACAGATGCTAGACTTTGGTCCTCTACTTGTGTAAACTGGGATTATTCCATGGCTCTCAATGAAATAATCCAATGGAAACCTGCCTTTAATATTTATTAAATATTTTAAATATTTTTTAAGTCACAAGAGTGGCTCTGTAGCTTGTCTCTATGGTATTTTGGTATTATCAGGACATGTTCTGATTAATAGTTACAAAATATTATTTTAAGTTTGTTGGATGATTATGTTCTGTATTACCTTATTTAATTTTCAGGATTTGAGGTCATACTTTAAATGTTTGCATCTGGAAATTATGATTCTGTTATTGGGCTATTGTTTTCATTTTAATGTTATTTATCATTTGCCATTGGTATAAACGGAATGAAACCTCGGCATGAAATTTTATCTTCAATTACATTGGCGTAACTGCATTTTCTTTTCAGGAGAGGAAGAGGAATAGAGGAATTAAGATTTTTATTCCACAATTGGAGTTTAGTTAAGTTGTTTAGAGGATATGTAAAACCACTCTAGAGTCAAATCACCCTTGAATAGGTTTGTTTTATCTCCAAATTTTCAAGGTATAAACAGAAGTAAATATGTTTTCCTGTTTTAGAATCATGTTACTAATATTGCAACACAAGACATGTATTTCAGCACAATTTATATTGTTAGGAAAGGAAAATATATTTTACTATGATTTAATGGGGAGTTTATAATTTTGTAGTATATTTGTTCATCTAGTAGTTTCTTCCAAAAATGCATTAAAATCCTGAGTTTAATTATGCTACAAATACTACCTCACTGACCTAGCTAGTAGTAATTTCTTCTAAGAGTGATTGGTTATCATGTACATATAATTTGTGTTGATAATTTTTTAATTAGTGTCTCCCATTTCCTGTTATGGGGATTCCTTTTGAGAAACATAATACTTCAGTGTATGCGAGACCAGCATTCTCAATAATGACAGTAAAACCAGGGAATATATCCTTGTCAAAACTGTCTAACCATGCAATAGGAAGTGTGTATGTTAATAAAAATTACGTGTTCAGTCATACAGATCTGACAGTGGAAAGGTCCTTCACCCAGGTCGCACATTTAGCTTCAGTGATCTGCTGAGCATTAATATTCCTGCAATGCTATGTCTATGTGGAAGGTAAATAAAAGCACATAACCATAATGCTTGCTGTACCAGGCTTATCCTTGAGTATTTTGAGGTGTCAGGGAAAAATGTATTTTCTTCTCCCATAGCATATAGGGAAAAGAGCAAGATGAAAAATCTTGTATCTTTGATCTCCTAAAAATGTTGGCCCTCCCTTCCATGTGTAGCTTTGGAAGTCCAGATTTCTTCTGGAAAACTGCAGAGTTCATCTCAGAACAAGATGCCTTCTCCTAAGTTTTCCTTCAAGAGTACAGGCTAAACCCCTTCTCATCTTTTCTTTTTTGCAGAACTAGGAACATTCATATTTTTGCTATTTTCATCCAACATTTCTCATGTCTCATTTCTTCAGTTCTTGTGAATTCCAGCCTCAACAATTTCTACACAGTTAAAGGACTTTTTCATACACCGCATTTCACAGCACCATGTTATACCAGCGCTACCAAAATGATCTCTCAGATGAGTGACTCTTAGTGGCTGAAGAGAGAATCAAAGTGACTTGTCATGTGAAAGTTAGATGGCTGGTCTAAGTTAAATAAGGGTCCTCCCATCTTCAAAACTGGACAAAACAGAGCTTGTCAAATGGTATTCTTAAATATGATAAGCTACATCGTCAGCTGAAAAAGAAATGACAGGGAAACTCATGTAGTTGATACTGTGTATGTCATGAAAACATCACATATCTGTCTAGATTCAATTATATTCAATTATAAAGATTTTTCATATCCCACTGCAGTAATTTTAAATGTTTTAGTAATATATAGTCTGTCAACTCTGGTTCTTTTTACTTTTCTGTTTACTGTGTATAAGGCTTGTTGTATAGTGAAGTTTTTTGTTCAAGTTAAATGAGTTTTGTTATAAACTGTGTGCAGATCTCAAGTGATAGTCTTTTAATAGATGTCAGATACACTTTAATGTTACTCTCTTTTATTTCAGTAACATTTTAATTAATTCATACTGATTGAATAAATGTACATTGAGACTTGTTTCCTAATGAGGGCACATTTAGAGGAAAGGTTTTGCATCATTCTGATATCCTGTGGGTAATTATATTCTAATTATATGGTGGGGGGGAAAAAAGTCTATAACTCAGTACTGATATTGTTCATTGGACCCAATTAATTACATGCACATAATGAAAGTTCATGATAAGGTTGACTGGCAGTGAGTTTAAAAATCTTTAACTCAATTGAATCCTAGCCTACCAAGAGTACAGAATTAGATCATAACCAGGTTTAAAACTGGGTATTGGAATGAGATGAGTGAGTGGTGAAGAAAACAAGATTGGTCTTTGCTTATGAGACAGTTTCCCTCACCCTGTCCCTTTATAAGGCAGAAAGGGAAAAATACTAGCATACATCTTATCTTCTTCGTTTCATATCTTCCTTTACTTTGCCCTATTTATTGATGAACCTATAGGATATCCTAATTTTTATTTATGTCTGTAGAAAAGTAATTAGATTTTCAGTTTCCCAGATACAGCCCTGGATAGTGACAAACCAACCAATAAAAGCTTACTATTTAATAATAATGTGCATCTATTTTATAATATATGGTGATTTTGATTCTCCTGTTGTATATGTGAGTTTTACAATGAATTTTCTTCACTTAATTTCTAACATTGCTTTTTAAAAATTATAATTAAAACTGTTAATTGTGGAATAAAAATTAAAATTAAGGAATAAATTGTAAAACAAAAAATACCCTGCTTACAACGTCAGCATTACTATACGGTAATTATTACTGTCCTCAGAGCAACCAATTTGCTTCAAAGGTGGAGGCTCTGGTGTAAGGTAAGAAATGGAAAAAATGAAATTTAAAACTGGATACATTTCTTTGTGCTTTGACATTCAACTTCATTGTTTTGCATTCTGGGAAAAATGAGTCATCATGATAAAAATTTGAAACAATTTGCGTTTTGTTTCTTTTCTCTTGTGAATGAATTTGACTTTTGTGTAGTGAAGGTGTTATAACTTTTTAGGAGAAAGTCATATAAGGATAAATTCAATTTATTTAAATACGGAATATATACAGAGAGATAAATTGACGTATATAAAATATATAGTTTTTTTAATCGTAGTGTAGATCTGTTTATATACACTAATATAAAATACCATTGTAACTCAAATTGACTTGACCACTTATTTTAAAATATAAATGGCTATATATTTTGGGGGAGGAAACAGATCTGTCTAATTCCTATTTGATTTGGCATTTTATTGTACAAAACCATAAATGTTCAAAAATCTTTTGCTTATGACTAGTTCTATTTAGGAATGTAGAACAATATACATAGCAGATTACAAATGTTTTAGATAGGAAATGTACCTTATTCAACTAAACAATATACATTATGATCTATAGCTTCAAACTTTTGTGTAGATATAACAAGTGTGTTTATATTCTGGCAAAAATTAATACAAAAAAACTGTTTAAGAATTTTCTTTCACTACTGATATTTAGATAGAGTAGCTATTGGCTATGTTATAATTGCAAAATATTTCAATAGATATTTTTTCCATATCTGGTAATATGTTTTACTAATACTATTTTCCTGTGAGGTATGTAGATATTATTCACATAGGAAAGCGGAGTTGTAGAGAGAGAAAAAGGGAATTAACAGTGCCTGATTGAAGAACGAGCTTTCTTAATCTGCTATCCAGTTATTAATCCTAAAATGATTCTTCTGTTTCTATAATAGTAGAGACCAGTTTTAGCTCAGTTGAATCCAAGCTCAACATGGAGCACAGAAAGTCAATGCAGTGTACAAGCATTTTATGAGCAACTCAATCCTTTGAAGTTGAGTACTAGCCTTATCCTGAGTTTCTGAACAAAGATCCTATAAAAAAAAGAAGTTATTTGAATATATGTGCTTGGGGGGGAGGGGGGGGAGTTGAATTTAAATCTGGTTGTTGAATATTAAGTAATGACATAGCAATTGAAAGGGATTTAAAAAACAAAACAAACCACTTTTTTCCTTTTCAATTTTGTATCATATTGCAGCTTCAGTTCTTTGAGAATCTAAATCAGACTTGAAATATAATGGTGTGCTTATCTACACTAAGAGCTTTTTCATTTCTTTGAAGTCAGAAGGAAATTAATAATTGCCCTGGAGGAAAATGTATCTTCCTAACTAATTAGCTGTTCGACAAACACAGTTCAATGTTAAAATAATAAGATGCTGATAAACTGAAATGGCAGCCATTCAATCATTTTAAGTTATATCTAGTTACCTGCCCACAGCTCATCACTACTGTCTGTTTCTAAGTTTATTCCTTACATCCTCTCCCATTGGAGTTTAATATTATTTTATTTTCAAAATTCTTTTCCAATATTGTTGTCTTTCTTGAACAGTGTATATAATCAGCTGCTATAGCCCAAGTTCATTTTGAGTTACAAATCCAGTTGAAAGTCTTGGACCGTATATTGATGCATATATTGAATGGGTGCAAGACGTAAGGCAAGCTGTCTTCAGAAAACTGCATGAACTAAGGCCAACATGCTAAATGAGAAAGACTTGAGTGTGGTTTGGTGTGTAATTCTTTACTTTTTATTTAGACAAACTGAAAAAGCAGTACAAAGGATATTTATAAAGTTATCACGTAGTGATTCCTTGTTCAGAAGAAGGAACATTCAACCGTTTTAGAAATTATTCTTAAATGGCATTTTCTCCATTCCAGCCTTGCCTTGTTGCATGTATTTTGGGTACCAGTATTATGGGTGATAAAAGGCTTCCTTCTGATTGATGTAATGTGAATTTTTCTTTTTTTTTTCTTTTTTCCTTAGCTGCAAATGCTTTTCTCAACACAGCTCTCAAATTATTTAGAAGCCTTAACTTTCCTATATCGTATGGACATGTGCAGCTCACTGGACAGTATTTTTGCGGAGAATTGGTTGATAATCTTGTCCACAGGATGACTTTTAGCTTCTGCCTAGGGATGTAGAGCTGGGTATTGTGCTACAGCTCTTTGAGCTTTCAATACAGCATGATGTGGTGTTCTAATATTGGCTCTTTTGATTAGCATGTACACATAGATATAGCTGGAAATGTGGAGAATTTATAAAGTAAATTTTCAAAATATTTTAGCTTATCTGAACCACAATTACTAGAATGTGATATCTAATAGATATTACACATAGATTGCCCGCCATGGTTTTGGCATGATGGTGATATGCCTTTTTTTTTAGTTTTCAGGATTTTTGAATCTTTTATTCTCTTAGGTGATTATATAATTATGGACAGAAATTGCATGGAATGGGAATTTTGTAAGCAGGGTCTTGAATGCCATTTAAGCTTATAAAATTGCAGTCTACAAGTACCCACTATTATTATTATTATTATTATTATTATTGTTGTTGTTATTGTTATTGTTATTATGATTATTATTATGATTATTATTTCCTTAAAAATAAGAGTCCCATGTCATTAAACAAAATAGCTCTAAGGAATCATGGAGCAACCTTCCTTCAAGTTCCTTAAAAAAACCCCAAAGCATCTGTTTGCTATTCAAGTCACATATTTTAACTTCCATGGCCTTCATCTTGCTAACATTTGAGAATATCTTACATGGTATTCCATGCATTCCATCTGATCTTCTATGACCAAATTCCTTTGATCAGTATCTTTTAAATTCAACTTTTGGAGTCCTAGAATAAGATTTTTTAAAATAACTATATCAGTTTATGCATAATAACAGAACATTTTAGTTCTCGTTATGCAACCTCATGTCCAAATAGGGTATATAGTTCATCCAAAAATATATATTATAAAAGAAGTAATTATCATACAGAAGTAACCTCAAGTTTGAAGTAGTCACCTGGAAATTTTGTAATGGTATTAAGCATTTACTAATGACTTTGAAATCCTATATAAGTAAATTGCTGTTTCTTGTTATGAAATACATTGATTTAAATAATCTTGTGTAGGAAATAATCCAGAAAAATGTATTTGCAGTTATTGATTAAAAGACAAAGTGAGAAAAAGCAATTTTTGCTGTACTGGTCCTGGATTCTGTGTCAGCGGTTAAAATATAAAGAGATAGCTCCTTAATAGGCCTTTAGTTACTATTCATCTGTTTTATCCTAACAGCTATGATAGAGTATGATATTTCTAAACATTAGTATTTTGTGTAAAGGAAAAGATTCTACCTCTATAAAAGAAAGAATATAAGCAGTTTTTGAGGATGGATGATATATAGCTTCTGTAGTAAGCAGAAGAAGGCTTTTTAAACAAGATTCCTTGATTTGGATGAGGATTCAAAGACTTGGAAGATAAAATGAAAATAGCTCTCCAGGTATCAAGTATCTCTTTCTGCTATTCAAAAGAATAAAGTCCTCAGGTTTTCTAATATTGTTAGCTGGTGTTAAAATTATCTCACACATAATTTCCAGAGTACAAATTATATCATATGACGGCCACAAGGTTGGGAAAGCACACTTGTGCAAAAGTGTAACAAAGTGTCATGTACCTTGTTGTTAAGATCTGCTGCTGCAAAGTAACATTACTTGTGAACACTCTGTCCATGTCCTTTGCCATCCCAGCTGTTTGGTGTTGCAGCCTAACATTCTCTTTTTCCAACAGACGCTTCCCACTTTAGGAGGTTTGCTCCCTGAGGTGCGTAGTGGGAGGCATCCGTGAACGCTCAAGCACTAACAGTTCATGATATTGTACATTCTTTCTGCTATGAAGTGCATTTTGGGGCTGAACTAAAAATCTGGTGATGATATTCTGAGTTATTTGGAAAGCTCTGCCTTATTTATCAATTATTTTCTAATTTGGAATATGGGATAGAGGCAATTGAGTAGTTCCTACATGGCAGTTGTCTGTCTGGAGCAGTCCTGAATGGTGGAAGCTCCAGCTAATGAATATTGACTTGAAAGTGGGAATTCAAGGCAGAAAATAAGACATGAGAAGTGCAAAAAGGGGTGGAAAAATTTTTTTTGTGGTAAGTACTTTTTTGAAAAGTATGTGCTCTGGCACATATCAGAAGCACATAAAGATTCATTCTTTGAGCCATCAAAATGTACAATAGCATCTAAAATGCTGTATTTAGTATCTCTTATCAACTTCATGCATGTTCACTAAAGAAAATGATTCACAGATACATTGATCATTTTGTATATTTTATTTAGCAAGATATTAAAAATATCATAACTGTTACAGAAATATTTCTTACCTTGAAAGATGAATTTTTGCATTTTAGAAAACTTTATAAAAATTTTATAAATTTATCAATGCATGTCAAATTTTTCTTAACATTATTAGTATTTTTAGGCTGTTATCCATTCTTACATTATTATGTTTTTATCTCATTTAAAAGTGACATTGTTTATTTCCTGACACACTCTGATATCTTGGTAATGTTGTAGTTCCCTAAAGGAAGATACTCTAGGTCAGGCACAACTGATATTTCATATGTAAAATAAAGGATCTGTACAAGAATATTTTAAAAAATGTTTTTTTAGTCAAGTGGTAAATCTTTTTGTGTTCCATTAGCAGATTTATTCGTTAGAATTATGATACAATGTATCACATTATGTCATACAAACTAAGTCAGATCCTCATTAGTGTGACACACATCTAAAAATTATAGAATACATAACTCTAGGAAATCTAGAATTTCTTTTCAGATTCTTCAGAAATTTTTCAGAGAGCACCATTGGCAGACAGGGTGACGTATTGTTGCATCGTACTCATAAAAGATTGGTGATATGAAATACTTTATTTGTAGTTTCTTCAAAAATCATCAGTGAAGAAAGCAGAGTTTCAATGTTAATGGGGTCAGGTATCCATCTTTGATCATATTGTTAACACTCTAGACAATTCTGTATCATGAATATACTTTTTCCTTTATGTTATGTGAGATATATGACCTAATCTTTTATTGTCTTTGTGAGTCAGGCAATGATTTTCTTATGGGACAGGAAATATAAATTGGAGAAGGAATGTTGTTCATGCAGCAGTCATAGGACTAAGGCCAGCTGAGGGAATTTACCACTATTTGTATCATGCTGCTGTTTGTATCACCCCAGTGTCCCAAACTTTGCTTTAGGTAATTGTTACTGCATTTTACCTGAGTCATTAATAACAGTGGGTTTTGTCATGGGTCTCAGCACTATATAAATACTTTTCCTCTAAGTAGTAGCATGCTACATGCAAGATTTTTAGTGCCACACTTTATAAGTAGGTCTCTTTTGAACATTTTTTTTACCTCTCTAAATGCATAAACTCTATGTGCTGAATCTGTTACTTTCTGTTAACTTTTTCTTTGAATTATCAGGAATGTGTCCTTTAGCTTGGGATTTTCCTAGACTTTTTAAAATTTGCTCTCCATCTCTGATTTTTTTTAGAAATCACAATATTTTGCTATCTTTTCCTCTGCTATATTGACATCTGATTTGATTTTTGAAGATGTTGCAGTATTCATGAGCCAGATTTGGCCACATAAAAATCCTATTTAACATGGTATGCTTTGTTTTTATAAAAGGTAGTGACTTTTAAGGGTAGTTATTCACAAAGTTGTTTAAAACCTCAAAGCAACTTCTAAAATTTTTAATGAAGTGTGAAACTTCCTTCATATGGAAGTATCTTACTTGTTGTACTTGGCACTAACCAATACCATTAAGCAAAATGTTTTGTGTTAGTTCAAAAATTTTATTCTGTTTGGGTTCCTCATCCTAATTCTACTTTCTGAAAAATCATCAGATAAATAAGTGCAGAGTTGGTGATTTCTGAGGCAGTAATACATACAGTGTTTTTGTTTCTAAGGATGAGGTGAACAGCTCTACTTTCTTCAACTGTTTTCTCTTTAAAGCCATCATATTGTAGTCTAGAGTCTTGGACCTCATCTTACACTGATCAAGTTACTCAAAGCTTGAGAGAGCTCCATTAACTAACCTCTTAGGAATCTGACTGCACACAGACAGTTGTGTAGACTCCCCTGGTTGTTTTTTTTCCTGTGGCATAGGTTTGTCAGTCCTTTTGTACAAAATGTGGTCAGATTGCCACAGTTGCCCCAAGCACCTGGCTACCCAAAGTAGTCTAGGATGACCTGGATCACTCTTTGCATGAGGACTAGATTGAGACTCTGTCAGTCTCAGTTAAATAAACTAAAGATGGTATAAAAACAATCAGAGTCCACATCTGTGTTAGAAGGCACTGTATTAAACTGGGAGTTACTCCATTCCTGACAGAATCTGTGTCAGTGCTTCTTACCAATAAAAACTGCTCCTGAAAGAGTTTAATGGATTAATTGCTAGTACGATCCCTAAGGCTTTATCGGAGGTAGCAGAGATGAGTTTGGCCTGGTATGGAGTGTAAATGGTAACATTTAATGAACTTCCTACTGAATGCAGTTGCAGGGGGTGCAACAATGTCCTTCATGCTCCTTTCTAGTGCAGCAGCTTTGTGCCAGCCCATTTCCTTGACTAGTTTAAAGCCTCCTTGCACTTGTGAAGTGAGGAAAATGGCTGGGGTGCAGTTGGGATTGGAGACACTGATACTTTTTAATAAACATCTGCTGTCTTAATTTATGGTGCGTTTTTTGGTCAGCCTAAAAGGACATGCCGGGGAGGTTTATAAATTGAATAAATGAGATACAAAGGACGAGAATGCTTTTTTCCATGCAGAGTTCTTTGAAGTGGCCTGATAACAGTTGAAAATATGATTGCAACAGTACAATTCTGAATTTTTTAAATAACGATCTCGTTGCGCTGTGTATCAGCATCAAAAGTTGCCAACTGCTTAGAATCTGATGTAGATTCTGGTTTCCTTCTAATACAAATACATGTTTTATAAGAAGCTACTCAGTCAGTTGATTATAGTACTTTTAGACCAGGTATATTTTGCCAAAGTGGTAAACTACTCTGAAGCATCCAACCTTTGCTAGTAGTCAGGATGAAATTTTGAAAAATTACTGATCTCTTATCAGTGTGCTCATTAAACAATCAAGTATGTTATATGATTGGCTTTCAAGCTTCAGAATGGCACCCTGGTAATGTCAGATTATCTTTTCACATCATTGCATTAATTTGTGTTGTGACTGCACACTTTTCATCCATCTATTGCCTAGTCATTATGGAATGTCCAGGCACATAGATAGATGTTATGTGAAGTGGCCAGACATTGTGTATTAACTTGACTGAGATCTCATTTTCATTAAAGCAGAGTCTGACATTACTTGCTAGTCAAAAAACAACTTTGTGAAGGTACAATCTCAATTACAATTGTATAGCATTATATAACATGTTAAAATGTTCCCTTTTCTCCTTTTCTCTTTTCAAGGAAAGACAGGCAACAGTGAAAAAAGAAAAGAGTTGCCCCCAGCAAATGAACAAACTGGGAGAACGGAACAAAATGCAAAGAGCAAATTCTGTCACTGTAGATGGACAAGGCCTTCAGGTGTGATTATTGTTATTTTAATATTAAGCAGATGATTTTAGGTATGAAGACAATGATAAAGTGAGAAATGTTTAGAGTGAAATATACATTCACTATTCTAATATTTCACTTTTACATATTTAAAAATGCAAAAAGCAAATTTTTTCATTGGTTCAGGAATCCTGTCATACACACCTGCTTCTAATGTGGTTGTTAGGATTTCCTAAGATGTTAAGGGGGGGAGGGAAGAGTAGCTCTAAAACACTTCTGTCATGGAGTGAAGCTGAATTAGTTAATTTTGGTATCTGTCATGCAATATTGTCTAAATCTACATTATTAATCTGTCTTGATAAATGTTAACTATTCTCATTTGGAGCTGTTAATTAATGGATGGAGTAAACTTCAAGGGTATTATTTGTCCAGGTAGTTCTAAGTAGAGTATTTGGCATATCAACATTAACAGTGGTGAGAAGCAACATGTTCTCTTTACTAGCAGTATCCATAATAACAATTGAAGTTTTTCTACTTGAAAGAAAAACTCATGTGTGTGATGAGCTAATGTTATTAAAGGGCAGACTTAGAGATATGCCAAAAATTCTGCCTGAGCTGCTGATTTCTTTCCCTTGAGATATGAGTAGTTTTGAGTGAAATCAATGTCCGTATACAGGATACTGCTGCTTTATTTCCTTAGGAGTTAAATTATCATCATGATAACAATGTGATAATCATTTAATACACATAGTAGTCTGTTCTCTCTATCTTTTGATATATTGCAATTGAGCTTCAGTAAAAAGATTCCATTACCATATATCAAATACTTTATGCCTCATAATTATTTCATCTTATTGTGTCAGGATAGGAAGGCTTATTGTATTGTTTTGTCTTGTTAGGTTAGTCAAACATTCTTGTTATGAGAACCCAAAGAAGGGAAAAAAATCCAAACAAAATCTGAAAAACAAACCCTAAAACCTATCCAGTCACATGGCTACTCCATTGATGGTATAGTTGGAGATTACAACAATCATTATCCATTGCTTTCAAGAATCTCTTCCTGTACTTATCATTTTCACAGGCTTCATTGCTATCCAGATAATCTGTGACAAAACATGAAGCAACAACACTAGAGTCTTAATTGAAAGAAAGCTCAAGTTCTGTCTAATCAGTCACAATGTGATTTATAAGTTCATGCTAAAGGAAACACACAGTGTTTTCTAACTTTTGGGTGATATCCATGCAATTCTAGTGAGCCAAATTATTCTAGATAGAGGAGCATCGTTGGCGTCTTTGTTTGGTTGCAGCCCCATGTATCATTATGAATTTTGTGTTTACTCCAAGCATTAGATTACTTAAGTTCATAGTTTATTTTCAGCTACTTTTCTCTATTTCCCACTCATGTGATACCATGCCTAGGATATAATACTTGGTCTATTCAAAATAACAACTTCTAGCACCATTGACTCCTCAACACAAAACTTTAAGTTATTGTATGTTCTGCTTTCAGGTCATAAGATTTTCTCTAAGTTTTTTAGTGTGATCCAAAATTTGTGTCCTATCTTCTCGTTCCAAGATGAATCAAAAGCCTGAGTATCATCCTTGCTTTTCTTTATTCCTGCCAGAGATGAAAAAAAGAAAGTGGGGACGAAGATGGCAGAATTATTATTGAATAGATTTGAGGTGTTTTTTGAAGTGCTTGGTGTTCTGTAATGACACATTTGTAATGCAGTACATGACACAGTACTGGTAATCATGGTGATAACATTAGAAATAATTCTGCAGTGATGGCCCTGATTTGCTGATTATAGTGTGGTCTTTGTTTTTCACTGATGGACTAAATTGGTTTTGAGTAACAGGAATCCACCTTAGCATCAAATATCTAATTTTTGATTGGCATTAATAATAACAACCTGATTATTGTGAAGTCTGATGGACCTTGAAGCCTATCCAACTGAAAGGATGAGATCAATAAGAATGTTTGGACTTTTTTTTTTCCTCACAGATTGTGTAATTTTTCAACTGTTCTCACAAAGATGATAGATGCCATAAATATAACTGGTAATTAATGTTAGTATTTTGCCCAAAGATGGTCTGGAGAAAACATTCTGTAGCTGATCAAAGTATACCACTCTAATTCTCCCATATCTGGCATGCTGCTCTGTTTCTAATACTCTGATTCTGTTGGCATGGTCTCATTTTAACAAGCTCTTCAGTAAGCAAGGATTTTTTTTCACAAAACTTAACCACTATGTTAATTGCATTTGTGTATCATTTAAGTTCCAAGGTAACAAAGCAAAGATCTTCATACTACTGCTGTTAGACCTCTGTTTTCAGTATGGGAGAAGCTATATATAAGTCCTCCACCACTTAACTTTCTTTTTCTTTTTTTTTTTCTTTAAGTCATTTGTCCTATAATATGAAGATTGTCTTTAAATTGTGCTAGATTAGGGCTTGAAAATGTTCACTAATTTAGTCTAAATCTTTAGTTGCATTTCATTATATAAAAATACCGTATGTTATCTGGAAAAGTAATTTGGAAAAACTGTAAAAAATTAATTAAGATTTATTTTGGAACCATGTGGAATACAGACTAGTTATTAGTTTGTGTTGTTTTTTTTTTCTTGATGATCCAAAACCTTCTACTTGCAATAATATCATTGAGTCTTGAAATAAAGGGTTTGAAATAGAAGCAAGTCCATCACTTAGCTTTTGTTGAGGAAAAGATCAAGACCAAACCTTCCTTCCATCAGAGTGAGCAGATAACTTAGTGGCAGTGGAGGTCTGCACGACTTGAAGACAATTAATCATAGTTAAGCACATTCATCTTGCTTCTTTCTAGCTAACCAGCATAATGATCAGGATTATTATTTCTAATTAGAGGAAGTAATAGATCATGTATAACCTTAGGATGAGTCTCATTAATTAACCTGCGTCCTAAGGGATTTCAGTAGGTATTCCATCTCTGTCACAATGAGCACCATTGGTTTACACTTAGTTCACAGGAATAAACACCATGGGAATTGGCTAAATAACTAACATTGATTAAAACAGTAGGTAAAAATTAAATATATGACAAACTTCACTGTATTCTGCAATTTGATGTATGTTTCAACATGCAGCACTTTACTGCACCAGGTGATAACTGAGCTGGTTTTATGCTCAGCTTAATACCACTGAGTTTGTGGAGTTTTCCATTATTTTTTTATGTATTGGAATAGATTTGATTCTTTTTTTTTTTTTGTGAAATCATGAATAGAATTGACACACTACTGCTTAACATTTCCTACTAAAAGAAAAGTGCTTTAGAAATGCTGTAGGATTATATGCTTATATCTATAGTATGCCTGTAGAACTCCTTAGCTATGATGTTTGCAAGGTTCTGCCTTAAATTACATTTCATGAAATCTTCAGATTTTATTTCAAGAATTATGAATAAGGATTTAGAGCAAGGCCTTTCAATGTAGCATTTTGAAACACAGATGGTCTAAGCTTAATCTCTGAAGTTGTTAGTGCATGAACTTTGGAGATGTTGACTTTGAACCCTTAATATACTTTCAAAGGTTCTGGAATTGATACATGTCTGAAAGTGATACTTTGAAATATGAATGAATAGTCTACCTGCATGGTTTAAAAACCTGTATTGGAGATCATCTGAGGTAATTTTTTTATGTTCAAGTCTATGGAGTAAAGGCAGTGAACACACACATCTCAGAGTATCTGAAAATACAGACTAACACCATTACATAGAATGAAGGTGTTAGTTTGTAAAGTTACATATTAATGTGAATGTGTAAAACTTTCCATACACTGAAGAATTTTAAAAAAATAATGGTAGAAGTCATTGTTTCCTTCCTTCTCCTCAGTTTTCTTTTCCTCAGACTTGCCCTTCTTCCATATGGTTTCTCCTCTACCTTTTTAAGTTTTCCAGCTTTCTGAGGTGTTTAAAGGAACTCCTTGATGAAATGGTTACCACATTTTAAAAAGTGTATGATTTCATTTCATATCAAATATTGCAGATAATCATTGCCATAATTTTTTAAACAAATCTGTTTAGTTCAGTATTCCATATAGCTATACTTAACATTCATAGTATATAATATAGTGTCATTTTTCACTCTAAAATACAGTTTCTTTTAAGCTTTTTTCACTAGGAAATTACTGTCAGAATAAGTCATGCATTATTTGCATTTAACATTTTCTTCTCTACTGATGAATATATATATATACCCACAAATATATATATATAGAGAGAGAGATGGGTTATATATGTATATATTTCAATGTTTCAATGGCAATATAGGTTAAAATGGCAACACAGCTGTAAAACAGACAGCATTAAAAGAGAAGTCACTTGCAATTTCTGGCAAGTTAATGAAGTGAGGATTATTTCAAATTATGGTATTGCTTCCAGCTGGATTACATAGCATAACATAGAGTTTGCATTAAGCTTTTTGTTTTCTGTCTACTATAGGAAAAAATGAATGCAACACACGGCATTAATGAGTGGCTGTGTTATTCCCTTCTTTTAGATCACTCCAGTTCCAGGCACTCATCCACTTTTAGTTTTTGTCAATCCTAAAAGTGGTGGGAAACAAGGAGAAAGGTAAGAGTTTGGTTTTTTTTTTCTTTTTTTATCTCTTTCTTGATCCTGGCCTGTGATATGTTTACAAATGAATTTTCAAAATTTGTACATGAGGAAAAAAACCTGAAATTTTATATTATGATTCCTCACAATGGAATATCCTTTATCGCTGTACCTATGAATTCTCCAGTTAAAAACTAGATTTAGTTCTATAGAATACTTTTGTTTCAAATCAAAAAAAGTAACTATGTTCTGTGCATGGGTTTGTGTGATTTGCATGAAGACGTGAGTTGCTATATATTGTATTAAAACTTTAAAGTGCTAACAGTTTTCTTTTAATCTATGTAATGATTATACAGGCAGGCCAGTAGTTTAAATTAGAAGCAGTATTCCATTTTCTAATGTATGATTTGCTTTTTAAAGACTTAGTAGTAGAGGCTCTCAAGCCTCCTCATAAGATTTCCTTCAAAGAAACCTTTTGATTTCTGTAATAGGAAGCATTCTGAAAATCCAGTTAAAGTATTAGAATCCAATCATACAAACTTAAAAGACATATTAATTTTACATATGTCAGTAATTACATTGATTTAAATTAAAAATGTCTGAGTTTGTTAGTTTAAGTGTTAATGTATCAGAGGCCTGATAAAGTAGAGGTAAGGAGAATTCTACTCAGTCCACCACACTCAGGCAGGAATGCTATGCTAGTTGCCCCCTAAACAGACTTTTTAGGGCATGTTTCAGAATCCCAAATGCTAACAATATGGCCATTTTCAGTCATCACATAAATCCCTAACTTTTTATAGCCTAGTTTGCCATGTCAGTGTTGTAACTTCAAGTCTTGCAAAAGGTTATGGTCTTTTGGCCAGGATCTGACTGAAGGTGACACTTATGGATACTGGTGATATGGGTAACCAGAAGCAGAAGCACAAAAGGAAGGATCCAGTGTGATTCTAAAACTTGGAACCAAGCAAGTGAACTACAAGTGGGTCAGCCTTCCCTACCTGCTCTGCCCTGCCTCCCTTAGGTATCATCTTCCTGTGCCCCTAAAAGTAAACTGTCAAAAGGGACAAAATCCTGCAGAGTAGTTGTTAGGGTAATTAGAGCTGAGGAGCATTTAACCAAAACTGTATTTGAAGCCCTCTGAGAGAACAGGTTATCATTTGAGAGCTGATTATGTAATCCCTGGACTGGCACACCTAGATATCAGCTAGGAGTGTCAAAGGCAGTTAATGATCTAAAAGATTAATTCTAAACAGTTTTAAGAACATGCGTTTGCAACTGGAACAAAACAGTGTGAGCCATCCTGAGTTTTCATGTTTCAGCCACAGTAGCAGTGTGAGGTAGCCCTGGTCTGCTGTGCAGTCAGGGGTCTTGTGGAAGGTAATCTGCACTAGCACTCAGCTTGACTTTTTATAGTACCGATATGAAGTGAGTAGATCAGAGATCCAGCCTGCAATTATGTAGGTGAGAGACAGGTTAGAGAGCTGCACTTACATAGTTAGTTATAGCCTAGAAACAACTTAATGAAATGCTGTTTCACACCTTTCAGTTGCCAGCTCATAATTGGTCTCAAGTGTTACTGTCTGAATGGGCTTAATGCATTAGGGATGTCATTTAATGTTAGATATTCTCCAGGGTGAAAGCAAGTTTAAAATCTGATCCCCATCTCAATCTATTCCCCTTCATGTATTACAGTCTAACACATCTCAGTTTATGTCAATGAAACTGTTACTGAGGCCAAACAGATCAGAGGAATTATTTGAATTTTAAAAATGGATGTCCTATACACATTTCATTCACTAGCACCATTATCCACAAGTGTCATTACACAATTAAATGTATAGCGTGAGGGCAGGCACCAGCAGCTGAGTATAGTGAAGTATGAGAACCTCTTAAATTGACTTTGATACCACACACACACGAAATGTTAAATTGCATACTAATATGTCAAGGTCTCTCTCAATATTTCTGTTTTAAGAGAAGCACATCAAAAGGTCAACTGCATAGTCATGTAAACATATCTCAGGTCATTCACTATCAGGAGATAATATCTCATGGTTAGATCTAAAGCCAGATTCAGAAAGATTTAAAAAAGTCCACATGTGGACTTATTTGGTGAGAAGGGTTTTGCCCTCCATTTTTTAGGTGTTAATGTTTCATATCAATGCCAATAGCAAAAATATAAAGATGTTAAGAGTGCATGTTAGTTTGAATATTCAATCTAAGTGACAAAAACATTCTCAAGAGGAATAATACTGAACTTTTTTTAGTTTTCCTGGATTTTATCTGTCTGCTTTACAGTCAGTAACCAGAAAGAGAAGATTCCCATACATTCCCTACCCTCCAATTTTGTGGCAGTTATATGTTGCAGAAAGTAAAATCACAGGACATTTCAAGACAGAAATTACTTTGCAAAATGCACACTTATGGTGATTCACAGATTATTCTGAGTTGGAAGGGACCCACACAGATCATTGAGTCTAACTCTTAAGTAAATGTCTTTCAAGTCAGGCTTTTTGATTCTAGCAATTTTGTAATCTGGTCAGGTGCTGAGAGGGTGGGACTACAGGATATGCTGTAACAAAAGTGAAATTTCCACAGCAGTGAGAAGTAAAATAGAAAGCAAAGCAAACCCACAACCTTCTAATTTTTGTAGATGAGAATTTCATTATCTTGATTCATTCAGATTAAGAAAATCTTATACTGAAAACTATTCCTCCGTCTTTATTTAGGGTTCTCTATATTTGAGAGGTCACGATGAATGAAATTAAGATTTCTAATTGACTTTCTATTTGACTTTCATTGAACACAGAAAGGTTATTGCAGATTGTCAAGACTCCAGTGTTCCCACAGTTCCCCATATGAGGTTTTATGCTCTGCCATATGGTAACCCGGCCAATTTCATTGCCCTTATTCTTGGAGAGAGTTTATGCATCCAATTGAAAACCAGTTGAATAAATGCACACCCCCTATAATACATTCTTGTTTCCTCTTCTATTTTGTAATTTTTTTCAAATCTCTCAAATGCAAAAGAAAAGAACTGAGAACCACTTAAATGTAAAAAAAAAAGTTTGATACTTTAGTTTTAGTTTTTAAATGTTCAAACAGAAGGGAGTTGGGAAACAAATGGATATGTAGAAAAAGTGCATTCAGAACACAAAAATACGTTCTCTACAACCATATCTTATCAGTACATTTTCAAAACTTTCATTGTGTTAGAAATTCAGTTTTTCAGAATGTGTAGTGACAAATAGCATATTCTTCCTGAACAGGTTTCTGTTTTAGAGACCAATGCTGTGACTTTCAGATATAATTGCAAAATAAAGAATTATGGCAGTAAACCAATTATATTTTCTTCTCAATTAAGGGGTTAATAATCACCCATCATGTGAAACTCAAGTGTATTTAGTTATTTGGACTTGAATGATTTTGTTTAATAGACAATACATATGTTTATACTAGAACAAAAATATGTCAATGTTTATTAAGAATAAAGTAGAAAAATACAATTTAAGTTGATAGATTTAAGGCTTTCACATAGCAGAAACAGATTTTAACTGAGCATAAGACTGAATAGGATTTCAAACCCAGGCAAGTGAACTCCTCAGCCTATATCATACCGTGACATATTTTCAGTTGTTGTGCATGAAATGGACAGGTGCAGTTAATTTCATCCAAAAAAAAAAAAAAAATATAAAAAAATAAAAAAATGCAGGCCATCCATTTCATTCTAGGACTATCAGTTTGGGATGTCTGCATTTATGATCTGACTGATCAAGGCAACAGATTTTAATAATCTGGGACTAAAATGTATATATTTAGTATACCATTGACAAATAGTTTCTTTCAACAGAAAGAATATACAATGAGCATGTACTGATTCTAAAGGCTGTTGTTAAGCGTAATGTTACTCACATAAGAGTCCTTCTAAATCATGCTGTTGTTTTGCCATGCTCATTACTTTGATTTCCACTTCCCCATTTTCCAGTTTATTTGCCTGGCCAGCAGGTGAGTTTACACAATTGTTTCCTTGACAAATGTGCTGTAGGATGCACTGGAGATCAGCTTCCGTACACTGATGTTTCCTGCTGACTCCACGTTCAGTGTCTGTGCAATACAGGTTGATGATATTTTTAACCTTTGCTGTTTTCAAATAACTTTGGTTCATGGTAGCTCTTCCCCTCTCCGCTCTGATTAATCTGGCTTTCTGAGCTTTCATTTAGCATTGAGACAAAATGTAAAAGCAGTTTCAAATGATCATTTTCAAATATTGTATGTCTGGGAGAGAAGGTCACTAGAATTTTTTAATTTTGGGGAGGAGTCCTTGGCTTCTTCCCTGTTTGACATTAGGGTTAAATTAAGCCTATACTAACCACATCTTGAATAGCCCCTAGATGACTGAAGATGCATCCCCCAGTGGTGGTAGAGGACACTGCCATGGCCAGCTTTTTCCACAGTGTAGTCAACTTTATTGCCGGTTTTGAATTGCCAGTGAGTTTCTGTCCATTTATTTTCACTTTTCTTCAGAAGACAACTCAGTCTTACTCAGCCCAAGGTGCACTCAGAAGTGTTTTCTTTGGCAGCCAAGCTGTTTAAAGATGATACCAGTTCTTTTGGCCACTCCTGAGTTAATTTGCTGCCTCCTCAGTTATGCTAGCAGGATATTTTGAGGTTTATATGAGATCATAAGCATGATTTAAGTAAAAAGAAAAATGACAATGAAGAAACTTCTCTATGGATTTGTGTTTTAAATTGAATTCTTTTAGTTTACCAGATCACAGAATAACTCCCAAAATAGTTATAGAAGCACAGCTGTTTGTTGACAAGTGGTAATTCATAAACTGGCTTTGTTCATGAAATTGTATTTCATCCCAAAAATGTCTTTTGGGGCATTTCCCACCAACATCACCTCATGGCCTTGTCAGCACAAATATCCAGTCACAAGGAAGCCGCATCTAACTCCTTCCTTACATGTGGAAGCAAGATGTTCAGAGCTCTGTCGGTGTCACTGTTTGGTACTGTAGATGTAAAACTGGAGGGTTAAGTTACTGTCCGTTTCCTCATCTTCCATGTGTCACCCTGTTAGGTCTGGGTACAGCTTAGTCTGAAGGAAACATTTAAAAACAGTTTCTAACTTCTTTTTTTTGAGAATGTATGAATGGAAACGAGCCATCAACTTATGAATTTTACACAGATTAGAATACATAACTGCATTTAATAACTTAAAGCTTGATGTGTCGTTTGCATTGAGTCATTGTAGAGTGATTAGCTGGCACTGATGTTCAGCTGGTACCTATGGATGATATGCACTGAGTCAAATACAACTCAGTGTAATCTCTTTATTATTGCACTTGGACTTCTGGGTTCTGAGTAGAAGCCTAACCTCCTCTTTATTAAGAAGGCTTTAAAAGCATTTCACTGTTACCTGACAACAGCATGGTGAGTGTAGGTAATGGCTAGTATGTTTTGTAGCACCAAACTTTAGGAAAATAACTCTTAAACCTTTGGGACATTGTAAAAAATACTGTTCACGAGCTTCGTATGGTGAGCTAGACAAATTAAATTAGCATGACCTCTGACCAGGTTAAATCCTACACATCTCTGAGAAGCTAATCGCACATACTAACTAACAAACTCTCCTTTTACATTTGTAAAATGGGAATATATATATATATATAATGTTGTAAATCCGTTGTCAAAACTCTGATTTATTCATCGTCATAGCCATCGACAATGTTGTGTGCATACTTGTGAAATGAAACTAGTCTTTTCATATTGACTTTTTCTGTCAGGAATGGCATCAGGAATATATTGTGTGAGTGTGCTTGAATAAAATGCTTTATGAAGCTGATATCACTAAATAATTGAGAAGTTAAGAAAATGTTCCAATTTGGCAATTTTAGAGATAATTATGAATTTGTTTGTATTCAGTATTTTTACACACTTGTCTTCCAGCTACCCTGATAAATTATGCATTGCTATTAAGAAAAAAATCTGAAAAAAAAATCCCTGAATGTGCACATAGATTGTGTCTAGACAGTTTTATTGTGCTGTATTTGAAAATGTGGACAGTTTAACCTAAAATTCAGCTCTTATTACGCTTCTGTTTTATCTAAGCCATTATAAAGAAAGGAAGCAACATTTCAGTGGAAAATAAATGGTTTCTTAAAAACATGAAAATATTAATTAGCCTAAGGACAGAAACATTAAAATTAAAAACAAGAAACATGGGTTTATAGCATAAATTATTTCCATAGATCCCAGATGTATATTTATTTATTCTGAGCTTCAACTATGTTGTGTCCTTTCTGTTTTCTGTGTGAGACATGAATCAGCTACCACATTCTAGTCAATGTAGGAAATTACATTTCTAATATTTGTAATGAAGACACAAAATCTCTGTCATACTTTTAGGACAAGTAATCTCAAATTTCTAAATTTGCACTTTTGAAGAAATAATTGCTGAGGTTAGAACAATAAATGTGATCTCTTTTGGGATAGGGCAATGCTTGCCATTCTATATCAATAAATTACTTCCTATTATTCAGATAATTTTAAAATAAGTGTAATTTAGTAAAACAGTGGCTTCAAATCTTTTTCATTTTCTTCCCACTCAATCTGAGAAAATCTTTTTGACCATAAGTTTTCTTTATCAGAATGTTTTTCAGCCTATGGAGACATTTTTGGTGGGTGGCAAAGCCAATTAGCTTTTGCAATTAATTATACTTGTAATTGTGTGTTTGCAATAAATTTCAGGAAGAAATCGCTCCTTTGCCATGGAGTTACTTTAATGCAACACAATATGCTTTTCAAAATACTTTTTTTACTCACCTTTTCTTGTGTAATTATACCTCTTTATGGTATTTTGTTTCTATCTATACACAGCATTTGAACTGTAAATAGCTTGTAGCACTTCTGTCACAACTTTATACCCCACAATATACTCTATGCATGAATTATAATTGCTGTGTTCAAGTATTTGATTTTTTGTATAAATGACATCCTGCAGTTCAAATAATTATAGTGTGTTCTAACTTCTTTTATTCTTTCATTTGAAATGTTTTAAAAAAAATTCCAAACATGTAAGTAAATATTTTGTCCTTGTCTGTTTTACCCCCTCAGAATTTATAGAAAATTTCAGTACCTTTTAAATCCTCGTCAAGTTTATAGTCTTTCTGGAAATGGACCAATGCCAGGGTAAGTCTACAGTTAATATTATTACCAGGAACTCATTTAATAAAATGCTGTATAATCAAATGAACAGACTGAAGTACATATAGCATGTTTGGAATGTATCAACACTGCAGTTCTCTGAATGGCTGCAGAAATGTATAGGTATTATTTGTTTACATGTACAAATAAAGCTATGTCTCATGTGTCTTACTGAAAACCATGCATAATTCTATAAGAACTGTGGCATAAATTTAATTCTATTTGAAGCTTCAACTGCCATATCAGCAACCCAGGTTCCTGGGGGGTTACTTCTGCGTTACAGATGTCAGCTGCCTCACAGACTGACCAGCAAGATGTCCATTTCTTTTACATAAACACATATGTGCACATGGTATTGGTGACTGCACACTCCTTATCAGCTACATAATCTTGGAAATGTAGTGGTTGGAATATGACTGGCCAGGCTACATTATGCTGGCAGTGACTTTTTATGTGGACTGAAGTGTTCTCTGAAACAACTGGCATTGCAGTCTCTTGCTTAGTTTCTTTCCTCGCAGATTCTTCTTAATTTGCACTGGTGTGAAGACAGGAGAATTACAGTGTATCAAATACCAGCACTTACCACCTGATATTGTCTCCTATTTAAGCAGTGGGTGCTTTGGCAGAAGAAAATAAGACAGAGCAGTACTGAATATCTGTATATTATTTTGTGTGTACTGGGTGCCATTTGCTTATGTCACTGATAGACGAAATTTTACATCAGGGAAAAGAGCTGCACAAGGATATTAGGAGATATATGTTCACCGACATTGTTGACACTGTTATTTGAATACTTTGAAAAACATCTTTGCAGTTTTTATTTGTTTAGACTTTTTGTTTGAAGTTGGAGGAAAAGAAAATCAAGGCGGAAACTTACGTGATTTGTGCCTTGCAAAATTATATTTCAGTTTTCACATTTATATTACTGGAAATAGTATGCTCTGACTGTTTCTGACAGTACTTTTGGGTTTAATGCCGATGTACAGGAAGCTATTCTCTCTTTAACCTATGCTCTATCTGCTGTTTATAGTATTAGACTTGAGATGTGTGTAACATTGATGAAAGTGAAAAGTGTATTGGGTTCAATCCTTTTAGAAGTTAAGATACCATGCACTGCAGTGTGGTTAACGTTAACCTGCTGAATGGTGCAAAACGAGCTCAAAAAATGGAGATTATGACATTAATGATTTCTTTCATGCCTGTAATTGTCTTGTACCTGAATGCTAATGCTGTTTTTATTACTTGAATGAAATTTGTTGATTTTATGCTAGTCTTGACACACATGGAAAATTTAAGTACACTTAGTTCAAAGAATAAGTAGACTAGAAGAATTAACGGAGACAAAACTAGTAACCAATACCATTTTACATATGCCGTGCTAGAAATTGAGAGGATGATTTTCAAAAGAACTGAAATATTTTTGTTCAAAGTCATCTTATTTCATGGAACTTAAAAAAAAATCTGGCTGCATTTCTGTCCATTAGTGACTTAGTTTTCATGAATCTTGCTATGTGAAGGAAAATGCATTTTAAGGCAGAGGCACAAGAGGGCAGTGTTAAGTTCAAGCTGAAACCCTGAACTGAAGCAATTTTAACATTCGTCTTTTGAATCAGGACAGTGTTTTTTAGAAAATTATTTCAATTTTTCTTTCTATTAGGGATCGAAATAGTTTTAGTTCAGAGTCACTTTGAAGAAACTTCTAATTAATTTTCAAACAGGCACTGCTTGTTTTGGTATATTTTTTATTCATTTCACAGCAATGAATAATCCTAAATTTCCATTTTATCTCCTGCCATCACTTCTTGCCCCTGGCAATACTTTGTAGGCTGCATGTAATTTATCCCTTAAGTGAGAAGCTGAATAAACTCTGGTATTTCACTTACCAGCATTTGTTTTCTGTGAGGGCTGAATTGCCTAATAAAACCTGCCCATCCATCCATCTGTCCACTCATTCATCCATCTCTATAATGCCAGTTATATTGGTTTGTCAATCAAAATTTTATGTTTATTTAATGCTGTCATATGTGAAATTTAGATCAAAATGGAACACATTTGGGTACTGTACAGCACAGAGAAAAGCAGAAGTGTATTCTTCATCCCAGTAAGTTATTTAGTTGAAAGAGATAAACATAATGTATATTTATTTTAAAGCATTTATGATTACTGTAGTACATTTTAGTTGAGCTTATATTGAAATTTGGGGGTTTTTTTTCTGTCAAATACTATTTTTAGACATGTTTACTCAACCCAGAGAATGTTTATAGTATTAGCTAAAAATTTGCATTTTTTTGGTAGAGCCAACTTGTCTGCTTTAACCCATAAGTTAATGTTTTTAATTTTTGATGGTATTTTTCTCATGGGCTGCTGTCATCAAGCAAGAAGAGAACAAGTTTTATTCACAAGTTTTTAACTCGAGTTCCAAACATCTGTGTCTGACATGAATTGATATTTCCAGTTCATTTTTGTCAACAATCTAAGTATCCCCTCTTCAAATAGCAGAGAGAAGAACAAGAGAGCTAGGGGACTAATAAAATCGTAAATCTTAGGGGGACTGTGAAACTGCTGGTTTGGTTTTTTTTTTAATGGTCAGCAACTCAATTGCTATATCTGTTGTTCTAGCTCTTCAGTGAGATAACTGTGTTCTTGCAGACAAATGTGTTGGAATAAAGGACTGCAAAATAACAAGAACAAAAAACCCCAAACCAAAACACAACCCCCCAAAACCACAAAAAAGCCCCACCTTTCTAGTAGCGTTTATTGAGTATTTTTTCTATAACTATGCTGGCATATAGCAGGACAACAGAAAAATATTTTTAACAAGTTGACGATGAATTTTAGTATCACTTTCTCAATGCACAATTGCTGAAGTACATGTGTTGCCTACTTTCCTAATAGATGGGATGGTAAATGGAGAAGTGCAGGAACAGCTGCAATGACATTTCTTTTAGCTTCTTTGCCTGCCTAAGGTAGGGTTTTTGGTGCAGTTTATGTCAAGACATGTGATGTACATAGTCTGTATAAAAATATGTACATGATGCAAATAAACCTCATGGCAGTGACTCTTGCATTGATTCCTTTCCAGCAATGGAGACTGACCTGCTGCGAGGCCTAAAAATCAAGAAGCTCTAAGGCAAAGGGCAAGAGTACACTTTAAACATGGGTGTAATAATTAATGGTTTAGACATTCTTTAATTGGCAGTAGAGGGATACAAGTGAGCTGGAAAAGCCTTGTAAGTCCTGCAGCTGAACACAGGCATAAAAGGTACTCCACAGTTACAGACTGCCACAGTTAACCCAGTGACGTGAAAATTGCCGGGCTGATGCATTGTGTAATTTGTGCCTAGCACCTGTGTTTTTAGCCATGAAAAGAGTTTCCCTGTTTGGTTGTTATATCTCTATAGGAGTCTTCTACTTCTGACAACAACTGTTATTGTGGATTTAATGATCTTGAAGAATCTGAAATTCAGTTATTGTTCACCTCACAGAGAGGTAAATAATAGCAGGATGAACAGCAGTCGAACCACAGAGCCGCAGGACTCTGTGGAGAGGTCAGCATTTCACAAAGTCTTTGTCCCTCTGAAAAGGCCTCTGTTCCTTAAAGTTCTATTATTTAAAATGTCTAATTTATGTTATTTTTATACTCTATAATAGAAATTATATCCACAAAAGTTGTATTTCTTTGTAACTTCCATAAGCATTTAATTTGGAGAGCATCTATTTTTTTGAATTCTAGCTGCAAGTTTGCCTCAACAGGCCTTTCTAAATCTTAAATTCTGCCCACTTGAGATGCCCAAGACAGCAAAACTGAATCCCTACAACTTAGACTGCAATTCAGTTGGGAATCTACAGCGCCTGGGCTTTTTTACCTTCACAAAAAAATAGGCCTGTTTTGAAAATTGCACCATTTTCCTTAATTATTTGAATTGATTGCTAGAGCATTTCTTTGCTGTTGGACATTTGGAATACCCAGAGTATTCTGGGAAGATATATAAATCAAAAATATTTTTAGAAGATAATAACTGCATAGTTATTTTCTTCTGAACAAAATATTGAATCTGGTCCATATTTTCTTGGAAGAATTACATTTTTGCCAAAGAATAGCAAAGCCAGTAGTGGTAGGTTAGTTGTACTCTAATGATAAAAATTATTTTTGTACACCACAAATCAGTAGTACTTAGAATTCACCAAGTCTTCACATATGAAACTTAAATCTGGAGTTTAGAGATGTATTTTAAGCAGCTGTTTAACAATATTTTTGCTTGTATGACATCTGTGGTGTTGGCACCTGATACATGTTCTGAGATCCACTAGTGGATTACTCTTTGCTTGGGCTGTAGACAGTGTTAAGTTTTGCTTTCACTGTGAGTGAAGAATTCTGAGTGATTTCATGCCTTGCTGTTGTTATGCTGCCTTGTGTGGCTGAGCGCCTGAAATTCTGCATAGTGCACTGCTTTTGGGTGTAAGAGAAAAAGGCATGTGCAGGTAACTAAATTGAAAATATTGGAATTTATGTTTTCATTACTGTGAATAAAACTTCGGTTTTATTCTAATAAATTAAATAAATTAAATGAATTAAAATAAATACTTCCGGTATTTCCTTAAACAGTTCTATAAGAATGTGTATATGTTTGCTACCTGTGCATAAATCAATTAATTGCATGATTCAAAAACAAATAGTCGCATCCTCTAGCATTGGTGTTTTAATCATAGATAGATCCCCTGCATTCCTATGGATTTGATGAGGTGATTATGAAAAACTGAGTTAGAGTAATATAAGTAGTTGAAACAGTTGCCCTCTTTCAGGTGGAAATCGCTGATTTATCAACTTGATGACTGCCTTTGAATCCTTGTTTCTGGAAAAATAAAATTAAGCTGGTGTCCATTGCTTTCAGTATTTCAAATTTTTTCAAGAAAATAGGATTAAATTTTCTCTTCTGGTCTTTAGGCTGACATTACACAAAATCACAATGACTTCTGTTTTGTTTTAGTTTCACTTTAAACTAACTTTACTAAGTTCTTCTCCAGCAGATTTTTTTTTATTCTTTTCAAACCATGTCAAAAATGGTGGATAAACAGTAACAGGTGCTATTAAAACACTAATTGAGTACAGTTTTCTTGGTAAGCAATACTGACTTTCTCCCTAAAGGTCCATAAAGAAATCTGTCAAATTCTTTGTTTAAAATTGTAGCACTTACCGAGTCTGACTGAAACCTTATAAAAGAGAAAACTGTGTTCCCTTCTCAGCTTCTAATGTAGGCTGCACATTCTAATTGAATGAATAAGATTTATTTACATATATAATTATATAACTATATTTAATTTTATAAATTAATTTGATTTTATAAATATTTATATCTGCTATAGTATATTTATATACTCTGCATTTATATATGCAAATATACAGTGTAACTTATGCATTATTTTTATGTATTTTGTGTGTTAGATTTTTATATCATATAAGTATAATTTTTCTTAAATTTATAAAAAGAAAAAGTTACGTGAATTTAATGCTGTACTTTGCTTAGAAAATTCACTGTCTGTAAATATAAAAAGCTCCAAGGGAAATACAAATGCAGCTTACTGAAAATGTTTTTGACAATATGTTTTTGCCAGATTTTTCAGTGCCCCACTTTTTTGGAAGTTATAATTTTTGATGAAGGTTAACGATACAGTCAAAACAAAAATAATGTTTGATAGACATATGGTGAAGAAGCTTGTTTATAAAAAGAGCAGAGGTTTAGGTCTATGTTCTGCCAGTCTGGAGTAATGCTAAAATCAACCCTGTACTTTTGGTGTTGTTTGGTTGGTTGTTTTTTCCCAGAGTTTCTATTCCACCTCTGCTACGTGAGGTAGAAATTCTTAAATATTTAGGAGTCAGTACCCTGCCATCACCTCTGGGCTATAATTTGACTTAAAATTAAGCTGAAATACCCTCTGTACAGGAAGCAATGTAATTAAATCTATCAACTTTCTGCAAGCCCAACACATTGGGTTGAAGTGGGAATACTGGTGGCAGGAGGCATTTGTGTCTGTGCCAGGCCTTGTGAAGGGATGGACGTGCACACCTGTGGGCCAGGACATGTCTCAGTGCCTGCTCTGGCAGTGGTGGCAGGTGACTTCCAGCAGAGGATCTTCCAGCACATACGCTTATTAAATGCGTTCCTCACGTGTACCCAGTCAGGTTTGGCACATGGCATTTTGGATCACAGGGGATCCTACCGCACTTCTGCAGATGTGTGAAGTAGAACATAAAAGGGGTGAGAAGGGCAAGGCAGCCTTTAATACAGGGCAAGTAAGCATCCTTCAGGCATTATATTTGCACTTGAAATTGCTTAAGAACTCTTCTGAGCAAAGAAAATTACAGGGAGTGGGACATGTGATGACCTTAATTCTATGCAACTTGGCTGAAATTGAAATTCTGGTCAAAAATTAATGGAACAAGAAGTTGTCCTGTCACCTACATATTGCATAATTTTTTGGTCATTGTGTTTTTCATTTCCTTCTCCCATTCTTGCTCTTTTGCTCTGTAATTTTTCATGTGTTCTTGATTTTATCAAGAGGTCCAAAAGAATTTTAAAACTTTTTAAGGACAGGAACGCCATTCTCCCTGCAGCATTAAAATTTCATATGGGAAACAGTTGGAATTAAACACTTGCGAGCTATTGTCTATATTTATTTGTATTCAAGAATTTGTGTAAAATGTGTTAGTTGTGCATTTATTAGGAGATTGCAAACTGGAAATCAGATCTGGTCACTAGAATATAGAATATCCATTAGGATATCTATAACACCTATGAATAGAATATATTTGAATATACATACACATACATATATAGTAATGCAACAAAATTACTGGAAGTTTTTTTTCGAGTGACAGTTTATGTGTAAGGACTGATTTCAGCATGTGTCAAAAGTGATCCTGAAATGATAGTTTTAAATTAAAGTTATTGCACCTTAGCATTGTTTTCACGTATCCTCACCTTCTAGCATTACACAACATTGTTATAGAATGAAGTGGATAAGGAGGTGGTGATACTCACTTGATGGATATGGAAGCAGAAATAGCCAGGCAAATGTTACCACAGATATTTTACTTTTAAAATATGATTTTTAGGATGATGGAATGCATGCCTCCAATCTGATGCTTTCTCATTTTGTATTAAACCATGACGCAAAGTTCTTTTTATGAAGCACAGAATGTTCAGCTTAGTATGTATCAGTGTACTACCAGAAATATGGAGTTTTTACATAGCTTTATGGAAAGAACTTCACAAATAAATGTTATGGCTCATATAGTTAGACAACTTAAACCTATCCGTTTACAACTAGGTGAACAGATAATGTTTTCTGACAATAGTTTCAAATAAGATTTGAAGTGAGACCAAAATTGGACTAACCATCAGGTCCAAACCTTTTCTAATGTTACTGTACCATAACAACTTTTGAATTATTAATTTTGTTTGAAATTTTTCAGGTAATACTGATAATAATTAATAATAATGTTAGATATTATTTGTCTAAAAAATGAGTATATGAGCAGAAGTGATTTTTATTCTAAGTGATCACTTGCTATTTACTATTAAATGAAATGTCTTAAGGCACAAAATGCTTACCTAAAGCATAATTATATTGATCATAATTAAGTATCTTCATTTACTCTTTTCAGGTTAAATTTTTTCCGAGATGTCGCTGAGTTCAGAGTACTAGCATGTGGTGGAGATGGAACAGTAGGCTGGATTTTGGATTGCATAGGTAATCTGTAGCCTTTACACAGTTTTGCTTGCTTCATGGTTTTCATTTTAATGGTCTTCCTTATATATCAATGCATGGATACATCTATTTCAAACAACAGCTTGTTCATGTAAATTTTTGAAATGTGTTAGTTTGGGACATGATTATTTTTAAGGGTACTCAAATTGCAAAAGTTATTTAAAATCTCTAGACAAGTTCAGTGTTTCTGGATTTCCTGAAAGCAAGAAATTTGATTTAAGCTATTTTAATTTCAGTTCAAAGTCTATTCGCCAATTTAATCAACTCTAACTTGCTAATTTTAAGACAATTTAATTTAGCTCACTTGCTTTTTTTTATTTACCAAATTTTTGTTTATAGTCTACTATCCCATAGTGGAGATAATGTATTACGAAATAATTCAGTTTTGGAGCTCTGCAAAATCCTCTGTACAAATCAAAAGGAAGGCCCAGAAGCCAAGGAACTACAGACTTAAAAGACTTAATCTTCCTAAAGATTTTAAAGGAGATTGTCTTTCACATCACATGATCATTTATTTAGTGTTAGGCTACGGAGAAAAATAGTGGGCATGTGTGACAGTGGAAATTAGGAAGTGGATCAAGAGAAGTCAAAAGACTCAAGTGAAATTTTATCTAAAGTGTTTAAAAGTGGGGAACCAGAAAACCTTTAAAAGTTCACTGGAAAGTAAACCTGATGACATGAAGGAATGATAGCAAAGGAATATTTCTAATCTTGGTTGGAAAAAAGTCCTTTTGCAAATGCAAGCTACTGATTGTAACTCTCAAATAGCTTTCAGAGTCATAAATTAATGTACATAAATATCACGTCCATTGCCTCAACTTGGAAGCAACAACGTTTTGCAGCTGTTAATTGTGTCATCACTTTTTTCATAAGGTCTAAAATGTCATGCAGTTACTTTCTCTTTCAGTAACATACTGTCTTCTGTGGCATATTTTGTGGTTTGGAACTAAGAAATTCTTGAGGGATCCAGGAACCATCTTTTTCATAGGTGCATAAAACATATTTTCAATGCTGCCTTTTAGGGAGAAAAAGCACTTTAGCATATAATTTTAAGAGTACACCTGTTTCTAGACACTTGGTCTTCTCTGATCTCCTGATATACAAAGAGCTTTAGCTGAGAGCACAGCAAGAAAAAAAAAAAGGAAATAAAAAGAAAAGAAAGAAAAAATAAAAGGAAAAAACAATTCTCATCAGTTTGAAACTTTATAATTTAAAAAAGAATATTCTATTAAATATTAAATTCTCTGGAAGATTTCCATTACACTGATTATGTGAATGTTAAATCTTTCTAAAGTATTGATAAATACTTTATTTATAATACTGCTACATCCGTTGTGTAGATGAATTCCTGCTGATTATTGCTGATAATTGTGCATAATTCTATAAACAAAATAACTGATTAATTAAGTATAACTTCTAAACTATACACACTATTAATTCACATTAAATGTGAAATTTGACAAATTTTGTATTTGAAATATATATTCCAGCTTTCAGAAAGGCTATTTCTTGACAAAGGTTTTCTCATTGGATTTTGAACAGAAATCCTTGGGCTTAAAATGCTACAGAAATACCAGTAAAGACTGAAAAGATGCTATAAATTCATTCATTTCAAAACATTTCTTAATAAATAAAAAATTCCTACTTAAAGACTTGATCAGATAGCTCAATACTCCCTTTGAATAACAGGTTTAATTTCTGACAGGCAAACCCATCTAAGGTCTTGTGGTAGTTCCAAGGACTTCTTGGTAGTGGTGCTCAGGTGTAGACACAAATCCAGGTGAATACCCAGGTAAACACAAATTTGGTCACCCAAGTGAAAAAGTAGAAGGTTCACCTCTTTATTCATGCCCTTAACTGTTACTCTTCTGCATTCATAGCTGGGAATGGCAGAGGTGAGAACAAGAGAGAGAACCACCATATTCCCTCTTGGAAAGATCTTGAGTATCATTGTTTATGAATGTTTATCACATCTATTACAAAGTCCTCATGATAACAAGTGAGTAAGTTAGGATTAAGGATTGAATATCGAGTGGAGAAGGGGATACAAAATGGACTGACTTGGTGAAATGCTCATTGCTGAGCAGGCAGCATAATTTCATATACAAAACAAGTCTTTCACTGAAACAAAAGCTAACAAGGTTATCATATAATACCGTGCAATTAGAGAATATTTGCTCCTTAGTTATGTTGTTTCCTTCTTTATTCACAGAGAAAGCGAACTTGATTAAGCATCCTCCTGTTGCTATCCTGCCTCTTGGGACTGGCAATGATTTAGCAAGGTGTCTGAGATGGGGAGGAGGTAAACACAAAAGAAAATGCAATGTATTATGGAATTAAAAGAAAAACAAAAACTTTTGCATCAACATTACATTTGAAGTTGTTTTGATAAACAACCATTATCACCTTTTCTATTTTTGGAATGATCTGTTTGTAAATGTTGTATCGATACGTAATATATTAAAGGTTGTAATCACACTTGTTTGTAGCTTCTGCTGACAGCAGAAACGTTCCAAGGTGTAATGAGAATAGCATAGCCATTTGGTTGGCTTTTTGCCATCTATTTTGCAGTTATTGCTTTGATCAATACCTTGTAAAGGGAGTAGTCCTAAATTGGGTTTTAATTGGGACTGTTCTGAAAACATCTAATAATGGGTTAGGAGTAGTTTAATACTTTTTTATCTTTAAAAATATTAAATGAAAAACGTGTCTCAGGCTCAGACTAGTTCCTTTGATCCACTCCCTTCCTGTTTTCCTGCAGAGGATTCCAGACAATCAGTGCTATGGTACTATTTATCAGAAAATGAGAAGGCAAAGAATGCTGAAAGAAGAATATATAGAAAATCAAACCTTAAGTACCCTTTTCATCCTTTCCTGGATGCATGGAGACTTACTCTCAGCTCCTCCAAAAAATTCCACTCAGAATTTGTATTACAGGATAACTTGAAGGAGACACAAAGAAGAAAATCTTAGACGAGATTCAATCTGTGGTGAAAGGACCTCAATTTATGGGCTTACAGCCAGCTCTATTTCAGGTCTTGGTTATTTCAGTTGAGTTGTTTTGTATTTGGTACTTGGTTGTTTTCTTTGGAACTTCTCAGCCTTTGCAGATACCTTACTGCTTCTGTCTCATCAGTTTCCTTTCCAAATGTCTGCCTTATTGCTAGATAGTCTTTAGCAAATTCTCAGTAGTTTTCGTGCTATAGCACTTTGTTAACCATGATGTTCTGTCAAATCATTTGAGAACCTTTTATTTTCTCTGTCACAGCTGTTGATTCTACATTGTCACAGTTTTAGGGGGAAAAAGGAAAACAAACTAGCCAAAACCCATTCAAATCAGCCTTGCTTAACTTTCTGAATTGTTCATGGAGCCATAGAATAACCAGTCTGAAAGGGTTCATAGGAAGTCACTAGTCAAATCTGCTGTTCTAAGCAGGGTCAGCCATAAGAATATTTAATTACCTTAGCTGAGACCTGTCCCTACCTTCACTTTTATTTATGTTCTGTGTCTTAAGTGATTCTATTTGGACTAAAGTAGAAAAAGTCTACTTTTAATATGAAAATATTCTGAGTTTCATCATTCTTTGCCCAGTTGCTTTGTGGTAAACAATACCATAATACCATACCATAAAGATTTTCTGGAACTTCCATAGATGGGATCCCAGAAACTAAATTGCTGGTGAGTGATCTCAAGGATGCAGACAAATGGAATTGTGCATGCTGCTGTCATGTGGTGGTTAGCAGTAACTAGCCAAGGTGTGCTAGACAACCATAAACAAATACATCAGCAACGGGTTTTGAGCAAGGAGGCTTCCAGTGGCTTGGTCTGCTAAAGCTGTTAACGACATCAACAGTGCATATTGCTTGAATAGGAAATATTTTTTTTTTCTGCTTTGAATGCACAGATCTTAGCTATGTATTACGAAGTCATTTGTTCTGTATAATATTCAGAGTTGATAATGTCACTTAGTAAAACCCCCACAGTTTTTCTTCATGCACACATGTGTATGTATACTCATGAGTGCATGAACAAGTTTTCTACCCAGTTTAGTGAATTATATGCGAATACTTATTTGCAAATAAGAGTACTCTCTCTCTACAAAGCAGGATGAGGCTCATGAAGAAGTTGGAATACACAAGAATGTTGTTTTTGCTGATAAAGCTATCAGCTATGGATTTGAAATTTTGGATTTGTCATGCTAAACCAGATTGAAACAATCCATGAAAATTAGTAGACGGCTTTTAACCTTTCAGTGTCTTGTCAGACAAAACTATATGTCTCTTTTCCATACATTTTGAAATCAAAGGATTTTAAATATTAAGATTAATTTCACATCAAGAGCATTTTGCAAAGTATAACTTTTGATTTTTGGATCATTTGGAAAATTCAAGAGATTGGCAAATTTTGATTTCTTCATCACAAATCTGATGTCCACTGAAATATGTAGAATTATTCTAAATTTACATGCTTAATGAGCTTTGTATTTGTACTGCTTTAAATGACATGTGCTGGAAAATTGTCAGTACTTCAAGCACATTCCTGCTTTTAAGGTCTTACATGCATAGCTTTCATTTTTCTAGTAATAGAATTGTAGAATATTTTGTTGGAAGGGATCTTTAAAGGTTAGTTAACTTATCCAACCCTCCCTGCAATGAGCAGAGACATCTTCAGTTAGGTCAAGTTGCTCAGAGCCCTGTCCAACCAGCCATCTAGAAAGAGAAAGAAAATGTAATGAAACTTTATTGTGCTTGATTAAATAACTGGTTTTATGTTTTGCTAGGGTATGAAGGTGAGAGTTTGATGAAGATCTTAAAAGACATTGAGAATAGCTCAGAGATTTTACTGGACAGGTGGAAATTTGAAGTAATACCCAATGATAAAGATGAGAAAGGAGACCCAGTGCCTTACAACATCATCAATAACTACTTTTCTATTGGCGTGGTAAGACTTATGCTTATCCTTAAGTGATTTTCTTTTTCTGTTTTGAATAAATATTTGCATCACATGCCTTCAAATGAAGAACTGTTGGCTAGAGATCATTTATAATGTTGTTTTGCTAGTGAAATGAATACATAGATGACTGACAGCAATATGCATAAATTTACTTCCTCACATTCAAACCAGAATTATTTTTCAGGACCTTCTACCTTCCCATTTATAAAGAAGATATTTTGTTGTTCTTAATGGTTTATGAGCAGCCATAGCACTAAATTTATATTCTCATTTTGAAGGTCTTATAAAAATGTAAAGGAAAAACTAATCACTTAGTAAGAACTCTTAAGTAACCTTTTTCATTAGTATTCACATAGTCAAAAAGTGTTTAAAAGAACAGTTGCATTCTTTATTTCTTCAGGGCAGTTTTAAATAAAAAAATAAAGTAATAATATGAAAAAGAAAGCCCCACATGTATCTTCTTGCTTCTGCCTTATAGGGATATTCACAGTTTGAATGAATTAGGAGGAAAAGGGATTTAAGCAGCTCTTCATGTCTGAGGAACTGCATCTCTAGTTTGTGCTTCTCTGTGATTTTCTGTGTACTATCTAATATGCTTCTTAATATTAGCAGAATTTCTTTATTCATATTTGACTTGTGATTTGTTGTTAATTTCAGATATTGTTCTGAACAACCATTACTTCATACCTCATTTGAGTTTTTCCTAGGTGATTCTTCCTGCCTACATGCAGAAACTTACACTTGATTGAATTACAGTCTTAGTTTTTACTGTTTCTCCAAGGCACTGTGAAAACTAATGGTGACCTACAACATATTGCACATTGCCTCATAGATTCTTGCCAAATAATAAGCACAGTCTCTAATCCAACATGAATAGAACTTGCTGTATGAATTTTATAACAGAATGGCAGAAATTGTACTTAATAACAAACAATCTATATGTATGTTTACAAAGGGCAGGAAAGTAAAACTGAATAAAATTATGTTTGACATGGGGCGCTTGATGTTTTAGGACCATAATTCAGGTTGGAAGGGATTGCAGGAAGTCACTAGTTCTGAACAGGGTTAGGTCTGAGAGCAGATCGTGTTGTTCAGGGCATTATCCATTTAGATCTTAAAAACCCCCAGGGGTGGAGATGGCACAACCTCTTTGGGCAACCTATTGTGGTGCTTGACTGTCCTTACGATGAAAGTGGTTTTTTCTACATCCTGTTTGAATCTCTCTTTTCAACATAAATTATCTGTATCCCATCATCCTGTCATATGTGCTACTGTGAAGAGTCTGGCTTTGTCTTCTTGATACCTCCTCATAGGTACTTGCAAGCTGCTATTAGACCTCTCTGGAGCTGGCCTCTTACCTGTGAATCACCTTATGTAGTCAGTCTTTCTTTAAAAATCTCTCCAGTAATCAAGACTATGATATCTCAACCTAGATACAAGGATGCTGGGGTAGACGTGCTCAAAACCTTGCTGAAGCTGAGCAAGACATCCCTTGCTCTCTCCTCATCTACAAATCTAGTCGTTTTACCATAGGCAGCAATCAGAAAGCAATTTATCCCTTGGAAGGAAAATGATACGCTAAGTTAAAAGGAATGTTTGAGACTGTAGCGTATGAATGAGAAAAGTTTGATTGGTATGTTCAAGCAAAACAAGCCTTTCTTTTCTATGGCAGTCTCAAAGCTCTGATATGTACATAAGAACTGTACTATGTCTAAGAACAGGGGAAAAGGTAAGAAACAAGCTGAGATGTATGTGTAACAGACTGTGAATGAGTATGGGTAATGTTCAACCTGATGGAAGCACAAAGCATGGAAGGGCCATAAAAAGTGGACACCAAGCCGTGTGTCAATTTCAAAGTAGGAGCTAGAAAACATCTAGGAGCAATGTAGAATAAGATAAAGATTTTTCAAGTGCTCACATCCATCATTCTGTCAGGATGGCAAGATACCAGGAGAGAAGTTCCATCTGCTTCCTAATAATTCTGGAGTCACTGATACAAGCTAAATATCCAAGAAAAAAGTGCGCTAAAGTAGTCAAATCGTCTTTGCTTTAAAAAATAAGAATACCACCACCCCAAGGGAAAACAAACCAAAACATAAAACCTCTTCAAGAATATAGTAGGTTCATCTGGAAATAAAAGCTTATCTTGGAAAGTCACAAATTTGGTGAGCTGGACAAACATAACTGGTAGTGTTTGAGGACAAATAAGGAGGCATGACAGAGACAGGAAACATCAGGCCAACTGTCAGACAGTGGCAAGTTCAATTACTGATGCATTTAAGAGAAAAGAAAAGGTTTTTTCTCCATAATCTATCTAGCCATCCAGTTTTAATAGTCACACATTCATACACTAATTTGACATTATTCCAGCAATCATCAGAGTTCAGAAATGCCAGTATTGTTGTGTTATCACAGACTGTATTCTTGGGCTTGCAATGCATTTCTGCAGTTGCTGCAGTAATGGAATTTGTCTTGTCACTTCATTTAGCCAACTTGCTGTTGTTATAATCAGAGTGCCTGTGTGTAGACAGAGTATTTCACTGGATATTTTATTTGTCATGGTTAACCTTTTCCCTACGGATAAAACAGTTTAACTTCTGCTGCTTTCTTCAAGCACTCAGCTGCTTAGCTTTAATGGTGGCTCAAGGTGTGTATGTGGACGGTTGCTTCAGAGAAGCCTTTGTGCTGTAACATCCCTACACACCCAGTTTATTTTATCCTAGCTATATCTGTATCTCAAGTCTGTAAAAAAAACCAAAACCCATAAACCAAAAAACCAACCCTTCTCTAATCTAATGCTGTCTTAGAACAGAGACACATTTTCACAAAATCGGTTATAACTCTTCAGTTCAATGCTTGACATTACCCCTCCAAAATAAACTGCAAAACAACACCCAAGCAAGCAAAATAATCCTCAGCCTAAACCACCATATACTCATGACTCTACATATTACTCAGAAAAAAAGAGGGGAAAAAATGGATAATGATACCCTGAAAAATAAACCCTATTTTTGCAAAAAAATTGTTATCAAGTCTACTCTCAGATCGTGCCTAGATTGAGCCATTTTCTTCAGTGATGCAGTCATAGTAAAGCATAAGTGCACATTCTTAATTATAAAATGGATCAGCATGTATTCTATTCGCAGTAAAGGTACTCAATTCAAGTACACACAAAACCAGGTAAACATGGAAGATGGTGAAATAACCATGTGCTGATTATGACCCTGAGAAGCAGCTGTGAGAGATGAGTGACCAACAGATGGTGAGGCAAACTCACATGAAACCAAAACAGGAAAACAACTTGAGAATGTTGTTACCTTGAGAAGGACTTCCATGTGCACTGTTAGGAAACTCCATCATGGCATGGCCAGAAATTTTACACAGTGCTAACGTGTGAAGAAAGAGTTCTTTTATGCTTAGAGATAAGTAGCTTAGTTGTCAAACAATATTGCATTATTGATACTAATCACTGAAAAGGGAGTGACTGTCGAGGCTGTTTATCTTCTATTGGGAAGTTATTAAAGAATGTCAGATATGTAGAGAAGTTATATTGCTTATTTTTAGTGCTTCTCAAGTGACTGTCTCAAAGTGAGACAAAAAGGGTATTTTGATAATGGAAAGAATGCCTCATTAAATTTTCCAATGTGATTAAATATTAGAAACCTTGGCTTCCACTGAATGCTTGGTTGAAAAGAGCATGTGGAAGAGGAAAGAAGCCATCTTATATACTTAGGGATAGGAATGTGTGAGAGAGCACAATATCTTTGCTTTCTGTGCTTCCTCTTCAAGGTGGATATTTAAGAGAAATGAAAAAATCGTGCAAAAACGGTAATGAAGCTCTTTAAAAAAATCTCATTACTATTTTATATCTCACAATTAATAATTCTTATTCCTAAACATAATTGAGTTTTTCAGAGGATCCTCCTTGACTGGAACAAATAGCTGTAGGCCAAACCAAAGGCATAGTCATAGTCACCTGAAAACCAACATTGATAGACCCTGATTTTTCTCATTTATAATGCAAACTATTTGGAAATATTAAATAAAAAACAATTATTGAACTCAGATAACGGCTTATCTCAAAAAAGTTAACAATTTTTAAACCAAACAACTCATCTATTTCCCATTGACTTTCTTGTTAGTTACTAATAGTTCTTTTTATTGTTTTCCATTTTGTGGGTAATAATGCTGAAAGAAATTATGAATAGATGTTAAGATGAGAGTCCTAAAGTAGGTTTTCCAGACGCAAGCATAATTTTGAGTTTACTGTTCTGCCATTGAATTAGCTTAGCGTTTAGACTTTGTGGAGCCAAAATTAGGTCAACATGAATCAGTACTGAAAATCTTTAACTGTAAACATTTTGTTTCTGTTTTTTTCCTTTTTTTTTTTTTTTTTTTACCTTTTAAATAAGTCATACATTTGTCTGATGTTAGTAGGAGATAAAATGTTATCAATGCTGTTTAACTATCACTTGACTTCTTGTAACTGCATAGGGTATTGCAGAGCATATTCTGCTAAACCCCTTGCAGTTCTGTAATTAGAGTGTTGGAGCATCATAAACTGCACTTGCAAACATCTGCATTGCCTTTTAGGACAAGTTTGTATAGAAAGAAATATTACTGAGCTAGACTTTAAGGAAAATTATACTAGATAAAATGTGGCACAATGCAACTTTCCCTGTGTTAAAACAGTGAATACCATTCTAAAATGAAAGCAGTTCTCACTGGTGTTAGGGCAGTATTCAAGGTGTAAGAATAAACTAAATGACATGGTACTTATCTGTATTCACAGAAAGCAGTTTTAAAGATTGTTTTAGCAATCACTGTATATCCTTATGTTTAACTAGAAATGTTCTGTATGAATGACTGATTATGTAAGTCTCTGACATTAATTTCTATTTTCTTCCTCTTGAGCAAGATTGCATTAAAATTTTGAACTAACTTTTGTTTTTGACCAAGTTGTGTAGCTGTTATATATCTAAAGAACATACATATTCTCTCTGCTCACACTTAAGTGATTGCCTAGTGTTCTGGCCAGGAGGACTGCAAGGCTTGCTGTCCCTTAGGAAACCAGCAGAGTCCCTAAGAGGCTTACAATCTTTGTAGATACAGAGTTGCTTCTCTGTTGTCTAGTCTGATCACCTGAATGCATGCTTTAAGGTAAGCCTACTTGGGATCTTTGCTATTGGTGCTCTTTTGTCTACATACCCTAAAGAATCATTGTCAGCAGAATCAAGTTCCTTAGGAAGCTTAAAGCTACAACTGATCTTATTCAGATTATTTAATTTGCACGAAGTACTTAAGATATGGAAAACACGTTATCTGCCTACTTACTGATACAGGATTTAAATAAGAACTTTCCAGCCTCCCTTCAGCTGAAATTTTGAATACATGTGCAAACACATACACAAGAACATATTGGAGGGGAAAAAAGGAGTGGAATGCTCTAGGACAGCAATTAAGACAGTAACCTGGAAGAGAACTGGGATATCCAGATTCCTGTTCCATCTGTTGTTTTTGTCCATTTGATTAACTTGTACATGGAAATTCAGAAACTTACATTATTCCAAAGGACTTCTTTTCTAAAATCAGTAGGTGCAAAATTTTAATGTTAAAGTAGAATTTACAGAAGTAGAACACCTCAGTCTTTCATTCAATCTTTACAACATGTGGTAATTGATTTCATTACAATATGGTGATATTCTCACTTGGATGATCTACAACAAAAATATTTTTTGCAAGTGTTTTTAGTTAAGGCAGTAAAGATATTGGAATGTGCCTGAAAATGTACTGTAAATTCTTTGAGAAACAAGTCAGTATTATATGCTGGATTACTAAAAAGATAAGCAATTATCAGATAGAAGGGAAATTGCGTTAATACTAGTAAGTAATACTACAATCAGGATGTAGACAGGTGTACTTTTATGATACCTAATATGTTACTATCCATATGCACTATCAAATAGATATTTGGGTGCTCGTGATTTAATGTTCTTCAGCTTTAACCAGTCACTAAGAGCCTATGACTCTGCCGGTAGGAAAAAATATGATTTCTTAATTCTCATAATCATAAATTTGAACTTGTTATGGGTCTACTTCCCCATCACTATACTCTAAGTCATCAACTCCTACTTAATCCATTATATTGTCTTAATTTTTTTCTTTCTTTTTACAAAACTGGAAAAAAAAAAGTAAGAAAAGTCTTACACAGAAGCCATAGTTTTGGTTTTCTTGAGCAAGGATGTTTCATTAGCATCAACAGAAACTTTGACTACCAGAATTTCAGTCTCAAATACCAGAGTTTTAAGTACAGTTGTTACTCTAACTGACTGTGGGATCCCATAATCTTTTATTTTCTATGTTATCTGTGTTATTTTAGAGTATATTTATTACTTAAAAAAAAAAATAAAATTATTGTATATAACATTTACAGCTGTGAATGAATTTTAGTTTTATGCTGGCCCCATATTTTGAAATTTTAATACCTCGTAGCATTTTGCTGTTCAAGGTGGTAAAAAGAAATTTTTTTCAGCATAGGAAAATATCCTAAAGACATTTGCTGATTCAATGCAGAATTCAAGTACTTGCACATCTTAACACTGATTCAATGTGACATTTAAGTATGTGTTTAAACTTTCCTAATCTAATGAAGCAGTTAAATACTTGGGTAATTTTTAAAGCATTTTTTGCATTTTCACTAATATGACTGGACAAATGCACACGTTGAATTCTGGGCTTTTGGTGTAAGCTAGTTAATTATGCGAGTGGGATTTTTAGGTATACATAACTAAAAATGATGTTTATTGTTTTGCTGAACTAATATGAGCATAAACACATGCCTAAGTGATTTTGTGGATCCTAATCATCACTTTGAAAGTGCTAATGGAATGCTGTGATATATTGCATTATTTCTGTGCCAAGGAGGGAAAGAACACTTCATACTAAACAGTAGTATTGCTTTGTAATCCAAATCACTCTTTTTTTCTGCAAAAAGGGTTAAGAAATTTAACAATTTATCCACGTATGTATGCAAATATAATATTAAAAGATCCATATTGATACTGGGTATGTCAGTCTCGGTCATGTAGCCAAATCTGTAAAAATGGTTGCTATATCTGTAGGGAGAACTCTGCTCTCTTTCAGAAGTAGAGTGTTCAGAACACTTTAATCCCAGATTTGAAATACTGCCATATTGAGGAGTCATTGATAGTTCAATGTATCATTTTGTTTAATTTCCTCACATTGCTAATTTTTGCAAATTAGTTATTCTTACAGGTTTTGCTACTTGCATGTTTGAATCTTCTTTACTCTCTTCAGTTTTATTGCTGAAATACTGAAATTCTGCAGAAATTTTGGATATAATATATGGCAAATATGACGATGTAGGGTTTCTTGTCACAGGTGGTTATTTTTTTCATATGGCAGAAAGCCACAAGCATATACTGCATGCCACTGAAAGCTGGATCTGTAGAATAATTCCTTATTTAAAGGAGTGATAGAAGGCTCCTTTGAAGGTTTCCTCTCACTACTGTGCTGCAATATTTCCCTGGTCAGGGAGAATGCAAATTCCATAACTAAGATATGCTTAGAGTTAGTAATATCTATACTGCAACACTTCTGGTGGTGTTTTCTGTTAGGTAGTTTCCTTCTATCAGTGTGCATTTAGCTTACCTTCTAAATCCCTCTTGCCATCACATTTTTCTACCATTCATGATGTGTATCGGGGTACCCTAGCATGAGAGTTGTACTGTACTGCAGGGGATATGGGAAGTGCTTTTATGCAGAGAAGTAAAGTTTTGTGTCTTACTCTACTGTGTAATGAGTCTTACTACTACAAAAAAGGTTATTTCTGCAGGTACTCTTATATTTCTTATAAGTATAAAGAAAAAATTAAAAGAATTTAGATTGTTCTTCCTGTTTGGTTGGTCATTTGTTTATTTTAATTTTAATGCTAAAGTGTGAATTTATACCAGTATGTGCTGGAACTTTCTGAAAATATTGATGCATATCAAATAAGTTTATAAAGATAAAATAATTTTATTAAGATTTGTTTCCCTTACAGTGCAGTAAGAATACTAAGTTTGTGCTGAATTCACTGTAGGTTTTGTCAGGTTCAGTGAAAATACAGTTCTGTGGGCTATATTTAAAGTAGCAAGTAATTTTGCTCAGTAGGAGTGTAGCAATTGATGCTGAGTCCCTTCTGTCTGCAAAACATGTAGTTTGGGAGTCTTGATTCAAACTGGATATAGTCTGTTCCCCTGCTATGAGCTGTCCTAAACACGCTTGTCCTAAAGTGACCTAAATGACTGATCATTGCTTCAGCCTGTGTGTCCCCATAATATGGAAGGAACACGCTGGCCACACTACATATGTTATCTTACAAAGATACCTGGATGACAGGCACCAGTCTTTGCTTCAAAGAGAATCACAGGAAGTAGGAATGATTAAAAAATTTGCTTAAAAATTTAATTGCTTCTCTACAGTTTCACAATGAACCTGAAAAAGTCAAATAGGTGAATGGTGTGTCTAACTTTGACTTACCATCTTCCCCTTCTCTTTTCCCAGGTAGATTCTTTTCATCTGTCATTTTAGGTATTTGGGACTCATTTAACTTTTCTTGATGTGGTGAGAACAAGGCTGAATACCTTGAACTAAGAAACGCTCTCTTGTTTTAGATTTATGAGTATCTCATGCACTTACTAGTACTTATTACCCATTCCTGTCATAAAATTATTCTTCTGGTGTGGAATCAAAGGTTAGAAAGTGTCTTGTTGCCTTTAGTCAGTAAAAACTTTGAGAAAAATCATAGGGAGAGTCTTTGGCAGTTACCTATATCCTTCTCTTTAATTTATAAGGGATTTGTAAAAGAAAAATTTCTAGAATTGAGATGTTAAATTTCATCTATGTCAAATTTGGGAAAGCTAGGTATTAAATAAAATGCAATGAGGCCTAACCTTACTAAGTAGATATTACAAAAGATATCTTTTTGGGAAGAAATGTAATAAAATGAAGCTTGCAGTCCTCTGGTGATTTGTCATTGCATACCCTAGCTAGTAGAGATTTTGAGTCTTGTTCAGGAGTTTTGCTGGGGTGTGTTTGTTGCTTTTGTTGTTTGGGGGTGTGGTGCATTTGTTTTCATAAAGGAAGGGTCTACAGAGCAGCATCATCAACAGCTACACTTGCAAGTGACAGTTATAAATGAGAGTATTTGCCTAAAGACATAATTAATCTGCAATGAGCTCCGAACAGCTCCTTAGCTAAATGCAACTAAATCAGCTACACAATGTGTAATTAACTTACAACTATATTAGTCCTACTACAATATTATTCATTATATATGTAAGTTATTATTTTCTCTATATGAAATTTGTAATATAGTAAGTAATGATTAAGAGTTCATTATAGTATTTTGTTCGTATTATCATAATATAATTGTGATGTATGTTTATCTTGTTAATACTGTTATTCCTACTTGTTCTTAAAAGAAATGTCAAGGATGGCAGGAAAATATGATGTGGGGGTTTTTTCTCACACACTGAGAAGCATCTATATTCAAATGACATTGAAATTTTGTCCTTGTCTAGATTTTGTAATTCTGCATGTTAGTGATGACAGAAATGTATCAAAGAAAGGTAGAAGCCAACAAGACTTTATATTGAAGTCAGGAGTAAGGTGAATAAGCTTTAAGATTGGTCTTAAGGCTTATTCAGAGTTTAAAGTAGGAAGAAGAACTGAGGAAATTGCTTGAATTAAAAAGGCAAATATTTTTAAGACATGTGAGGGTAGCAGTGGAGGTAAGTTGAATCTGGAAAAGGTTTATGAGCTAAGCAAGCTGTACAGAACATAAGGTGGGCTGTGTGTACACTGATACCTTCACCTGGCTAAGATGCAAGACATATGTCTCTGTGTACACATGTAGAACTATGTGAAAAATAGCTCAGATTTAAATTGTAATCATTCTGTTTTCATGTGAGAGTTAATCCTGATATATGTAAACAAGTTTATGTAAATTAGTTGCTTTACCAACTTCTCCCTGACAACATCATTTACGTTTTTGGCGTGCCATTAAAGATCCTATCTCAGAACTTTACTTTCACAGGTCTGCCAGAGCCCTACTGAGTGTTTTCAGACTGCCTGTGTGTAGCTGAGAGGGACCAAAGAAATTACAATCAGGCTTAGTCAAGTGTCCATTGAGGACATGAAATAGCGTTATTTCTGAGAACACAGTATAAAACCCAATCTATTACAGGTAACAAAGAGCGAGATCCATTTTGAAGGCATTTTAGATCAAATTGAATTTATAGATATTTAATTATGTACATTTAAGAAATAAGTTCTTAACTAATTGCTTAGAATTATTAATTAGGAAATCAGGAGTATGATAGCCATTGGGATTTTTTTCCTCTGTCTTCTAATTCTGATTGTCTTAGTTTAAAAGAACAGTCCACCTGTTGATTATATGCAAAATTGCTGTTAGCACAAGGAAATTCATCTGAGATATTGATCCTTTGGGTGCATAATGAATAGGATATGATGCTATTTTAGTGTGTTTTATATAGTCATAATGGTTGTGTACTTGATACTATGAGGTAGAAAGGTAAGTCAAAAAAGAGTAAGAAAGGCACTCAGAACAGAGACAGAGGGATAAAGAGAACAAATAATCAAACACAGAAAACTTAGATTTAAGGTGGGCACCTCTACAGATTTAAAGGAGAAGTTTGATGTGTGAATTGGATTTTAAATAGGCTCAGGGAATTGTTACTTTGTCATCCACCATGCAATCATATGTATGGTATATAATTGCAGTCAGTCTTGAGGCCAGATAGCAATTCTTCTTTAAGATATTGAGCAAATGTTGTTTAGGAAGCAGTTTACAGTTTGGGGAGACTTGCATATACATGAGAAGATCTCATGTCCCAAAATATGTTAAAATAGCAATAGTATATCAGACATTTAAATTATGTGCACTGTTGAATTTATGGTACATGTTATCCAGGGGGGAAATATATAAAAATCTGAGAGACCTAGAGTTGTCTGTCATTTAGCATTATTTACATATCTACAGAGTTGATAGCTTAATTGATATTCCTGTGGTACAAAAATATTCTTTATATCTCCAGATCTGCATGTTTTCTACATTTTGATGGCAAAGTCCCAAAAGGAACATGATTTAACTAAATTGAAAGTGGGTGGATTTAGCCAAGAAACACTTAGTCTTATGTTACCATCTGAACCAGGTGGAACTAGAAGCAAATTACTGAACATAAGTTATTCCATGTCCTTACTGGAACAATTTGTACTAAAGAGCCTCTACAGACACAGCCAAGGAACTCTCTATTCACTATTTGTGATTTTACAGTTTCTTCACTTAAACTGAAGCTCTGAGGGTATAACATAGCATATTCTTTAAATCTGTGACAATCCCAAGACTACTTAAGCTTATAAAATGCCAAACAATGGGTCGAAGTTGTTGCTCTTATAGTGTCATTTTATGTTCCTGGTGATGTCACCAAGGCTGAATGGACTGATGTGGTGCACAGGAGTAAGAGTCAATGCTTTCCAGTGCATCCTGCTAAGCATTCTCACCACAGGTGATGATTCCTGACCAGATCTCTGGAAGCACATGGACACTACAGTGTGCTGTGGTACAGTGTGCACCCACTTGCAGCTGCACCTTACTTTAGCACCGCCACGCCACATACACACTCTTCAATAACTGTGTAGAGTAGAAAGAGCACCCTTTCCAAGGCAGCCTGTGGTACCGTCCTGGTAATGAGGTTTCTGTCTGGAGGACTGTCCCTGGCATTACATGTAGTACTGCTGCAATGGAAAGACTGTTCATGCAGCCACTGCAGTCCCTACACCGAGGAAGGAAGAGCTCATCAGCTGCTGGATTGTCTAGGGTATTCACATATGCTCTCCTTACTTTTCTGCTTTGGCTTTTCATGTTTCCCTTTTCACTGTGCTCTGTAACCCATGGTGTTATACTTTATAACTCATATTGCATCAGGGTAGATTTTGATCAGATATTAGGAAATATTTCTTCACTGGAAGGGTAGTCAGGCATTGGAACAGTCTGCCCAGGGAAGTGGTGGAATTACCATGCCTAGAAGTGTTAAAAAAATGTATGGTTGTGACACTTCTGGGGATATGATTTAGAAACAAATATGGCAGTGGATTGGACTTGATGATTTTAGAGGTCTTTTCCAATGTAGATGATTCTATGATACAAGAAAAGCATCAGAATTGGCACCAGTCACTTCAGAGCTGCTCATGATATTAGCCATTAACAGTTGCTGTCTGAAGCTCTTATCCTAAAAATTTTCTGCCATGTTTATCCCATATTTAAAAAATAATTAATTTGTATGGCATGTTATTGCAGTACTTCTTTCTTAGAGATATTCTTGCCTTCAAACATATCAGGTAATCCAGAATGTTAAAGGAAATAAATAACAAAAGTCTCTGTATTGTCTGGAGAAGCAGACGTAAATTGGGATTTTCTGGACTTTTATGCAGCTAGTACTTAGGAACAGCAAGATGCACAGATTAGATGGATCCAGCCTTTCCAATCTTGGCCAAATGGGGAAGAAAAGAACAAACTCTGTCAAGCACACAGCCTGGGAATCCAATTCTGATGCATATAGGGCTTGTCTAAATTACTGCAGCATTTTGATTCCCATAGAGAGTGGCAGGAAAAAGATCTGCTGCCTTACATTTGTAAAATCCTAGAGCTGGTGACTGAAAGAATTTCTCTTGCCATTCTTCCCCCTTGGGGAAACTCCATGTTGAAGGGGTGATATCAGGTGTTGGCTGATGTGTCTCCCTGTTTGAAAGTATTGTCTGTAACCCGACACATGAAACTGATTTATCACCTACCTGAAATATCCAACCACATTCCTTTCTGCTAGGATTAGAAGGAATTCTACTACATCATCCCTACTTTTGAAATAGCAGTGGCTGAAGAATCTTCAGGGAAGTGAATATAACCACTTGTAAGCCTTGATGCCAGGATAGAAGTTGGATAATGATGGAAATGCCTTTGCACTCTGGGTTTGTGCTTGCCTCTCTTGATTTCAACAAGAGTTTCACTATGGTGATGATATTTATATTGTTTTGCACTGAGTATGTTATGAAACTGAGAGGAAGAGAGGCTATGCCATCTAGAAGAAATGCTGTGTTAAGCCAAAAAGAATCACTGTGGCAGGAGGGTTGTATGATAGTTCTTCAGGAAGATAAATATCAGTTAAAATACTGACTGTTTTCTGCTTTCTTATCAAAATAACTCTGAAAAAATGAATTAAAAAATAACAATTGGAGTCTAATAAGAAAAAGTAATTTTCTATGATCATTTTTGAGCTTATTATATTAATAAGCACAGCCTTAGTTAAATGGCATTTCCCTTCTTAGGAGTGTTATTGACATTTTGATATGAGACAGAGAGACCTTTAATGAGATCTCAATCAAAGGTAATATTTATATAATGATACATGAATTCATAAATGCTAGTCAAATAAAAATGCTGTAGTCCATTTTGGCCTTCACCTTATGAAAATCTGTACAGGTCATAAGATGAAAAAGCGTAGTGAATGACAACTAATACTCTCTCATCTGACTGTCTAATTATTTCTGGCTAATTGTGTGAGTTAATGTTTGAAGCTGAATCTTGCAATATAACAATCCATCACCCAGCAAAAATGCATGGAAAAAGACTGAAATTTTCTCCCTTGCTCAACATGTTGTTTCCTTAATGTTTGAGTTCATGGTGATTTCTGTTCTTATATTAAAAGAAACCAGGTACCACTTATGTGAGCTGTATGTTAGCTACCAAAGAAATGTGTGGACAAGTAGATCCTTAAAATTCCTATTCCAGACCTTTGTTTTTTCTATTGTTTTACTAGCCAAAATCACAGTCTCCTACATTTTGTTGTAGCTTCAGAGGGCAAAAGCCTGTGAAAAAATTAAGTTGCCTGAGGTCCATCCAACTAGATCTTGAACACTTCCAGGGATAGGGCATTCATGGGACATCCCATAACTTTCTTTGCATGTTTTGAATTTATGCTGTTAAGCACAGATAAAATAGTGATGCTATTCTTGTACTTTTGTTTGTCTGCAAGCAATCTGTTCTGTGGGTTTCCCTTTACATGGGTAAAGATATACACTGTGCTGCCTGAGCATGAGCCCAGAACCAGAGCAGCCTTCTCCATGTAATACTGTGCTGTGTGCACGTGGCAGATCAGGTCAGAGATACCTTAGGAATGCTCAGTTGCAGCAGCAGACTTTTTTTCTTCATTGTACCTTTTTATTTTTTTCTGTGTTTATAGCTTAACTGACACATTGCTTAATATGGTTCTTTCTTAAGTTATGCCAAGTCCAAATATTTGAAAGTGCCTTAAAATTATAAGTTTTGATCTAAAGCTTAAATTACTTTGTTACATAATGTACAGCGGTATAATCCTTCTATTCTCACAATGTCTTCAAAATCTGAAGAAAATTAATTTCTTAAATTATTTCTTGATGAATAAAGAAGGATTACTGTATTTGGGATTTCTAATTTTCTAGGTTCTAAAGTTTTTTGGAGGTAGAATGAAGAGGTAGTAAATGAGTAGTGGCTGTGTTTTTAAAGTACTATTTTCTGTCTTATTGTTACTTAATCTAGATTTATCTGTTTGTTTAAGAGAGGCTGCCAGTGTCTTAAGAGGAAATTTTTGTTTTCAGGAACTTTGAAAAGCTCTGAACGACTTTTATCTAGTCAGATTTATCTATCTAATTTTAATATTTAATTCTGAAAATTTCTAATTTCATTATACCACTGCCAAATTCTTTTCAGGTTGTTGTAGTGGTTTTCTTGGTTTTTTTTTTTTGTTGTTGTTGTTTTTTTTTTTTTGGTTGGTTGGTTGGTTTTTTTGTTTGTTTTTGGGGTTTTTTTTTCTGTTTTGTTTTCTTAGGCTTTGTGTTCATTTGTTTGTTTGTGGGGTTTTTTTTGGTTGGGGTTTTTTGTGGGTTTTTTTTTGGTTGCTTTATTTTGAGTTTTTTTCTTTTATTTTCCAGAATTTCAGAGGAAAAAATATGCCCATACCAGAAAATTATATGAACAGCAAATAATCATGAGGATCAATATTTCTGAATTGTCAGATCAGATATCAAAATGAAGCTTACAATGTAAAGCACCACTTAATCTTGTGTGCACAATATTAGATATCAGATTTGCCTATATAACATCAATGTGTGTTTATGAAAACAAAACATTAGAAAGTCATAGGGCTAATGAAATTGGGTTCTTGTACCTTTTTGTTGCCACATTATACCTGCATTTCATAACTAATTGTCAAAAATTTAAGTAACTACCTCACCTCATTTCATTTTGTAACCCCAGAAGTAAGTACACTTGTTATCACTTGATTTGCAACTACATTCATGTTACTAGTTATCCCTTAAAAATGGCTCTCATGAATAATGAAAATAAATCCCCTTTCTACTCCCATAGCAAGAGGTTTTAAGTGCTACCACCTGGCATCTTAGCAAAAGATCATAATAACCATGTTTTCTTACAATAGTTCATTGAAAGGGTACATGAACAAATTTCCACTCTTAGAGCCAAATTAGAGGTTCAGTCTCTACTCAGGCAAAAATGAATAGCAGCGTTACCAGACCAAGACATAGATGGTTATTCTTAGAAGTATGGTTTAGAAAATCTTCATTTTGTCTTAACTATTTCTGTTCTTGTTTGTTCTTTAGGAAGTTTAAAGTTAAACTACTCTTCTTTCCCCACTGTGTATTTGGCTTTCTTTTCTACTTTCTCCATATATCTGTTTATTCTTATCTTCATTTGTATTCAGCCCTTCACTCTTTTTCCCTCTTTAAGGTTCATTCTTTTATCCTGTAATGACCATTTATTACAACCTCATCTCCACCACTTCTCTTTTTAACTCTGTTACTTATCTGTCACTTTTGTGTGATAAGAATTGTTTCTGCTTAACAAAATCAGTTTCTAATTCCATTTAGCTAAGTAGGTTCAACTGCTTTGTGTGGACATTGAAGCAGTTTAAAAGTGGCTAAAACAGTTTTATCTTAACCCAATTAAACTAAATCAATTTTGACCACTCTTTAACCACTTTAAAAGCAACCACACAAATGAGTGCATCAATTTTGTGTAAATTAATTTAGATAAATCAGCAGGTTTCACATCTGTAATCCTTTAGTATTCCTTTTCACATTCTTTCTCACTAGATCACAGAGTCCCACACGTTTTCTTTTTGATCCACTACTCTAATTTCCAGACCAGGCTGATTCTGGAATACCTCTGAAAATTGTTTCAGATTATCAGACTGCAAAATACAAAATTTTAGAATAGAAATAATGGTTTCAGAGAAACTCTGTTTCATTGCACAACACTGTGATTAACTTAATACTAGGGCACAGAATATATTCTTGGAGATCAAATTCACTGTCATTGATTAGTGTACATTTCAGCCTGTCAGAAAAGTTCTCAGATACCAAGTATTGGAAATAGCAAGGACAAATCTCAGGAATAAATTATTTAACAAGCATGTTATCTGGATCAACCTCAGTATGTCTTCTCTTCTCATTTCTGGGTGATAATAGCTAATCTTATTAACCAGTCTTGGGGGTTTTCTGTTTTAACCCTTTCAGATAGCTAGAAGTGAAGCACAGGACTTACAGGTAGCAGATTGCATACCACAAAGCAGCAACACAGAAGCACTAATTTTCCATGTTCAGTAATCACTTAAATATAAGTTCTTGCTAGAAGGACAAATATGATCCTTGCATGTCTTCTGAGGGAAACACTAAGTAAACATAACCTGCTTTGGATGCAGTCTTGGTAATTTTTTCCAGCTGTGACATCCATATTTCAAAAAGGATGTTGAAAGATTCAAGGAAGTTCAGAAAAGTGGTTCAAAAGGTTTAAAAGCTTTATTGCAAAAGACAGTGAAGAGACAACTTGATCAGTCTAAATGTACCTTAATAGGAAGAAGAAATATGGTAGTCAGCAGTCTGCTAAGATAGCGAAGTTCCTCAAGATATAAGATGAAACTAGACAAATCAAGGTTTAACATGAGCCACTGAAACTTAAAACCAGAGGAAATTAGTCAGGGAGATAATAATCGGCTTACTTTCATCACTTGAATTTTCAGCTCAAGTTGGTACCATTTCTGGAAAAAAAATTATATAGCTCAGGAAGAAATAGTGTTTATTTAGGAACAGCAGTGTTCAATGTTATTCCCTATTTAGACAGGAATCATAATAAACTCTATGTATGCAGTGAATCCTTGGTCAGTGGGATCTTTCCCACATACTTCAATTATACCAGGAATTCCCATCCCAAAGGAAAGAGGGGAAGTAGCAGTACATGGGTAGACTGTTGCTGGGCTTGATAGAGTTAGTCCTTTCCATTCCAGCTTGCTGGAGCTTCTCTTGACTTCTCAGTTCCTCTGCCTGTCTACAGTCTTTTGCTGCTGTCATGTATATAATGCTATAGTGCTGCATATGTACAGGAAAAGAAATTTCAAATGGCAGAGTAGATAAATAAATGGCAATAAGCATAATTTTTTGAAAGCAAGAGAGTAGCAAAATAACACAAGGAGCATAATAATAAGATTTGAGGGTATCACAGTATAAAACAGATATAATAGTATGATTATAGCGTCTCAATGACCACAGTACTTATTAAGCAAGCTTTTGTTTGATATCTAGTACCATAGACTTCTTATCTGCCTGTTATCATGAGAAAGAATTTTTTATGTAAAGGAAAATGTGTGGAAAAGTAGTGGGCAAATTTCCCATTTCTTGCAAAGCTAAAATATATAGCAGTTTGATGTATAACAAGCTGGCCTGCTTGATATGAGCCATATTACATATTTCTTCATAGGATGGTTCATAATGTTCCCAAAGTATTGTCAACGCAAATACTTCACTGAAAAAACATTCTGTTCTTTAAATGTCTTCCTTCATCACATCATCTCAGTGAATCTCCTCAGCCTTTACTCCCTCTTCTGTTTAAAATCTCAAAAAGTGATTGCAGTTGATATGTGCCATATGAGGCTTCACTGAAGCTATTTAAAGGCTACTGAATTTAAAAGACGCAATTGATTCATAGGATAATTTAGAAGTGGGGTTAATGGCAAGAGTAATTTTGTAGCTCACAGAAAAAAGAAATAGAAAATGGTGCAGAAAAAGATCATGTACATATGTGAAATATAGTTGTAAAGCAGCATAGAATAATTATAAGTTATTCCTCACCCTCAGCTCATTGCTTAAAGTGTGTGGATCTGTATCATTTTGTGTACCATTTCTTTTTAACTATATTTGAAGTTAAACAGCATGTATGGTGTCTTTTTTCTGTCAAAAAGAGTGACAGCTTCTATAATTCCCTTGTTTCACAGAGTATAAATATTCCAATGACTGTTTTGATGGCTACAGTCATTGAGTTTTAACATGTATATTTATTGGTTGTCTTGTTCTGATAATTTATGGTCAGCTGCCAAGAACAACTAAGCCTAGCAGTTATAGATGTTTTTTCAAGTTAGACTAAAAAATAAGGTTCCTAAATGTAAAACATGTAAAATAACAAAAAAATTCTTGTATTTGGGTGATAGAAGAAGACTGGGAAATTAAAAATTAACTCCCCAAGAGATGACTTTCTGGAAGCCCCTGCCTGCCATTAATTTGCATAAAGTTTCATATGCAGTCTGTAAATAGTTATGAGAGTGCTGCTGAGGACTGTCTAGCTCCAGAATGTATTACGTAGGTTTGCCGGTCAGGTCAAGCTAGAAGATTGCATACTGGGCTTTATTCTTCTTGAAAATATATAGACATTTACTCCTGATGGGTGGAATATAACACCCCACCTTAATGGCTACAAAAATATGTGTTTTCTGCTAACTTGGATATATAAAAACATATATATTGAACAGTTAACAAGTTATAAACACCAAGTGGATTTAGGAGTCTTATCTTTCCATTCTTGATTTAGCTCTCAGCAGCAGAAGCAAAAATTGGTATTGTTAGTTGAAGTACTTAACAGTTACAAGACTCCAAGGTCAAACTGGCAGCTAGTGTCTCAAATGGATGCAGAATGCATGGTAATTGCAATGAAAAAATAAAAGCAGATGATAGTTTACTTGCAATGAGGCTCTTTGTAATTCAGTCACTATATAAAGATGTCTCATGTCAGTGCATATTTAGTGAAATGGTTAATGGGGTTAATGGTTAATAGCGCTTTTATTCCCAGTGCTGTGCCCAAAGCAATACATATCTTAACCTTTCTGCTATTCAGAAAAATTTAATGTCACAAACATTTGGCTATGAAGGCACAGTCTTCATATGTGTAAAAGCTGGTGATGAAGTTGGACCTTAGTTTGTCATGGTTTAGAACAGGAATGAAAGTTTATCTTCTCTTAGATAAATACTTAGCATCATTATCACACGTGCCAAGAACAGCATCATTATGCAATATTATTTATACCATATGTAGGCTAAAGGACTGGAATGTCTTCAGCTTATGGCCCCATCAAAGAGAGTCAATACGTTCCTCGCCAGATTGCTTTTCTAGCCAGTTGGTTGAAACCTTATGTTATGCTTTGTGCAGTCATTTGCATTCATGAAAATGAGTAGCCCAAAAGCATGATAGAAATGAGAACCAAGGTTTGTTCTCTCAAGTATGGGTCAAACTGCAACTCCTCTGGAAACTGTAATTTTTGTACCACAAGGGATAAAATACCTTATAATTTCATCATGAAATTTGCCTGTGGATTTGCACTGTTGAACTCTTTATAAGCTACTGCTTTCAAACACGTTCCTTTGAGGATCACACAGAACTTTCTTTTGGTTTTTAAGGGTTTTTCCCAATACTTTGTTTGAGCCAGATTGTACATATTTTGTTAAAAGGGAAAACAAACTAAAACCCACATTAGTGCAGTTCTGTTTTCTATGGTGTACCTATATTTAGCTCTTGCAAAGCCAGCCAAATGAAGTCAATATTTCCTAGAAAAGCCAGGGGAACTTTTTTTCCACCCAGACTTTCTAATGAACTGAAGTCTTGTTGCTTTACCTGGCCAAAGGTCTTTTAACTGTGCTTTTAAATTTGCAGTGACATAAGACATCTTATATACTGACCAAATTGCAAACAGTCCCACTGCAAGTAAAATTATACTTTTTTTTTCATTGCCATTACCACTGGCAAGTGCTTACCAATAGGAATTATAGTGTTAACTAATTAGCAGTCACTACCAAGGCATAAATCACTACCATAGTCCTCAGTCACTGTTTTTTCTCTCAATATAGGGATTTGACTGTGAAAATTTGAGACCCATGATCAAGGTCTTACTGATTTCATTGGTCTGATAAAAACACATAGTCCTATAGAATCCTTGAAGAATTACATGTTTAAATTCTAGTTGTTCTGGTCATCAGTCTAACTACTGATTAAATGCCTGCAGGTAATTCTAGCTGTTGGTGCTATTTTAATATTGATATGTGGGTTTTCCATACTGCATTACAAAATAAATAAAAAAGACCCAAAATTCTGAGGCTTACTGTTTTATTCTTGCACTGAATCAAGTTTAAAATACTATTTTGGCAAGTATCTAAGTACAGTACAACAATGAACCTGAACAAAGTGCGTCCAAGTATCAAAGAGCACTAGCCAGCACTGTCAGAATGCCATCTAGACATTCATTTCCCACATAAAGGGTTTACTAGCACTTTGCATGTAAGTTGTATAACTTGTGGCCAGCTGCTTCCGTGTGCGGTGCGTAACTGATGGGAACATATGGCTTTAATTAAGTAGCCTATTCTAGCTGATTTTTAGGCATCTATCCACATGGCATACAATATTTGTTGAATCCAAGTCAAGTTTCACAGCTGTCTCTCGAGATAAACTGATTGACTGACATGAGCTGCTTTTAAACACTGTCAGGTTAGTTCCCATAACCTCAGGAGATTCAAATAATGGGGAAAAAAATGGCTCAGCCATATGCATGAAAGCTCATATGACTAAAATTTAGATAGATATATATAAATGTATGTATGTTCAACATTTCAAGCTAGCCTTAATGGATTTCTGTAGCTACTATGCTGGAATACAACAACTCAGAGACAAAATGATCAAGAAATCTCCAAGTTTTTCTGATTTGGCTGTATCCTGTACAGTGGTTTGACACCAACTTGAACTTTAGCAGTAAGGACATGCATAGCAATAGAGAAGTGGAAAAGGATAATTATCAAAGTGCAGAACTGGTGCCTCACTGGTTCACATCAGTGTAGAACTGGCTGGTATTAGCTGGTATTAGGAAAAAAAAAGTAAAAAAGACTGCCATCAAATGGAAGACAACCCTTGTGCTAAATAAGCATTTGTTTATTTATTAAGTGCATTGAACAGCCACTGAGTGAATCTGCATGTGATTAACTATGATCACTGGATGTATTTGCTTATGTAAAGAGAGGAATATAAAAATTAAGGTAGTGAAATATGAAGAAATATTCATCAATCTTATGAAATTGAAAGTGTATTCTCAGTAATTTTTTGAGCGATTCATGCTGAAAGAGAGAACAGATAATCACATCTGACCTCATGTAATACACTGCCCATAAGTTTTCCTAAAGGTTTAATGTATAAAATTAGAAGTTTTGTATTTCTTTGTCAGGGTTGGGGAACACCTGAGCTACAACTCTAGGTTTGTTTCAAAATGTTGTGTTTTATTACACAAGAAGTAGAAAGGGAAACATGGGCTAAAAAGGATTATGAAAATAATTTTAGAGGCCATGAAATTCTTCTTGGGTAAATTAGGCACTTGGAAAACTGATTGAATCATATAATGAATTCTGATTTACTGATTTTCTATAGTATAGTGGTGATGGCAAGAGCCCAAAACTGACAAGTGCTGTGAGGGAAGGGTGAGAGCACTCTAAATGCCAAGTTTGGAACTCTGTAATTAATAAGCTGTCTCTGGTCTCTATGAAGATAATCTAAATATTGTGAATTTGAGAAGATGTATTAGCAGTGATAACTTTTTACAGTCCATGATTTATACATCTATGGTAGACCTGTGCTCTGGGACTTGTAACACTCTTGAAAATATTGTAGTGAGCTGGAATGTTATTTAAAGCAGAAGATAGTCAGAGGATGAAACTGAAATATACCTTTCATGGTACATCTACATTGAATAATAATATAAGGCAGACTGAGAAGAAAATGGGTATGTGACCCTTAAACAAAGGAATAACAAAGATAAATGTAACCAGTCAGCCCCCCAAGGCTTACTCGTTCACGGGGATTAGAGGTGGAATAGTTTTTTAGCCAGAAAATATGGTATAGCAGTTGGGAAAGATCTTTATTACTAAAAATAGTCTTGAAATGTGTTTTGTTGTTATTTATTATGTTATATTTCGTTCTTGTAATGACTTCTGAATTTTTTAATCAAGAACTTACTCCTTTTTTTGCTAGAATATTCTTTCATATTTAAACTTATGTAGTATTTAGTGTCAACTATGATGTAAATAAATATCAATTGCCAGATTTAATCAGAGCTAATAAATCCAAAGAAAATGATGTTTCAGATAAAGCTTTTCATGCCTCCAATTCAGGACAGTCGTGACAAGAACTGACCTTTTATTCTGTGTTTGTATAGCTCTTTGCCCTTGTGATCATGACAACAATTCTTAAATGCCATGTAATACAAATAATAAATAACTGTGGCCTGGCACAGGGCAACAGGAAGAACTTTAGGGAGACAATCTGAGTATTTTTGACTGCTGAAGGCAGAATTTTTGTAGGCCAAGTAATACTGCTTTCTCTGTTCACACCAAAATTTCTAACCAAATAGAATTTTTCTTTTAGAATTAATCTCTACACAGTTAGGTTCAGAAGACTGGGGACTCTAGAGCGTCCATGTCAAACTACTTTGCTCAGGGTTTTGCATTTGGAGCAACATATACCTGCCAACTTTATGGTTCTGTCATTTAGCAGCTAAACCATTGCTGTTTGGAAACCATGGCAGCTTTCTCATGATGTCAATGAGAAAATGACTTGTGTATGAGGCTGACACTAATAATGGTTAGTAAACTGAAGACAGTTGTTTTAAAGAGAACTCTTTAATGTTGAAATCTGAATATTAGAAGAAGTTCTGATCTGTTCAGGGGTACGGAACCACTGAATTTGATTTGTGTAATTGTGTGTTGGTAACTTAGCTCTGCCTAGTTTCAAGGGAAATTACAAGAACTTTACACCAGTGTTTCAGAAGATCAAATTCAAGTCAGTGGGATGATGGGAGAAAGAATTGTTTGTTTTAGTCTAAACCTGGTCTGCAAGTATCAGCAGCGGATTTTAGTGCTGACTTCCTTTACGTAGCAAAGAAGAAAGTAACAGAGTAACAAAAAAATGTGATGTTAAACTTGCCTTTACCTCCAAGTTTCTTGTACAACTGTGAATTACACACTTCTTCTACCTGTTATTGGAAATACCTCTTCTACCTGTTATTGGTTTTGCTGTGCTTTCTCTCCAGTTTCAGTTTTTCACAGCTCCAGAAATAGAAGTTCTGATTGACTGAAGAAAGGTGTGTTACCTGCCTGTGAGTGATAGAAAGGATTGGAGCTTGGTTTGGTTTGGTTTTGGTTTTTTCATTTTATCCAGTTAAGGTGTCTTGTCTTGCTGCTTTGATTTATGAAACTATGTTTTCCTTCCCCCAGAGAACAAAAAGAATATACTGTCCTGTAGGGTCTGCACTTGGTTGTGAGTTGAGTCCAAGGTACTCTTGCTTGTTGTGCTTTGCCTCTCAGGAGGTACGTTTCTGTCAGTAGTACTGCCAGTGTGAGCAAGGAGTCTGCTCCCCTCCCCACTGCTCCATGCTATCTGCTTCAGGTGTAGATCACTTCAGCTTCATTTATACAGATTGTCAAGTTTTCTATGTATGTAATTTCCTCTATTTGACATATTTGTATCTTGCAGATTCCATTTTTTCTGTGGGATGACATCAGATAGCTTGAGAGTAGGCATAAGAGAATAAAACTGCAGGGGCATCTGTCCAGTCACAGGGGATATTTTTAGTAGACTGGGACTGAACCAGCTGAAGCCAGTTTTGTATCATGGTTATGGAGGAGGCTTCAAATTCAAGCCAGCTCCTAGTTTGCCTCCTGAAATTCACCACATTAATGTAAAAGAGTCTTATTCCGATATTTTGGAGATTTGGTGATAGGAGGAGGCTGAAATACAAGCAGTCAGATTGAGTGAATAGAGATGAAGCTTAGCAAAATGTAGGAGAGTGATGAAGGAAAAAAGCACTGGAAAAATTTAGGACACTGCTCAGTGTACCAAGTCCCCCTGTGAGACAAGGAGTCTAAATGCTATCATGCACTTTAGCCCTATTAAAGTCAAAGAGAGTGTTCCTGTAGACTTTATTAAGAGTCCACACAGAGCCTTTGAGATTTTAGGTAAAAGGATTGGTCAAGGAATCCATTAGTGTTCCCATTACCATTATTATTGTTTTATTAAAAAATAAAAATAAAAATAAAAAATCAAGCAGAAACAACAAACACCATTTAGTAAACACATCTGAAGTAGTTTTTTGACTACTTACAGACTCATTTATATTTCTGGTGGTTTCCTGTAGCAGTGAAATCCTGATAGAGGAGGGGGGAAAAAACCAAATACCATAAAGACAGAGGAAACAGCAATAACAAATGCTATCAGTATTTCATGAGATTCTATATCTCTTTTTAGCAGTAATACATATTTTACAGTCTTGATTATTTGTTTGTATGTGGAAGCTATGTACAAAATCACTTTCCTGAATTCTTACCATTAAGCATGTGAATATAAGGCTATCTAGATCATAATGTGCTTGTTCACTGAGTGCAGTCTCAGCATTAAAGCTCTGCTTTCTAATGATGAGATGAAAAACATTTATTTCAAGCATGTTTAAGAAAAAAATGTCTGAATGTATGATAAGAGATGTATTTTATAACTACTTCCTGTCAAAAACAGAATTTCAGTAAAATTAAGGTTTATTTTTGTTGTGATTGTAGGGATAAAAGTACCATTCACTTAATGCATAAATTTTTTTATCATTAATTCTACCAGTATTAAATGCTGCATGTTCAAAAAACCAAATATAGGGAGCAGGGCCTCTTCAAACTTTGTACACTTCAAACACTTGTGTAGTCAAAAAGATACAGCAAAATCATTAGAAAATGCTTTTGAGAGATTTTTAAAATGCTACAAAGTTACTGTTTTAGTATGGTTGGGGTTTTTTTGTTTGTTTTGGTTTGTTTATTTGTTTTGGAGATTTTTGTTTGTTTGGGGTTTTTTTGTTTGGTTTGGGGTTTTTGTTTGGCTATTTTTTTGTTTTTGTTTGGTTTGGGTTTTTTGGTTAAGGATTGCATGCATATATTTTGGAGTAAAAGAGTTCTCGAATTACATATCAGAATCATATATGAGATGCATAAAGATTTTTTTCACTACAGTAGCTTCACAATTTCTTTTATTTACTAAAATGTACAGATACTTGTATTCACAGTACTTTTACCGCTGTGAAAGATTTTACAATCTATCATTTCACTTCACAAGTCAAAGAATTTTCTCCTTAAAGTTGTTCCTATGATAAACGAAAACTGCTAAGTGCTTGTCTTTTTTTTGCAATCACAATCTAGTGTAATTGAAAACAGAAACCTAAGTAGAGGAAATTTCTTTGTAAGGATCAGAAAAATTTATCAATTTACCAATTGGATATGAATATTTTTAGTAACAGTATTAATTTGATTCCAAACAGCACCTTCTACCATACTACTGGTTATAGCCTGAAGTAGAGAAGTGAACAGCTTTTCTCCAGGCAGAGTGAGGAAAGCACTGCAGTAAGATAATTACTGAAAAGTTTGCCGCTCCAAATTTGTTACTGAGGTATTTTTAGGACAGTCTTCATTATAAAAAGAATGCAGATAAACAAGAATATATGTTTGTAACAGCTTTTCCTTTAATCAGTAGCCCTATAACTATTTTAATCTAAGTTACACAGGTTGAAGTTACAGAACTGGATGCTTCTTTTTATCTTCTAGATAAGGTAACCATCTATTTGTTGATAGCTTAGAGGGCAAATCTGTAATATGCAGAGCTAAAGTTAATTTTATTCTTGTCATCTCTTGCAGTACTTTTTCATTGACACATAAAGATACTTCCTCTATATATTTTCTCATGTTTCTTCCCTTTGCAATTGCTTGAAAGCACTCTATTAACTTAATCATGAGTTTTTAAAATTTCTGCATTCGTTATATCTTGTAATGCATTAGTTGGCAAAAAACAAACTACCAAAATGCTGTATATGTAGTTGTTCTAAGCTGGATGTTATGAAGTCAGTTCTGCCTGGTCTTTTTTTTTTTGTTTGTTGGTTTGTTTTTGTTTGTGGGTTTTTTTGGGTTTTTTTTTGTTTGGTTGGTTTTTTTGTTGTTGTTGTTGTTGTTTTTTGGGTTTTTTTTTGTTATAGCTCATTCCCTGATGTATTCATCAGAAAAGAGACTCCATTGATAATATTTGTAACATTTGCTGATGTAGACTTTCATAACCTCTGCTGAAGAGGCTTTCAGGAAAATACATGAATTCTAGACTCATTAGCACTGTTGAACTTGGGGAATGTTCTTCTGTGTGTGCTCTGTCTCTGTGAGCATAGCTGCAAGAAATGATGCTTTGTTCCTATTTACGTATTTTCAAATAATTCAGTATGGAGCCCTCTCTCATACAGCTGACGGGACAGGTGGGAAAGAGAGTAAAGGAGTGAAATGAATTACACAGAAGTGCAGTTTCCTTGTAACTGAGATAAATTTTGAAACCCCAGTCTGTGGGGTTTCAAATGAGTCAGTGACTGAATTACTAGAGCAGGAAGTCTAAATTAATATTTCTCTCTGCCTTGCTGGCTGAGGGGTTTTTTTAGCAGGTTAATCATCCTTTTTCAATCTACAATTTTTGTTTTACTTGTATTATTTATCCTAGTGCTTTTAAATATATATATTTAAATTGATTAAGAGTCTAAATTAGCAATACTAATCTAGTGGGTTAGAGTGCAAACACATATGCTGAGTGTAGAAAAGCCTTTAGTAGCTTTTAAGATTGATTAGTTAAAATAAATAACTATTCTGTGATGTCCAGTAGCCAGAGAAAGTTTAACTACACAGCATTTTACTGTGGATAATTCATATGATTTAGCATTTAATAAATTGAACTTTAAGTCATGTTTAAAAGAGAAGCAAGAGTAATTTGTATGCATTGGCTACTGATTGTAAATTATAAATCTGTGGGATTGAGTTCAAATTTGTAATTGGTGGAAAAAAATCAGTAATTAACTGGGAGTACAGAAATGATTTTCTATCAAAGCTGTCTCCACAGAGAATTCTTCTAAAGCTGTTCATGATTATAAGGGTTATGATACATGGAAACACTATAATTTGTAAATAAATGTCAACATGGTATAATCTGATTATAAAATGCTTCTGGAAATTAGAATGTTCCAATTGGGTGAAATAGTTGAATGCATAGCTCACTGCTTAGAGCTGTGTAAATCGGGTTCCACAAGACAAGGATGCCTTGAGAACCAGGATAGGTGTGAGTTACAGAGAGTAGAAGCAAAGCAAGAAAATAAGATATATAATAAGATATGAGATATTTACAGATATTCACTGTAGTTGTAGTCTGAAGGATGCCTACAGAAGCATAAACTTCTTAGTACTGTACTGCCCAAGTGCCTGCAGGTTTTTTTGGACAATTATAGTTATGATCATTAGACCTGATTTTTCTGTTGGAATTTATGTTTAATGTCTGTTTACTCATCTGTTCTATATTCTATGAAGTGTTTAGCACTTATGAAAAGTGTGTGTGGGAGGGTGTATTGGTTTTTTTTCATTTTTTAAAATGAATTGTTTATAATTCCACACCTTTTCAGCAGATGACATAGGAATCAAACCTTTACTATTGTAAGTCATCTTCTTACTAGATTAAAAAATACGAGACAGCAAATATGCAACTTGTCCACTTCTTTATTTCACTCATACCTTCATTTTCTACAGTAGGCAAATAAAGTGACATCTAAATTAAAAGATATACTATTAAAATATTACATAAATTTGCTTGTAGAGACTCCTCACTTTGGTGGCAGGCAATTATTTGGAGCTTTTTTTTTCCTTACTTTGGTGGAGTGGGTAGATGGTGAAAAGCAAGATTGGTGATCCAGCTGAGATAGAAAGTCTGTATCAATATTTGATTTTTCACAGATCTACTAGAAGAGTTTAGTCATGTCTAGAGACATAGTGTTGAAAGAGAAGTAATCTATGGACCAGGGGGCTGTCTGGGTACTGCTTTCTGTTAAGTATTGTTATTCTAACCTTGTTGATCTGGATTTTTTCATCTGCTTCAAATTTTAAAGTAGAAAGGCAACATTATGGTAAAAACAAACCTTTTCTTATATTGTCAAGCTTTTAAGAAATGTAGCTACGTATCTTTCTTCTCCTCTTTGAAGTTTATATTTCTGTCTTCATTACTATGAATTTCATAAAAATATCATTACAGATAAAGATGCATATAATTACTGAAAATGTAGAAGTGTTGACAGAATATGGTTTAGTTGTATTGGCTTGCATGAGGTCAGGTATCAGAAACTGGTTGGTCTGTGGTGGGCAAATGGAAGAACAACATTAAACTGTAATGAAAATTATAACTTTGCCAACTGGTTTCTTTGTGAAAACAGTAATGTAGGAGGATTTCATTTCTTTATAGTCCTGTGTTGTGCTGCATTAAAATTTCAACTGAAGATGAATTGCTAGTGGATCTGTAAAATAATAACTCACATATATAAATGTTCCAAAGACTGTAAGAACTTTAACTCGTCTTCATTTCTTTTCCTTTTGCTTGAAAAGTGTAAAATATAGCCTTGCTGAAACTCTGTGAGCAAATATATTGGTATTATGGTAAATTTATTTAAGAGAAAAAGAAAAGTGCCAAGAATGAGCATCTTCGTGAGGATGCCATGTTTATTTGAACAGCAGATGAAGAACCAAATGATTAATATAAGTCAGCAGCAATTTCTTTTAAATTCAGCAGCACTATTCAGCTAGGCAAGGTGACTTTCAACAAAGGTGTATAATCTCTGCTCAGCCATGTGAAATTTGACTCAGTGCTAGAAAAATACCTACAAAATCAAAAATGTCATGAATGGTGGAAAGCAAATTAACCTTCCCTCAGTTTTCTTGCTTTGTTGTTCATTCTCCATAATTTTTCACTCCTGTATTTCTTCACAAAGGCTATTCCTAAAGGCTGAATTGACTGCCTTGCCCATCTCATCACTCTGAGAAATCTTTTTGCAGGGAGAGATCTTGAAGAGACATCAGGAATAGATGTAAGCAGAGAGTATCAGAGAAGCAAAAGAAGGTTTCTTAAAAAAAAAAAAAAAAAACAAACAAAAGTGCAGATATAGGGTGTCACAATACCTAGGAAACACATCTTGCTTAAGCTTCAGAAATAGCAGATAATAAGTTACAGATACATTTCAGATTAAAATTATGCACATACCTGGCAAGGATTTGTAGCTTGTTTTTTTCCTTACCTGAATCTACCTATGCTGCATCACCTTCAGCTACATAGACCAGGGGACTATTGCATCATGTAAATCAGTCTTTGGACCACTTTGAATGTCTTAAACTAATTTATCCCTCTCTTCACATTCTTATACAGGAGATAAACATATGGTCTTTTATTCCTGAAGCCTCCAAACATATTTTTTGAAGCAGAATTGCAATCTAGTGTGGGCAAGTATTCACTGAATAAATGGGATTTACAGTGCTGTTTATTTATAGACTTTTACATGGCTCTCTTTGCAGTAGAAATGGTTGCAAATTAATATAATTTCACAGTGAGGTTTAATATAAAAAAATAGTATTCCCATTTTACAGAACCCAGGGCTTGAGAACAAGAATTTAAAAGTACCTAAATCTCCAGGAAATCATGTTCTGTAGGGAATTTGTTTGAAGAAACACAGGTAACATCAGGTGATGGTCTAGAAAAACTTTCTTATTTTTAGTTGTTATGTTGGCTTCCTGCAGAAGTACTTTCTATTTGAGGTTATGTGTCTAATTGTACTGTGTCTAGAAAATGCTGTGCTACTAGGGACTTCTAGAAATACAGAAGGCTGATGTACCAATTTGAGTCAGTCTTCATCAGTTCAAACAGTGACTTGAAATCAAATTGGGTTTTTTTCTCTGCTTACATTTTGGTTTTTAGCAAGACTATTGTTGTATGAACATGACAAGATGGGATTAGTAGGAGAATTGATTTAAAATGTGCTAAGATGGTCCCTTTTGCAGCTTTGCTACTGTGAGTTTTATTGGGCATGAAATTCATGGACAAAATATTTAACTCCAGATTTCTTTTTTTTGGAGTAGTTTGTGTTTCAGGTTGTTTTATTAAAGGGATAAAATGCATCTTCTGTGATTTTTAAAAGACGTTGAAAGAAAGATTTGCAGGATGAAAGGTCTTCAAGTAATTTTATGAGGACCACATCCATTGAAAAATGTATGTATCACTTGTGAATTTTTGCAAGTCTAGTTCTTTGTCTAGCAAATCTGTGAGAAAAAAAAAAGCCCTCCTTTAATATAAATAAATTAAACAATTTTCAATCAATTAGTATGATATTTTGCATTTTTGTAGACAAAACAAAGAACTCAAAATAAAGTTGTATTAATTCCCACTGTAACCAATCAATTAAAGAAAGTCATTGTAGAAAACCCAGCATAATAATAAGTAATAACTCTTATACCTGAAGTGAATGAGAAAAATTAACTTTTACTTTTAATTAAATATCATGCCAAAAGGTATTCAAGCCATTCTGACATATGTAGAAGATAGAATAATAAAGTACAGACCCAGTCTTAATCACTCTGCATTATTAAACATTCATATACTGTCATTAACAGTACCTGTTATAATCCATGTCATTTTGTGCCTTGCAAGTGAAGCACTCATCTCCTTTCAAATACTAATCACAAAAGCAGATGCTTAAGGTACTTGAATAACCCTTTTATTGCCATGCTTTGCACATGTGTTTTCAAAGTGAGTCTGAGCAGTGTCAGTGAAGAATATTATAAAAACCATGTTATCCTTAGCTGTGGTGTGGGGGACTTCTCCATTTATATTTTAGGCTGATTCAAATACTAGATTCCAGTTTGGATCCATCTTACAAGCACATTTTGCCCAGTATTCACCAAGCTCCCTAGAAAAGTGTGACTTACACTCCTGCAAGATATCCCTTTTTTAAATTATTATTATTTTCCTAATCACTTGAGAATTGAGGTTGCAATGTACTGTCACATTTTCCATCAGTGAACTGGAGTTGATACACTGTTTTCTTGGTGTGAACCAAAGAGTAAATGTTTTAAAATTGCCCAGTTGGCATAAATAAGTCACTTTGTAATAGAGATGAGATGATGTCCTGCTCTTCGGACTACATAAACCTTATTTTCTGTGTGTAGTGATTCTAAGAGAATAGTATTTTTTCTTACCTTTCCTTCTCTGATGTTAAATCATTTAACATTGTCCTATTATACTTCTTTGAGGTATGTAATTGTCCCCTTGTTAGATTCAGTTAGGTTCAGAACAGAAAGAGTGTGCAGTTAAATCCAAATCTGGGCAATTTGAAATACTGATGTTAATGTGGTCTCAATCATTATGCCTCTACTTAAATCTCCTACAGTAATTTTTAAGGATTGTGGAAGATAAATGGTTTTCATTTTTTTTAGGTATTTATTCATTTTACTATCCTCCATTGCTGTCTTAACACACTCATGCTTAAGAACAGAAATTACACATGTAAATACTAAAATACAGGAAAAGACTTCTGAAGTTCACTATAATAGCAAAATGGAAAATGGAGAACATTATTTTTCATTTGTGTCGTAATGGTAGTAGATTTATGCATACTAATATCAGACAAATCGTAATAACAGGAGCTAAGTCATTTTGAGGCAGAAGTGTATGAATTACTTTTTTTTAGTTGACAGTTTCCCTGTAAGTGACTTGAGCAAGGTCACAAAGACACACTAGTACTTTCTAGCTCCCAGAATGTGCTAAATGACCATAATGTGCTCTGCCCTTCACTGTAGCGCGTCTTGAATTTCAGCATAGAAATTTATGATCCGCTTCTTGTAGAAGCTACTGCTTTAGTTTTAAGGCTTGGCAGGAATGTGGTTTTGCCCAGTGCCATACTGAAATGTGAAGGTTAGAAAGGTTCCTTATTATTATAGGAAGACTGGATTTTTTTCTTGGGTTTTAGTTCCAATTCCTTATATTTTTATCCACATTTAGATTCACCACTGGAAAAGAATAGTGCCATACATCATTCTCTACCCATGGATAAGCTCAAGAAATACTCCTCTGAAAAACAACTCCTTCACTTCTTTCTTATTTTCTGTCCTCAGCCATCTTTGCAGCTTCATTAATTTTAGATGTGATCCCAATGAAATAAAATGTACCATGAGCATATTGTATATTTATGTCAACATCAGGCTGATTCCTAAGAGAAGTGAAACTGAAGTTTCCCATAATTTAAAAAAATTGGTAGCTGGTGTAGGAGAGGGGCTGCTTTTGAAAGAAAAGCAGACAGAATTCAGCTGTCAGTCTAATTCATAGCAATAGTGCATTAACTATCACACATTTAGTTTTGAAACATCTACAAGATGGCACAGTTTCTTGTCCATCAAAGTTGTCTTGGGAGTTAGAGATAAGTAAGTGTAACAGACTGCTATGTAAACATGAGACTGACATATCAGTAAAAAAAGAGTTTTCATTAGTTCTGCTGCTTGAAAAACACTTTCTTCATATTCAGTCATCCACACCATTTTTTAATCCATTTTGTTGAGTAGTTATCTCCAATAACAATCTCCAATAAGCACTGCTTTTGATTTTTGTTTTAGTGTGTTCAACCTTTCAGCTCTTGCCATCTTGAGCAATGGCTGTTTAAGTTTTTTCTTGACATCTTCATAGTTCCTGTTCTTCCACGTGATCTCCAAAATGTCTGTGTCTTTTGAGTAGTCCTACCGTTTTGTCCAAAATTGTCGGTCTTTTCTTCAGATGTAAGTAGCTGTCATTTAGAGGTTTATTGTGGGTTCTCATTCTGAATTTTTCTCTTTCCCATTTTAATCATTTAGTCTTTCCCATTTAATTTTAAAACTGATGTATTGTTGTTTGCAGCTCTTCCTTGGTGAGCCTGAAGAGATGGATGTCATTCATTAATCTGTTTTTTCAGTATCGTCCTACATAGAATAAACATTCCGTTTTCATCTCATAATGTCAACTCTGTCATGGCTTCCAGGTCTAAATAGGGCAAGTTTAGGAGAAATGGGCCTTCTTTTGGATTCCTCAACTATTTACACTATTTGCTGTTGTTACAGCTGCCCTAGACAAACAGGAAATGTGAAAGGCTTTTACTTGGCCAGTTATGGTAAGTATTATAGAGGGTGGATGGACGCCATCACCAAATATTTATCCCTCTGCTTAGCATGCCACATCCCCATCATCTGCATGTATATGTAATTTATTCTCCTTTGTGTGCCTGATCAGTTTAACAATCCAGGCAATATTTGTGGTTTTGATGCCACTTACTGAGCCAAACTTATTTTTCAAGATACAGTGTGAAGAAGAGGGTCAACAAACTGTACATTTATCATATGCTGACAATTACTTGAAACTTTCAGCTCTTGGGGCAAAAATATGTATTGCTCATGTAAACTTCATCTCTGCTAGCCTGTTTTACTTATACTACTAGATCCTTTTAAGATTTGACAGGTTCTCTCTGTAAGGTTGAAATGTTCAATATGTTCAAGACATACTGCAAAAGGAAAGAACTATTTTAGCAGGTCTTTGACAATCACAGCTTTGTCTCAGATTGCCTGCTCCTTTTTTTCCCTCCTGAATTTTGTTTTCCATTTCAAGCAAACTGCTCTCTTTTGGTCAGTTCTTTGCACAGATCTAACGATAGGCAAGTGCTAAAGGTAACACAGCTTTTCCACCACAAATATTCCTACAATACTCTGTGATTCTGTAAATATAAATCTTGATAATCTGGAATCTGTAATATGTTTATAGGCCATTTCCTGAACCTATTGAAATCTGTAGTAGACCTTTCATTGTTGCTCTTTATTTTGTTTCAAGGGCACCAAATTTGTCTTCTTACTTGCCAGATTATTTGGCATATGCAAAAGGCATCTATCAAGACATGTCTTAAAATCCTGTAGTTGATAGTCTTTTCTGCATTCTGTTGAGCACTGGTAGGTACACTATTGAACCAACCCAAGTCATCCACATAGAATCCACTTTTCTGTACCAGTGTATTTGTAAGGATGGATCATTTAGTAAAACTAATTAAATTGCAGCTGGCAACATTTTCTCTAAAAATTGATACTATTGCATAGTAGGTGAGCAAAAAAATTTTAGACCATTAGACTGATGCTAATATAGAATCAAATATTGTTGTTTGGAAATAACATTTAGTGTGTATTACAGGAATAAAGTTTAGCATGTATCATATTTTTAAAAATAAGTGAGCTTTTTTTTTTTTCAGACAGTCAATTCTGCTTACAGAGCTGAGTCTGTCTCTTGAGGGTTTTTTCCCCAACACATAGAAAGATAAAAATGATAAATAGCAAAATAATGTTTTGGTTGCATGGATGTACATTTGCTATAAGGGAACATTTTTAAGAAATGCAGAATTTATTTGTCAGAGTTTGCATTTGGAACTTGAAATTACAGACATTTGTATCAATATCTTGATTGTAGAATTTCATCCCGATGGAGGACAGAAACATTGTCATTGTAACCTTTGTGTACAATCAACAAACTGAGCTCTATGCTAAACATACATAATGAAAATCTATGTAGATTTAAGGATAAGAACCAATCACTGAAATGGCAGGGAAAATAATTTCAAGTAACTAATGATCACAAAGATAATTTAATCTTTCTTGGGCAGTTTGTAAGCAGAAAATTAAGTAATTCTGTTGGATAAAAATAGCTGGCTAATAATTATTAGCTGCACTAGAGGATTGAAGAATTTAAGTGAAATTTTCTTAGGCAAAATCATTGCTTTGGATCTTCAGATATAGCTGAAATACATTATTTGTAAAAATGCCAGGCAAAGTTGAATTTGAGCTGTTGTAGTTCCATGATTATGGAAAGATAAGGTTTGTAAAGCTCCAGGTACAGTTGACTGTTCCTAGCCATGGGTGTGTTCATAATGCTTTGAGTAAGTCTTGTGAACCTCCACAGTGGAATAGCATTTTGTTCTTTTATTTTTTGGACCAGTTATATAATCTGGGAACAAGAAAAAGGAGGAGGATGTAGATACAATCCAGGTGCAGTTTTGCAGCACAGACATTCCCTTACCCAAAGGCTAATTCTCTGCTCCTCAGATCTAGGTCTTTGCTGCACACTATTACCACAGCAGCAAGCAAGAAGTAAAGTGGGTCTGGGAAACTGGAGCCTGTTTGCATCACTGTGCTTTTTTTTTTTTTTTGAGGTTGTCAAATGAAGCAACAAAGAAATGAAAGAGGAGTTTTCCTGAAACTCAACTATCTTTCATTTTCATCTCCAGGAACATTTTATATTTCAAGGATAATTTATTACAAAGCTGGGTTATTGATGACAATTCTCTATAAACATGAGCTTTTAAGATCAGGATGGACAACTGTTTAGACCTTCATGGCTGGGAATCATGCCATTACTACCCACAGCCGATGCACATACATGACTATTTGGCTGTGTACCTTATGCCATCTGTTCAGATGGCATTTTGCCTGCTCACAAATTGGTTAGACCTGTGCCAAGAGCAATTGCTCTAGATGGTTACACTGCAAAACACTGCAAGTAGTTCCTATTTTGTACAAAGTCTCTCTCTTTTGGACACCACTTTAACACTTTGTTATATCCTGTGGACATACCTGTATACCGCAGTGATTAGAAACAGAAAACGATTGTGCTCATCCTAACTCTTTTTTACTACTGAAACTTCCTTTTCTAAACCCTCAGAGGGATAAACAAAGTACATGTCAGTTGAGTTGAATGTGTTTTTCCTTGTTTTCTATCTGAAAAATATTCATCCATTACAAGTTGGTGAGAGCTAATCAAAAGCTCACAGAAGTTAACAGGAACATTTGCACGGATACGAGTATAGAGTTGTAAATTATATTTAAGTTTGCTTGCTAATGGATCAAGGCAAGTCATCTGACAGTGGCTACTTGTGGTCAGTTGGTTGATTTCTGGAATAAGTTTCTGAGAGAAGTAACAGGTTACAGGATTAAATTCAGCTGAGACATACAGTAACTAAAAGTTATCATCAAGTGACATTTATACAACCTATAGAATAATTCTGCTGAGTCCTCTCTATTGAATAGATATCCATGTTATACAATTGGCACATTTGTTGACAGCCTCAACTGTGAACCATGGAAGTGAACTTATTGCTTGCCAGCAGAAGCAGCTCCTGTAGGTAAAAGCCAAAGGATATTGGCAAGAAAACCTAATCTCAGTGGATAAATATAGGACTTTATGTAAAAAATGCTGTCATCCTGCCAGTTTTCATAGCCACTAAAATAATTTTAAAATCAAAACTAAAATAATATTTTTGTTTCTAGCAAGAGATACAATGTAGAATTCAGAGTATGTGCAGGTGTAAAGCAATTATTTGCCTGTTTGTCTTTGAGTATAATTAACTGTAGGAGTATTGTTTTTTTCCTTCTGTGGACTTCTCCCTGTGCATGAATGTCACTGCTCAGTTTGAGCATGCTTAGTTGAATCAGGATGATATCATTTACGTGGGTGAGTTTCCATATATTGGTTAGTGGGAGATATGATATTTTGCTGATTATAATCTGGAAATGTTGCCAAAGCCCTTCATCTTGGTTTCACATAAGTAATACTGACTAGGTTTTGATTCCTGGAGAAAACCCAATGGGAAAGAGCTGGGTAAAGCTCAAAAAGGAAAATAAAAAATCAAAAGTCAGAACTGTTTGGAGTGCAGAATGTAGTTTGCTTGTAATTTGGGTGGGTATTTTCTTGTTTGCACAAACCACTATAAAAATAAGATAAAGATAAGATAAAGTCCTTATTTAGAAGGACTTACAAGGTACTTTTAAGTTTATTACAAATTGTGTATTGTGCAGCGCCTGTGTTGGGAGGTGATGCATAAAGCTGATGACCAGAATCCTAATCACCTGAATATCTGTAAAAAAATCTTTTCTCATTAGTTTGAAAGAGGCTGTTGTTTGACTGCTGCTATTTGCCACTGAAGTTTTCACTTGCAGAGCAGTTGATATTTGTTCCCATGATTCAAACCATTTGGTTCCATTACTCATAACAGCTGAAATGTTGTCTAAGGACTGTATCAGTTTTGAAGAATGTAGAGAATGCTTTAGAAGGTCTGTTACTTTAGATTTAAGAATAAGAACCATAAGCGCATTTATACTGCATTGATACAACCTTTTATCCCATTTTCAAATGTCAAGCAAGCAGCCTTGCATGGTCCATGTTCTAATAAGGGTTAATAATTCAAATTTTGTTCAGTAAAAAAAGATAGCAAAAGCTGCAGAGGTGAAAAAGATACCAGTAATGATTTTGTAAGGGTTGACACATTTGGTACTTTCCCATTTATCTGTAGGAAAGATGGTTAATACTGAAATCTGTTGTGTTCACGCTGAATCTTTGTGGTGGTACAACTATCTCCTCAGCCCTCCTCCTCGGGCTGCGCTGTGATCCCAGAATAAACTGCAGAACTGGCAGGAGGTGCCTGTATGCTGCAGTAGTACCATTAGGCTAAAAAGCAAGATTTTACATCTACTTGTTTTTTCATAGTAGAAAATTGTCTTCTTGTGGGAATGGTGGAACTTCACTCTTTTATGTGGCATAACCATGCTAACAATTTGATGGGCAAAGTAAAAGCTGGTAAATTCTCACAGGTCTAGTGTGCACTGCATTCTAAGTTGAAAATTGGACATAGCTGAATACCGAGTGACCCTTTAGCTGAGGCATTCTGAAGTAATTTGAATAGCAGTATTCTTCAAAAATCTCTGAAACATTGGGAACTGATTTGTTTTACTTCCATGCAAATGAATGGGAGTTTTCCTTTCACTTCACTGGGAGTAGGGTTGAACATTTCTTGAGTTGGCTAGCACAAAGTAACATTTATAGGCGGAAAAAGGAGAGATTTTCTTCAGCTCCAACAAGTTCATTTTTAAAAGGCACTTTGCCGTAACCATGTAAACCTACGTAACCCTACAGTTTGTTAACACTGAACTTTAATGAGTCCTGATAAGAAGCCAGTCAGTGGATATCCATTTAGCTAGTGATGATCTGAACTCCAGCTGATTGTCCTAGCAGCTGCGTGACTTCATTACCATTAGAAAGGCATACAGCCAAGCCAGCTGGAATCCAAAGAGGCTACTCAATTCACATAGCATGTCAGTTTTTTTAGTTTACGTATCAGAATTACAAATGACCAAAAAAAAAACCAAAAAACCAAAAAAACTGAACCAAAAAAACCTACAAAGAAGATTCTTTATGAAGACACAGTTTAAGTCAAAGTTTTAAAGTTTTATTATACTAAATGGAGACTACTTTGTCATACAGATGTTGGGTTTTTTTGTGCCATGTTATAGGTGTTTATACCTCTTTAATGAAAGCTACACAGAGCATTTGTACTTTTAACTATAAACACAGCCCTATCCTATAATTCCTCATTTCTTAGTTAAGAAAACAACATTATGTTGTCTTTTGCATTAATGTTTTGAGAACACATTATTAACTTTCCTTATTGTTAGCAGCAAAAAAGTCTGCTGCTCTTTGACAATACAGGTTTGTGAAAAACACCCAAAACCTGTTGTAATTAATAGTATTTAGCTGCTAGAGACAATATCACTGAGGACTGGTTCTACTGCTGGCTGTGGATATTTTTAAAGTAGAATGGTACAAAACACTGGCTTGTACATACAGGACAATAATCTTCTGCTAAAAAAAAGAAAAAGAGCTCCAAAAATACAAGGGAAGCAAATTGTACTTTACAAGAAGGGAATGAGAGAAGACCTATGAAACGACAGAACTGTTTCTAGATAGGTGCATACTCACTTGACTACTGTGTGCACTTTTGGGCCCCACAATTTAGGAAGAATATTTGGGTACTTGCATGCATCCAGAGAAAGGCAGCAAAGCTGGTGCAAGGGCTGGAAGGCATGTCCTGTGAAGATCAGCTAAGGACACTGTCTAGGTTTGCGAAGAAGAGACCAAGGAGTGACCACATTCCTCTCAGTTGCTTCTTGATGGAGAGGAAGTGGAGAGAGACGTGCTGATCTCTTCTCCCTGGTATCCCATGATAGGATGCATGGAAGTGATGAAAAGGTGAGCCACAGGAGTGCTAAAATGAACATGAAGAAACATTTGTTTAAGGAAAGAGCAGTCAAACCCTGGAACAGGCTTCCTAGACAGATGGACAATTGAATCCTTCTGCTTGTCAGTGTTTAAGAGGAATTTGGACAAGGCCCATAACAATATGCTTAAAATTTTGGTCAGCCCCGAAGGGCAGTTGGACGAGGAGACCACTGTAGGTGTCTTCCAACTGTTTAATTCTCTTCTGTTCTAAATGGTCCCAGGAACTATTTTCCTAAGCTTGTGTCTAAACCAAACTTTTATTAATGAATCTATTATATTCAAGCAAATGAAGAGAAAATAATTATATGCTTGAAACTTAGGGAAATATTCCTGCAGAATCAGAATAGATAAAGGCTTATCTTGTTAGTCAAGAAATGTTATTCCTACTTCATATTTAAATTCTTTTTCCACATACTGTGAGAATAGTCCACGTAAAATGGATCAGACGGACTTTCTGAATTAATTATTTCTTTGTTTATCCCCATGTCAGGCTGCTCTATTCCTTGCATACTTCCATCACAAGTTATGTAAACTAAAATCCATTGGTATATGAAACAGGTGATGGGGTCTATGTAATCATCATTTAGAAGGAGAGGGTTGGTGGTAATTTATGTTTGCTCTGTTTTCCAATATACAAACTGACAGGCACCAAATGAAGCTACTAGATTCCAGCATCAAGGCAAACAAAAGAAAGTATTTCTCTATACAACATGTAATTAAACTCCAGAACTCCAAAGAGGTGTGCAGTTCATTGGATCAAGAAACCATGAAATTCATGGAAGGGACGTTTGGTAAGATCTGTTCAGTGGAGACTTCTGGCTCTCAGAGAATATTCAGTTTAGAAGGATCTTCTGGAGATCCTTAGATGAATGTCCTACTTGTAGCAAGTCTGATCAGATCACTTTCCTTAGAGACTTCTCCAAGTGAAGCTTGAACACCTCCAAAAATGGAGATTCCCCAACCTGTGTGGGCAGTATTTGACTTATCTCTTGTTGCCTTTTATCCTATGCTGTGCACTTCTGACAAGAGTCCATCTGTCTTTTCTGCATCAGGTAGCTGTAGACTGCAGTAAAGTCTCCTGTCAGCAGCTTTCTGTGAGGGTGAACAAGTTGCTTCAGTTTCTGCTCAAGTGGTATGTGCTTCAGCCCCTGAGCAGCCTGCTATTGGGCTGTTGAATATATTACAGTGTCACAGAATCCCAGAACTGATCAGGTTGGAAGGCACAATAGTGGGTCATCTGGTCCAACCCAGAGCACATGGCCAAGATTGTGTCCAGAAGGCTTTGAATAACTCCAGTGAGGAAGTCTCCACACCCTCCCTGGCCTGTTTGTTCCAGTGCAAGGTCACCCTCACAGTAAAGTTCTTCCTTATATTCAGGTGGAACTTCCTGTGCATCAGTTTCTGCCCATTGCCTCTTCTCCTATTTCTTGGCACCACCAGGAAGAGCCTGGCTCCATCATCTTGACATCTTCCCTTCAGATACTTAAAAACATGGTCGCTCCATGTCTTTCCAGTATTGGGAAACCTGAGACCAAAGAGTGTTCCAAATATGGTATCCCAAGTGGTGAACAGAGAGGAAGGGTGGTGTGCATGGCTGGTGGATACACTCTTTCTGATGGAGTACAGGTTGCTTTTTGCTTTCTTTGCTATAAGGGAACACTGGTGAGGCATGTTCATGTTATAGTCCACAAGGACCACTGTATCCCTTTCTGCAGATCTACTTGACATTCAGCACCACCTTGTATGGTAGCCTTATTCCACCCAGATGCAAGTCATTGCATTTGTTCTTGTTGAAATTCAGGAGTTTTCCATCAGCCCAGTTTTTTAGCTGAAAAAAATTTGGGGGAGCTGAGAGAGTGTACTGAGTAAGTACCACTTCATTCTTACCTTGCTAAATTTTGCATTAAGAATCCACTTTTAACCCCAACAGAAAACAGGACACTGGACTAGTTGGAGTTATTTTATAAGCTCTGCTAAGCTCTCTTAAAGAATAGATGTAAGTACCTCCTTGCAGGTCTCTGGCTGCCGAGCGAGTGGAGAAACTTTCCTGAATGCTCCAGTGAAGAGGACATAGTGGTATGGTCAGATATAGCTGAACCATAAAACATGAGATTTTGAGTCAAGTTTTGAAGTAACTGATTATATAGATGTTTGGGCATAGATTTGGGGTTTGGGTTCTACTCTATGTCTAAGACTCTGAAAGCTAGGTATTGTGGATTCTTCATGTCATATAAGTGCCTCAAAAAACCAGTAGTTTAGAGATCTTTAAAGCAGAAAATTTAATGAGGCCTGCATAGACACTTAAAAACTGCTGTTAGTTTGTCAACAGCTTCACTTTCAGCTCTGAACTGTATCCTCGGATAATCTGTTTGTGCTTTTTAGATAAACTTATCATTTGTTTGGAGTCAGAGAAATTTCAGTATTTTCAAATTTGTTTTCATAAGATAGATATAAATATATATAGATGTTTTGTTTGTTTGGATTTTTTTGTTTAATATACACTACAGGAGTAGTTGAGAAATAGAAGAAAGATTTCTAGTGCCTGAAAGAAATGTCTTCTCCTGTCATACAAAAACAACCTGACCAACCAACCAAAACCCCAGACAAATAAAAAACTCCCCCACCCAATCCCCCAAAAATATAAAAGAATATAGTAGTCCAGCTGTGCAGTTCAGACTAAACCACATTTGTAAGAAACTTGATTTCTAAAAAGTTTTTATTAATGAGATACATTTAAACATATGTTTCAGTCCATTAGTTGTCAAAACTGTTATTTGGGCATTAGCATAATATATTTAAGTAATTAAATTATTACTTTGTCAGTACCAGTGTTTGTAAATTAATGGAAATTTGTTGTCTTGAACAAAAATTTGATAACCAGACTTTTGGTCAAATGCAAGAAGAAAAGCACTTTTCAAGATACTATTGGTATGACATAAAAAAAATACCCCGCTACTAACTCATATCTGTTTTGTGCTAGTACATTGACCATCACAGGAATGAAATTATCCTTATCATTAAAAGGTTAAGTTTTAGTTATATGACTGCATCCACAAAAGGAAGAAAAAGGCACAGCCAGGAAACCCTGAAATCATACTTTTGCACCAAACAAAATGATTGCATAGTTGTTCAGAAGTTTGTAAGGCAGATATGCTTAAAGGCACCTGTTGTTTCATCCATGCCAATTATAATTAAAAGGAAGACATTCATGTAAATACTCTAAATAAACATAATTACTTTTGTATTGTAAATATTTTTTACCTGTATATTATACCTCCCAAGATGATTGATATTATACATTACAAAAAATTTGTTTATAGTAGACTGTTATTCTTAAAGGTGAAATTAGAAAAATGCTGTTTCAAAAGGAGAAAAAAAAGGCATTAGGTTAAATATTAATTTGAATGTGTACAATAATGGGTACATACGCTATTTAAGGAAGTCATTATTCCACTGTGCAGTCAACAGGATTATTGATTAGAATTAATTCACTACAAAAAGTCTCCAATCATTTTTAACATAAGTTTTTCCTCTTTAACAGTACCCTGAAGCTTGTCTTTTTCGTGGTCAATTTAGCAACAAATTTGCAATTAATCATTTGTTGATTGCAATGAATGGTCTGTCGATAATATGCAGCTTACATTGCTAAAAGGCTTATACAGAGCTTTATTGTTTTCCTTTTGTCTTGGGAACACTTTGTCTGGCTGTGTTTCCTAGAATGGATTTTGAATAGATATTTTGAAGTAACTCATGCCAGTTTTAAAGAGACACCACGGACTGCTCTGAGAGTATTAATCAAGATATGCCCTAACTTTTCTCTGGCATTACAATATTTGGACATCTGTTCTGACTCCTTACATGTGAAGTAGGACACATTGGCATAAATGAAGGGTTTCATTATCTTAAATGTCATAACATTTGTTTGAATTATTTTGTTTAGATTTTAAATGCTGAAATTGTAATCTTGGTTTTTTTATAGATTTCTTTGTCCTTTCAAAAGCCTATGAAAATGGAAGCCTTTTAAAAATTCCATCCATAATTCTGAAAGCATAATTTACAATTTGTGCAATAACACTGAAGTTGATGTAGATGATGCTTTAATAATATTGAAGAGTGTATTTTTGCTAAAAGAAATGTAAGGGAAAAAATGCTTTATTCCAGAAACAGAGTTGTTGTTACAGATAATGTATACATTAAGGCCATTCTGAAATGCCTCTTTGAGGAGTGTTGACATTGATTAATTTATTTGGAAAGTAATGGCAGTTTGAATGACAATTTTCTTTTTATCAGGAAGAAACTGGGATTATCTCTGTTGCTTAGAGCATGGTGCTAATAATGCCAAGGTTGTTGGTTCTATTCCTGTATGGGTCATTCACTTAAGAGCTGGACTTGATGATCCTTATGGGTGCCTTCCAATTCAGAATATTTTGTGATTGTGATTCTGAAATGTGTGTTACATCCTTAAAATAATGTCTCAATTGTATATTTCTTCTGGCTAGAAAATGACTTTGAATATAATGTACATAATTGAAACTAAAAGATTAATTCTGGTTCCAGGCTTTTGCAAATGTTTGGAAACATCTTGTTTGCACTGATCTTTAAATTGCCTATATTTTTATAGGTTTTGATTGTTCATTAGCAAAAAAAAGCCCAGTAGTAAAAGTAGGATTTAACTGATTTACATTGCCCTTATTAATGCTAGCATTATACAAAATAGTTGCAAACATTAAGATAATCTTACTCTGAGATAATATCTGATGTCATATGGATGTGATATTTATGCTTGAATGAAAGTTAATATTAACAACATTTGTCTTGGCTAACATTATAAGGATTACTTATTACAAACATCAGCAAGACAAGTGTCTGCTTACTGTGCAGCAAATTTGGGAATTCTAGTTTGTCATTTAGTATTGATTACATTATTTAAGTAGTTGAGCAAAGCAGCACTTTACAAACAGGTGCTCTTTGATTTGCAAATTTATAAAAATCTAGGAGCAGCTTTCAGCCTACTGCATTGTTGTTTTTTAAGGTGAAAAATGGAAAGGTGATTTGACTATGCTTTCATTGAGACCAAAGGTTTTTTTCGATCTTCTTTCTCATGAAGCAAATTGATTTATTGTCAAAAAACAATGGGGTTCTCAATCTGTAAAATACATTTATGTCATAACTGTCAGGTCCAGAATTCAGAGAAAGGACCCCATTCATGTTGTTTGTAGTGAAAATTCTTGGACCTAACTTTGACCGTATGCTTTAGTTGTCTCCTGAACTCTCTCTGCTCATCCTGCCTCTGCACTGCAGCTGTCTGCACCCTTAGTTTGATCATTTGTGGAGTAACTTTGTAAAGTAGATTAATTTGGGGAATTGTACCCTAGTATTTAGTGTAAACAACTTAGCCTTCTAGAAAACCTCATATGTGTTGGAAATCCTGAGTAAATGGGTCTTATGCAAAGAGTTTTTATGCAGATATAGAATCCTCCCAAACAATTTTAGGTTGAGAATAGGATACTGGTATAATATATTCAAAGCTACCATGAAAACCCTAAGTTGCTAAACAACCATGACGCACTGACTCTGTCCAGATGGTTAGGCAAAAAGCATTATGCAAGTGCACTCTTGGGAGGGGGAATTTTTTTGCTAGAAAATTTAAGGAATTTCTCCGTTTCACTATACTGCTCCAGGCTTTTCACTAGTCTTCTGCAGATTTGGGTCCTTGGGATGTGAAAAGGCAGCTAAAACATTTCTTTGAGCCCCTATGAAGGACTAATTCAACACTTTGAAAGCAATTTGGACATTTTTATTTCTTAGGTTCGAAATTCTGTACATGTTAAATCATAACAAAGGGTTTTAGTGCAGTTTCCTGGGTTTCTGACCACATCAAGAACCGTATTTTTTATTTTGCTGTGAGATTGCTTAGTAGTGGAACAGTATTACATAAACCTAGAGTGAAATACAGAATGGGTAGTTTCTAAAGCTGTTGGGTGTTTTTCCCTATTCAGTGGAAAACATTATTAGCTCCATGTTGATTTTATTAAAAAAGTTTACAGTTCTCAATTATTAGTGTCTTTAGTACAATAAAGAATAAGTTTTTGTTGTCCCTAAGTATCAATATTCTAACAGTGACCTGTGACTTATTCCCTTTATAGCAGATAATAGACCCTGTCTGTGAGGTAAATACATATATTTATGTATTTACTTTTAAAGCCCAGATTTTGCAAAAACATTTACTGCATAACCTTTGTATGTTGTGCTCTAGGTAGATCATCACTGTAAAATGTTTTGCATATCTAAATTATTTATTCAAAGCAGTTATAGAAAAAGCTTGATTTGTTTTGGGAGGAAAATATATGTGAATTAATTTTGTAAAATTTGAATTAATCTTCCACAAACACATGTTCATATCTGAACATATTTTAACACTTTTCCAATATATCCCAATATTAAGTCCAGAAAAGACTTTTCCTTCTCTAAGCTATAGCATGTTTGTTTTTTAATGCAGGTTCCTATTATTCATAGCACATATCTTTTTCAGTCCCTAAATGCTCAGTAAGATGACATCTATTTCCATTTTTTAGTCTTTTTCATGTTTCAGGTAGCTGTTACTGGAAAGCCTGGGCTTTATTTAACTTGAGAGCAACTGATGTCAAACACTGTTCATATGAACTAATTATATTAAGTCATTGGGTTAGCAGACATATTTCAGAGAATATTAACCCCTTGTTTTTCATGGAAATATTGATCATTGACATGTAAGATGTGGTTGGGTTTTGCACTCCAGAAAGGAATCTGACCACTTACACTGTGTATGAAAACAAGTATGCATTCACCTTTTAAGTTAAAAGTTTGATAACAGTAGCAGTAAAACCAGTATGTGATCAAGATGATCTTCTAGGCTGTATTCTCTTCCATGTAATACTGTTATGAACAGTTTAATTTCATTTTATTTCTGCAGTACCTTTTCAGATACTCAGAGAAACCACTCTGGTGGGAGTAAACTTGGCATGAGTAGCTCACGTGAATCTAGCTCGTTCTTGGAGGCTTCTTAGTTGGCCAGTTATTTTCAGACTTACTGTTAGATAGCTTTGTCTCAGTTTGATATATAACTCTTCTACCATTTTGCTATTACTGCCTTCCCACAGCTACCTCACACTTTGACAGACCCTTAGGGTCTGAGCTGGATCTCAGATGCTTACTGGTACAAGGAAGTGGCCTATGTTGGTAGAGGAGAAAGGAGGGAGTAAGTTTGAAGGAACCTCCACCAAAGTAGGAGGGAGTAAGTTTGAAGGAACCTCCACCAAAGTAGGAGGGAGTAAGTTTGAAGGAACCTCCACCAAAGTAGGAATTATAAACCTTATACACCTTAGGAAGAAAATAAAGGAGAAAGAGTTAGAAAATATTTTGATTGATGCAATACAAAAACAAATGAACAGAAGTTAAGAAAGTTGCTTCTGAACCTCTGAGACAGAACAAATGGGCTATATGAAAGATCTAAGGGAGAGGATCTTAAAAAGTTTGTTGTAAATCATCAGAGAGAGAGAGAGTGAACATCTGTAGATAAATAATCCAACATCTAGCCCTAATTTATGAGTATGTTATGGGTTTTTATAAATTAATATTTGTTTGTCCAATAGGAAAGATAATAAATAATATTGTAATGCAAAAATTTAAATTTCAAATAGAAAACATAATGAATGAGGAAAACAGTGACCTTTTTCAATTAAGAGAAAAATATTCTTTCAGAGTGTAAATCAATGAGAGATGTTTTAGTGGTTTGCATACTTCTTATAAAAATAAATATCTGCTATGGAAACAAATGAATAGCATAAATATGTATTAAAATTATAAGACTGTTGCCAAGGCTTTGACTAACAAGTTACGGGAAGTTGCTAGGGAGAAGTCAGGTGAACATTTATTATTTGATCCCTATCAAGCAAATGAGTGTATAAAATGGGTCATGATACAAGATTTGGCTTGAACCCCATCAAGGATTTCAGAGGACTGTTCAAACTGTTGCATTTCAGACATAGCTTCATAAACTTAAGAAACTAGGTATGCTCAGTTTCTTCTATGATTAATAACAAAAGATCTTGGAATAACAATTCAGAGCAGAAACATGTCGACATGCTTTTCGGGAGAGTCTTTCCAAAGAGCTTTCTTCTAACTCTTGAGGATACTGGGAGCATAGGGAAATCACCCTGACAATTTAGGCACCTAAATTAAGGGCCTACGTTCAACCCCCAAGAATACTACTCTAACTCAAATTTAATCAGTGTTCAAAATAAAAGTACTCGAAGGGATTTATATTTGTTTGGGGGTTTTGGGGAGGTTTTGGGGGATGTTTTGCTTTTTTTATTACAAGAGTGTTTGAAAAATCATATTTGAGTATAATTTTTCAAGATGCTACACAGGTGTCTTACACATTTCTTATCCCAAATTTTCTTTTTTCTCTAAGTTTTTCTCTTTTTCCTTTTTCCTTTTTCCTTTTTCTCTTTTTTCTTTTTGATGTGATGACACTAATTAGTATTTCACCAAAAAAATGCTTAGCAGTTGAGCAAGTTACTCACTTTTCTCTCCTAAGAACTGCAAAAGTGCTGGGCATGAAAGCTTAGGCATTCATTTTAAGCTACCAGGTTTTTAAAGTAAACTTTGGTTCTGTGCTTTTTATTGAAGACACCTGCGAGCCATTTCTGTGTGTCTCTGAAGAACATCTAAAGCAACGACCAATTGCATTGCTTGTTTTGCTTATATTGACTTTCAGCCTGAGCTATGTCCTTGATTGTGTTCTGCTCAAACTCATTTTGCAGGATGATTTGGGCCTATTTCAACATAGTTCTCCATCAGCAGTTATCAGAAATGCTACTAAAGGTTTACCACAGAGATCTTTTTAATATACAAGATATTTAATACACTGCCTATATGGCTATGTTGGCTAATTGCCATGTGAACACTTTTCTCCTTTTCTTTTTAGTGACCACATAAACACTTAGCATGGACCTAGAAGAACCCTTCTCTAGTTACAGTAAATTTAGGGTGACCAAATATAAAGAAGTGAAGATGTAGCACAATGTATCCTCAGCAGAGATCGTCTTACAGGGTACATGTCCTCTGCATTGCTTTGAGTCGTGGGGTGCATGACACATCTGGTCTGATAATAGCCTGTCTTACCTCCCAGTCTTGCACTTGATTAATGACTTAAAAATATAGATACATAGGAATGTAGTGTCAGTTTCTAAAACCCAAAATAGCTCCTCAAAGAAAGTCTTAGAGCTACTAGTACAAAGGCTTATCTTATAGGACTGGTCCCTACACAGCTGGAGCATGTGGTCACCGTGTATAAACTGATCGATAGTAAATACCGAGGAGTCAATTGCTGTATGTGCCCACAATTTATAGCGTTATACACAGGCAGAACATAGGGGTGGCTGAGTTTTTTACATGAACACATCTTTTCCTGCAAAATGGATTCCTTTTTGTGTCTGCATAGAATAAAGTGTTAGAAACTCAGTAGAATTCTAACTTCAAATAAAAATGGAGATTAAATATGCATACCTTGGAAGGCCTGTTTCAAATTTTTTGTTTACCATTTCCAGATATACCATCCTCTGGTCTTTTGTCTATCATTTATAAATACTGTGTTACTTATGTTCTGTCCTGGGTTTTGAGATATTGCCTATTTAAATGAGTATTTAAAGTCTGAACTGTCACTTGACTTAGCAATACATGCACTGCTGAAATGTATTTAAACTTGACTGTCAGAGAAATATCAAAGACAACATAAATAACATTACCTTCACAGATTCTGTGTTCTTGAAAAGTCAGGAATGCAAGTTGCTCAGATTTTTTTCTCAGATCTTTTCCTGAAGAAAGTGAATTATCAGTATCTTTCAGTAAAGCTGTTTCAAGAAGTGCTTGTAATCTCTTCTTGCTCTGACGTTTTCAAACTACCATCTTTCTCATCTACATTGGCTCAAAATATCAGTAGAAACTAATACAATTATAGTAACTAATGTTCCACCAAAAAATAATGTATTAATGAATTTTTTGAAAAGAAATCCCTTTCCCTCTCAAATTAATTAATGGGGTTTAGTCAAAAACCTGGGAGTCAAAATGTGAACTGACATTGATTCAAACAAGGCAGAACCTGAAGCTTCTTGACTGCCTTTTTCTAGACTGGGTCATTCCATGGTTCAATATGATTTGTTTATCTGAGATTATTATTATGGGGTGGGAAATACTAAAATGAAGGATGTACCTATGTTTTCTGTATTTTATATATATGTAAAGAAAGTAGAATGCATAATTTGTGAGGATGTTTGTTTATCTAGAAAAAAATTTCTAGAAAATAATTATGTAGAAATTAATTTTAAGCCACTGCAACAAAGTCTCTTTATCTATTTTAAATGATATTTTTTGTACATCTGTACTATACCACATTAGTAACTGATGTGAACTAACTGGTTGTTCAGGTTGATTTGCATTCTGATCCAAAGATTACAGGTTGCTAAATTATCCCTTAAGCTTCCTAGTCTTGTGGATCCGTTAAGCCTTAATTAAAGAAGCATCATAGGAAAAAAAAAATAATCAGACCATTTATATCCAAAGAAGATGCACACTGGTCATTTGTTTGTTCAACAGCATAAAAATTATTATTTAATGGAAATTTTAATCACAGCAAACTTATAGATAGACATATATTAAATGCATTAATCTTTCTATAAGGTTATTCACAATGTATAAGGTTACTCCTCTGAAAAGACTGCTTCAGATTGCTTTCCGGTAATGCTAATACCCATTAAAAAGATGAATATATATGTGTGTAAGTCAATCATAAGGTATTAAAGAGGTGTAGCAACTTAAGCTTCTTTTCTTCTTGGCAGGTCACTTTGAGAAATGTCCTAGTTCAATTAAAATATTTTTTCCATTTCCTAAGAGTAGATTCAGATATGCTCTGTCTGTTCTCTATCTTATCTTCACTGTCAGGATTTAAAACAAACCTGAGTGAGGTATAAGGCTAGACCAGCTGCTTCAGACCCTGAACAGGTTCACATGTAAGGGTGCATATATGTGTATATGTCTGCATGTTCATCACATATATGTCGTGGTTGAATACTTGTGTGATGTAGAGGTACATTTTTTAGAGTCTGTACAATTTTGTAGAATTTAAACGTAAATAAACTGCATTTTCTCTTCTTCAAATACCCAGTCTTTCATCTCTTGTTTCTAAATGCTACAGTAGTAAGTGGAAACTATCTAAACAAGAAAGGCATGTAAAAGCACACAGTGTGGTAGTTTCTTTCAGATTAGATTGGTACTGTGAATTTAGTTAAGAAAAATTATCATGTAGGCTATTGTCACATGCCATGTAAATGACAAAAAATATTGTATATCTTAAAAAAGAAACGCAGAATTTTAGAACAGTACCATACAACTCAAGTATTCATATAATAGTCTCAGAAACACAAAATTGCCTAATTGGCTGTTTAGTTCTCCTGTAGATGCTCTGTATTCAGCATTACTTTGTGCCCAACATTAATTCTGATGCAAAACTGCTCCTGAAACAATTCTCAATTCTTGGATGGTTTGGTTAAATGTATTACAATTATATGTATAAAATGAGGTCTATGATTGAAATGTGGATGAAGGGAAAGGTGATAGTTTCGTATTAGAGTGATATCGTAAGACCTTCCTCCTCCTTTTGTCTTGCAACAAGCTTGAGAACATTGTTTCTCCTCAGATTATTATTATTAATAATAATAAAACTTTTGCAAATTTTAGGTGTGTTTGCATGTGCTTATAGTGTGTTACTTGTAAAACTGGAAAATACTTAGATTGAGATAGAATAATGCTGGAAAATTGTATTTCAGGCCCGAATGCAAATCAATTTACTAATAAAAATTAATAAGTAATTCCCAGAGTTTATATTAATTACAGATCAATATCTGACTGTCGAATGATCTTTTTTTAAAAATCCTGTTCACTTTGCTAGGTAATATCAAGAAGCATGTAAGTTTGCTTTACTGAGTCCTGGATTTTCTCTTTCATGTCAGTTTTCTAGTAAAATACAAAAACAGTTTCTCATATTTTACTGGCCATTCACAATATCAGGTACCAAACACATCAACATATTTTGCAAACTATATTTCATTTTCCATACATGTGAATATTGCTCTGTTTCTATATAGTTAATTAGGTGATTTTAACATAGCTTTTGACACAAAAAGAAATGAATCCTCCATTGGTCCAACAACACTTGTATGTCTAAACAGGTTGGACTAGATGCCTCTACTTGAAACAGATGAATGAGGTCTGCTGAAATTAATCCTGTTTCAAATGTAGCCAAAAAGCTCACAATGAACTCTCTGCTCTCCTCACCTAGGAAACTTCTAATGGTTGTTCCTCAGGATTCAGGGATGACATCTGGTAATTCCAGCAGCTCTTAAGAGACAATACTTACATTCTTACTCGTTCTCAAGTTCCTCTTACTTTCAATTCTTCCCATTGATTTTAATTTACTTATACCAGTCTATACACTACTGTCTTAACAAGTAAAAGAATACAAACATTGGAAAGAGAGAAAACTCAGTGTAGTTTCTTGGGTGGATTTTTTTGTGGTTGGTTGGTTTTGTTTTTGGTTTTTTTCTCTCTTATCTTTTTTTCCCTTAAAGTGGAGAATTGTTTTGCTAACACACAACCATCATGGGCTGGTTTCAGATTTTCTTACAGCCTGGAGTTATGTTGGGAAGAGTTCCCTGTGCTAGGGAATCTAAGGACTCCACTTTGGATTCAATTAAGGGTTCGAAAGAACAGTTAGACAGTATAAACTGAAGGAAGCCTTAGCAGCTCCCCTACTTTTGAGCTTGTCTGTGTGTAGTTACTTTTCTGGTTTACAGTTTCCATCAATAAAAGTAGCTCTTCAGCAATTTTTTGTAGTGAAATTGGCCTGACGTGTGCCTGTCCTGTGTTGTGCCTTGTGTCTTGTGTTGTGTCTTGTTGTCATACACAAAATTAGCTGTGTGTTTTACTTTTCTTACCTCTCTGCTCATTAAGTTAGTTGATTCATTTTGGAGTCAGAAAATGTTCAGGGAGGGAAAAATTTTGATCAAATCAACCTTGCATGGAAACAACTGCCTGTTTGCCATCTGCAGTGGGCATTGATCCCTGGCTTGTTTGTGCCTTGCATTTGTTATGCATGAGTAAGCACATTAGCCTTTTCATTTCGTTCATTAGACAGTTAGTCTTTGATTAGTGTTTCCTAGTTTCTGTCAAAAATGCTACTACTCCTTTATTCATTTTGTCTTGGGTCTGTCTTATGCTTCAGCGTGTAGAAAAGGAACAGTTAACTACAATAGTCCTTTCATTTCTTTTTCATATAAAACTGGCTAACAAATATACTTTTGTAATGCTGACGCATCTAATGCGGGATAAAGTATGAATGATGGGTCTTTCTAAAGTTAACAGAGTTATTATTTTAGTTCAGCTGGCAGGCTTTGTTTAGAAGTGTGATGTCTCAGGGTTTACTGTCAGCTTTATTTCATCCGTCTCCAAGAACTGTGGGATCACCTGGATACTTGTGGATATTTGCCTTATAAAATTGCACAAAAAAAATAAGTTTAAATTAACAGTGAGTGCAGTTTGAGAATACAGGACTGAAAGTTTCAGATGACAACTTGGATGACAGGACAGAACAATAAGGCATTTTTTTGACTAACAACATTCACTTGGGAATTTTGTTGTCATTTCCTTGCAGAACAGTGAAATGTTGAATGACAATTCCATTCTTAAATATAATAGAAAAATACATGAATAATTATGTGATATGCATAAAGCAGCCAACTATATACATCTTTAGAAACTACATAAAAAGATTGTTAAAAAATTGAGTACCTTGATGGAGTCAATACATTTAATATTGATACTAACAGAATTTATTTGATCAGTCATCACAGGTTTTGCCTAAAAGTTCTATACTGTTGCAACCTTACGTAGTGTGTTTAACATTTTATGAATTAGGTATTGCTTTTTATTCATAAGTTTATTTATTCAAAGTTTATTTATATGTTATCAATCTATCCGAACGATTTTACTTTTGACTTTAATGGTATTAAAGTTCATACATTCATCTTTTCAAAGCACCCATGAGTTAGTAAATCAAACCTTGAAGGTTGAACCAGTCGGTTCTCTGGTGCGTGCCTTGCTTAATTCCAGTAAATAAAAAACTTTTTTAAGTACACAGTGTTGCAGCCATGGTTTATGTTAGGAGGTACCTTTATATCTGCATTAAATGCTTGGTTATTTGTGATTTACATTAACATTGATTGGTTTAAATAAAAATTACTTTGAACAAAAGTTTCAGTCATGTTTAGAATCATTAAGAAGTGATTTAAGTATTTAATTTGGATTTTTCCTACAAATTCTAATTCCCATTGTTTGAAAATAATTTAAAATGTTGCTAGATATAGGCTTACACTGAATTTAATATTTCTCTCAAATTTTTAGGCTTTATAGTTCCATAATCTTTTACATTGGTAAATAATGGGTGGAGAGATTCACATATATATGATAGTTGGTTATAGTGGCAGTTTTGTTTGTAGTTTTTCTCAAATGTTATTTTCATGGAAATTGCAATTAATTTAAATTTCTTACTAACTGAACTAGTTCTTCTTATATTTATATTCATATACATCCAGAATTTTAAGACATAATTGCAAAGACATGATCCAGATTAATTTCTCTGTGTTTACTATCCCCTGCAACACTCAAGAGTTGGTAGATTTCGTACTCTCACAACTCATTTAATACATGCATTAAAAAAGGAAAGATTAATTCCCAGCTGGTGAAGCTTTAACAATTAGAATGAGAAATAATATTACATGATCTGGATTGAGGAAAAAATTCTCTTCATCCCTGCAAAGCAGATACAAAAAATACTTTGACAACTGATTCTAGCACATCAGTTCCAAATACTCTATTTTCAACAACTCCCACCAGCAGAATGGGTTGATTCTCTTCTAAATGTTATACACTTATAAATATTTCATACAGCTATTTCATTTCACATGCATGTTATTTAATTGTAGTATTAACATAATTTACTTCATGTTAAAGTATTGATAAAATTTATTTAATTAACAAATCTCTTTTTTGTATTAAACAGTATTTCCCCACGTGATTTCACATCCTGACATACAGCAAATGGGGAATCTTCTAGCAATTATTCATGTTTACTACCCAATTTTAGAGAAAACTGTTGAATGCAATATGCAAATATCAGCTTCTATGCATATAAAGTAACTTTGCTGAATCTGTCACTCACTTTTAGTAAATAAATGGATTTCAAATAGTTTATTTAGTGTTTCTGCAAGACAGAACTGTGTTAATGGTCTTACAGTAAACCTTCACCATATCTGGATGTTATTTGCCTAATAAAATCTGAAGAGACTTTCACTACACAAAACTATCATGTCTGATTTGTAAAAAGAAGTAATGGAGACTGCAACAAGAGTAATACATTAATAAGTCCAGATGCATCCCATTGTGGGAACAATGTACCTGTAAGCTTTCTAAGTGATAATAGTGTTGCTTTTGTTGAAAATGACAGTTCACAAAGCACCTTACAAACAATATGCATTGTTTACAGGTTTGGTCTTCTGTTTTGCAATTTTCCTGTCACAATAGATTTATGGTGCTTTTTTTTTATCCTGTTAGGATGCTTCAATTGCCCACAGATTCCACATCATGAGAGAAAAACATCCAGAGAAGTTCAACAGTAGGTAAGTATCTAAAAATATATGCATATAAAAATATTTTTCCATGTTATTAAGCTATGTTCTGTGAGGGGTTAAGTTTTGCACATCCTTTAAAATAGCGATTCTTATAAAAGAGAGGGCATTGGTTCATTTTATATTAAGCATATGCTTCCAGACTGGTTGTAGTGTAACCTTTTCATATCTGGTATTTCAACTGAAATGAATAGCATTATAAACAAACTGTTCTCACAGGTAAAATGTTTGCCTTGTAAGACTAGCATGGACAAGATGATGCATTGTGTGTGTGAGGAACCCTGAACTGACACTTTACCGTTAGGCACTGAAGAACACTTCTTAGACAGCTGCAGATGGTGATCCTTATGTTTCTTTCCCACACTCACACTGGTACATTGACAGGGGGCTCTTCCATATATACTCTTAGTAAGGGTAAGTGAATGCCATTTTACACATAAATGCTTTTATTATTAAACAACTTTGTTTCTATAGAAGAAGTCAGGAATGAGACTTTGCATCTGTTTCTTGTGTTGCTTTTTGAATCATCAGTGCTATTGCAGAGCTTTTCTGGAGATTAAAAATGTATTACATTTAGTGTAAATTTAATATATGGTTTGTTGAGTAGATAACATTTTAAATGCAATGTTTATGTTTGTTTCTTCTTATTTAGGTGATTTAACAAGTAAGTTGTGGTGGGTAAAAGAAACATTTCAGAAACTTTAATTAACATTTAAAGACACATGGGGAAAGAAAAGTAAGATAAAACCTTATTTGGAATAAGCAGAGAATGTGTAGAAATAATTATTAACAGAAATGTTTTGTCACCGTGAACTTAACCATAGACTGTTTAGTTTTCTGTTAGGGTGACCTGGAAAGTCTTCTGCAGTTGTAAATCTTCAGAGACCTTAGGATGACAAAATAAGCTGTTTATGTCCTCATCTAATAGCTGTACAGAATGATGTTTAAATATGTTTGAATATTATCTTGCTTACTATTTTTACATTAAAATTATATATTCTATAGCTAATAGAATGGGGGCCTTTTTTTTCTCAAACACTCAATCTGTTTAGCATCTATAACAGATATCTGTTTGGCATACTATGAACCCAAGTGTATATTTCTTTTTAGGTTGCCTAGCACATATTTGTTTTCTATGACCTCCTTTTCCTAGCACTGAAGCTTCTCATTCTGAAAGAATTATACTATGAAAAGATCTGAATTCAAGCCTGGTCTATGCATCTCAATGTACTAAATCCTAGCAGCAGGACAGAGACACTGGACTTCTAGTAAACGACGATATTCTAGGCCCTGAAGATGAAGCTAGTTTATCAGTGGTCTTTCAGCATATTTTCAGCAGTTGGCAATTATAATTTATAAAAAGCTCAGCTAATAACATGAGTTTCAGATCAGATTTCATGATACAATAAATCATATGCCATTAATAACATCTGCTAGCAGACTCACCTTGAAATTCATCTATATTTTAAGGAACCTGATATTTCTAACATTATCTTAAGGAAATTAATTACAAAAATATATAGTCCCAGTCCCTACGTACTTTGGTACTGTGATATTGAAAGAACTTGAAAAAAGCGATGATTCTCTAGGTATTTAAAGATTATTCAGAAAGGTTATGCCTTTCTAAAAAACAGTATAAAGGCTTGAGCAAAGTATAATAGAAACTGATATTTTAAAACAAGTTTTCTTTTGTGTAGTGAGAAACAAATGTGGATTTCTGTTTTTGTTCAATAGAATTTTCCAGATGATGCTAGTTCACAAATATTTTTTTTCACTACCACTTATTTGCATGTTGAAATAAGTCCATGGTATGTTGTAACAGCATCTTCCTGGAGTGTATGAAAATAAACCCCTTTTTTAGCTGTCTGCTAAGCCCCAAAATTTAATGTAGCATTTTCTATGCAATCTAAATTATTTAGGCTCAGCAAGTGCAACTCAAGTCTGATTCATAGTGGGCTCTGTAGTTAACAGCACCTGCTCCTTTGAAAATCCTACATTACTCATTTGAAAATCCTACACTGTCATATGGGCATATCTCTTTTGATTTAAAAAAAATACATATATTTTTTGCTTTATGTTAGTTTCCTCTTGCCTAATTTTCCAACATTTTAGCTTTCACAGATATCATTCAGAGCAGGTCCTTGCAAAGAGGTTCTACTATGAAAAATGAACACGCAAAAATTTTCCTTACTGAAGAGAAACTTTTGGTTTCTATTGTATGTAGAGGTCTTTTGAAATCCGTAGGTGTTGTATTTGCTTCAGTGAAGTAAGTTAGGTTAAGTTTGAAGTTAGAGAATCTTTAAATTGCATTACATTAAATCCTGGTAATGATCCTCAAAATCCTGAAGACACTCTTTGCCCCTCTGATCCCAAGGTTCATATGTAATTAGAGCATACTAATAAGGAAACTCCTGACACACTCTACTTGTGTGGAAGCAAAATCTTCTTGTACTTTTTTTATCTTCTCAAAATGAAGGTGAGACAATATTACAAGACCTAGGCTTTTTTAATGACTACTAGCCAGTGTTGTGGCATTCTTTGGAACTAGGTGACTAATTCTTGGGAACTGTGACATATTTTGAAATTCTGCAATATTCACATATTTTGGACGCAAACACATAGTATTACTGACTTACTAAAATAAAGCCAAATAAATTTAGGTGTAGATTTCTAAATTGTCTAGATATAGTTAGACATACAAGTCTTTGGAAAGTCTAAGTTCGTGTAAATGTTTATGCACTAAAATCCACATTACCAATTGCTTCCTTTGCAATGAAACACCTGTGTATTTGTGTTTCTTAAGAAATTTAAATCCTTCGTCAAAAGGGTCTTCTGTGTTCAAAAGCTTAATTTTCAATGAAAAAATACTTAATACATGCCTTAGTATCTTAAAAATGTTATACTTGTAAGGTGTGATATGAAATGGCTCCATATAGTTTCCCAAATAAGGCTCAGCATAAATGTCTGCCAATGATTTTAAAATATACGTTACTTTTTCCTAAACCTAGGTCTGAAAGAGAAGAATTCTGGTGATGGTCAAAGAGCAAAGAATGAAAGTGAGAACACACTAATGGCATCCTGAGCTCTGTCAAAAGAATGAATCTTAATATGCCATTTTAATTATATGTTTTGATCATTAGCACACATTATCAGAAATCAGGACTGACATTGCATTAAGGTTGAAATGTGTTCATAAACCCCAAAATCTCAGCTGTCACATTACCCGCTCTACAGGTCTGAAGTGCTCACACCCCTGTGCTTGAGAAATCAGTTTCTTTCCCAGCATCTCCTGCTTAAGAGTGGGGTCAGATTTCCCGATGTAAGTGTGGAAGGGCTGAGTTAGTGCCAATGGGGATAAAACTTGCAAAAAGCAGTATTTCAAGTAAAAGTATCATTAAACTAGGACATTCCGTTGAAATAATGATTCAGTTAGGCCAAAATGCCCTACAGGGAGATCTGTGTAAACATCACAGGCTCGATTCTGGGAATAACAGATGTATGGGTTATGTGACTGGAATATACACAAGGAAACAAAGAATAAGCTCAACAAATAAGTAATTCAAGTTGATGTTAGCTTTTCTAAAATCATATTCAGTTCAATCACCCATACTAATTTCACTCTTTGGCATCCTTTAGCATAAAAGATATCTTTTAGTATCAGCAAACTAAAGTAGGATTTATAAATTGTATTTACAGTCTTAAGTACATCATTTTTGAATTTTCCAAACACCAATCTATTTCCATCATTTATGAAGAAAACATAAAACAGAAAAAGTTCCTCATAACTTGATTATATCACATTCTTGACCACATATTTTTGAGGCTCCCTCTCACCTTGTTTAATTATGCTTTTGTTTTGTGCTGATATCTATACATTTAGTCTCTAAGAAAGTTTGCAAGTAATAGAAAGGACTGATTTACCTTGTGCAAGCGTTCTCCAGGAGAATAAGGAAAGGCCACAGTAAGAAAAGGTAGGAGAAATGGCAGATAAGTGAATCTTCAGCAAGTTACGCTGTGTGTCTTGACTTGAGTACTGCACTATACAGTGTAGTTCTACCATCATATCTTGACTAATATTTAAAAAAAAAAAGGAAAAAATCCTGTCATGCATACACCATTACTGTATTCATAAGCTGTATTGTAAGGGATGTCTAGTCCTGCCTGGCAGCAAAGAAACCAGAACACAGTTATTCCACTTGAAAATGGGAGTCGAAGGCAAGTTCAAATTTTGTGACTAAAAGTGAAAAAAATCAGTTTAAGAGCAAAATCAGTTGTGATGGGGCAAATTAAATGGTTCACTCTCAAATGTGCTCAGCCTTTGTTTTAAAGTTGACTTATTTTAGGTTTGAATCAAACAGTCAAAATGTTTCATTTTGAATAGAACAAAAACTGTTTTGATATTTTCATTATTCTTCTAGTTTTTCAGTTTGGGTGATGGAGTCTCTTGGATTTTCAGTGAATATGCTAAGCATCAACACAAAATTCCTAACTTTAATTGCAGACATTTCAGTCTCTCCTTCAACTTCTCCTCCCTTCCTGGTTGTGACTGATATGAAAATGCTTAAAAAGAAGACACTGGCCCCACAGAGAGACCAGATTGCAGACATCTGTTACCTGTCCCATTGAACCCATAGGTTCCTTTTCAAAAAAGTATAAGACTCCAGGGAACAGTACCTCTGAACTTAGGCAGCATTACTGCAACTGTAGTCATCAGAAGAAGCAAAGCAAGGTGAAAATATTTGTGATAGAGCACAAAATCTTTTCCCACAGGCAAGAGATGGCGTGTAGTTGGACAACATACTCTGCCTATCTCTTGATTATAAAGTTTATAGAGAGAAAGAAATAGAAAAACAGCTAGCATGTTCTTTTGTCAGACTTTAAACATGTAGTAGCCCATCTTTAGAAATAATGCCTGAAGCACTTAATGTGTGCTTGAGTTGGGACAAAGGAATATAGTTGGAGCATAAAGCTGGTTTAGCCTACGTATGTCTGCTGTCTACAGAGCAAAATCACAGCAGTTTGTCTCTGCGGTATCTGCACCTCTTTGTGATACAAGATTTCATGTTCTTATCATTTCTCTAGAAAGTGCCAATGGGCTAAGGCCCTCTGCTTGAGAGACTCCTTACTCTCTTAAAACATTATTCTGTAGCAGCTGTCTGGGAGGCTGGTGTGGTTGGGAAGCCTTAGGTTCAGACTCGTGAAGACTAGAGGCAGTGTGCTGTATAAAGCATATGTTAAGCAGGAATCCCTAAGTCCTGGGCATCCCCTGGGATTTCAAAGTACGTCTCTGAAAGCAGTGTGCTTATCAGACCATAAGTGAATTTATATTTGTATTCTCAGGGTCTGCAGCTATCAAATTCACTACTCCAGGACTAAACTGGGATCAGGCTTAGTACTGTTAGAGTGATAAAAGCTACTTGTTCATTGGGCACTTCCATTGGAGGAGATCACCATTCTGCATTTTTAAAAACAAAAAACTAACATTTATACTCTTACTATTGACAAGAAATGGGCATGTTGTTTATTTTTTCTTTAAAGAAAATTATATGTTTATAAGACATGTAGTGATATCCAGATTTTAAAGAAATAGTTTCTTTAGAATTGTCAAGTAAAGTGTATTGGGGTAAATGTTATAGGGTTAAAATCATTGCTTTTGTAGGAGACAGGACTGTTTATGGTGCAGAATCATGCAGAGGGATTGGCCCAGCATACATCATAGAAGTAACAAATTGTTGATTCACAAAAGGTCTATCCATATGCTACAGGCCAAGGTCTTCAACTGGTGTCAGGCTGGTTAAGGAATTTATTGCAGATGATGTTTCATTACTCAGAGCAGGTCACTGAACTTTTTCTATGTATTGAAGTGCCTAGTGGATGTTTTACACATTCCTTAATTAATTAAAACTACTGTCATTTATTAAAATACATTAAAGGCAAATGTAACTCTATAGGAATTAAATTTTGGTCTATTCCACAGTATAGTCACATTAATTGAAATAAAAGTGAATAACACAATGATAGAAAAAGATTTCTAAAATCTTTAATTTGTAGTAAATTCAGATGTGAAAAAAGTCGTAATAGATATGAAAAACACTGTAGCAAAACTGATAAACTACAGCTTGCCATTTGTTCCATGTTGATGAAGTATGGTCAACTATTTCTATACAAATCAATAAGGTTATTTTCCTTGGTTTTTCATGAACACAAGCACTTTGTAATAAAATTGAGTTTTATCAAATACTGCCTTTTTTTGAGAGGGATTATAATCAGAACCAATGAGCACCAACATGGATTTGCAGCTTCAAGCTTCATTTTGGATGAATTAATTTTCAAATCTCAGAAGAAAACGGCAAAACTTTACATAAGTTTGATGTGGCTATATGTCATGTTTACAACAGATGCTGGATTTTATAAACAGTTAAGCAGCAGCCCTTTCTAATATATGTCACAAACCCAACAAAACCTTCTTTCAAAATCCAGTGAAGATTGCTAAGTGGCCACAAAGCACTTACATATAATATGATTAACAATATTCAATCCATTAAAAGCAATGAAGTTAATTGTTAAGGGATAAATTTTACACTTCTTATTTAATAAACATAAACACATTACTCTTTAGTACAAAGAAATTAAAATTTAATCACAACAATGAAAACCTTTACTCTGAACTGAGGGTTCTTTATGGGGCTTTTTTAAAAATCCTTTAATTCTGGTAGCTAAGCCCCTACTACAATACCAATAGATAATGAGAGGCCAAATACTCCTTTAGTACACAACAGATTGACGCAATATACAGCATGTGCTTTTACTTGCCTTGTTCTTTAACTCACAAGAAATTGGATCCTAGATTTGCTTCAGATCCTGAATCTTGTGACTGATATACTCCAGGTTCCAACTCTGCACTCTGAAATTGCTAATTGGTTTGCATCATATTAGACAAACTTAGGTAATTGGAAAGAAAATTTTGAAGAATTTAGCCAGTCCACCTAACCCTATCTTAGTACTACTGTTCAAAATTCATTTTTTAATAGATTACCTGAAAAGTAATGCTGTCAACCAATATGTCAGTTCCTGATTAAGTAACAAAAGTTCTTATCTTTGTTAATGATATAACTGAAGTGATTTTAAGTACATAATGTATCAAATAAGAACTTGTGTCAACATTGCCATCATTTCAGATAACATTATCCATTTGCCTCATCATCCCATCTGAATGTCATTTGCCTGGCTCATGTCTATGTGTTTTCATGTATGTAATCTGACTGTTTTCTGATCTGATTCCAAGTTCCTTATTTTTATTGCAATAGGTTGCATAGCCCTTTCTAAGAAATGTGCAAAGCTAGAGGTATTTCCAAACTTATAGTATACAGTAAAGTATAATTTGTGTATTTTAGAAAATAAGACCAATCAAGTAGATCTCTCTCACTTAAAGTTCTTATTCTCTTCCAGTGTATATCTTCATTTTATTAACATAGAATATATTTTTCCAAAGAAAAATATTTTGAAAATATTTGTTTTTAATATCATAGAGCACTTCACGTAATGTATTTCTGTGAAAATTGAATGATAGATGCAGCTGTACAATAGTACCTTTGTTAAAACTGCACTGTTGCTAACATTGCCTTCAGAATAATTTGGGGATTTGCTTTTACTTGTAAAATATTACAGAGTACTGCTTCTTTTTATGTCACCTGATAAGGACACAAGTATATAATCAAAATTGAGAAGTATTTGTCTTAGTATTGAAGATGTCTTTAGCACTGGTATAACCAAATGATATTTTCTATTCGTTCATATTTGTGTTGTCTTTCTATATTTTTTTTATTTTGTGTTATGTAACAATAGCTAAAATATTATTTTTCCAGTATCTTTGTATGTATGTGTTTGTGAAATAAATTTTTAAATACACTTTTAGAAAAAAGCACAAAGCAAAAAACATCACCAGAGAAATGTATTGGCTGACTTGGTGATTTAAAAGGTATGGCTGTTGCTTATTCTGATATGTGACACTACTACTATGTAGATAAACTTGCAAGCTTATCTAAGAGAGAAAAGTTGTTTATATTGTCCATCTTTCCCTCATGACACTTCATAATCTGCCTAACAGAAATTCTCGTGTGTTTTGAGAATACTATTTTGGTCATTTATTCCTTTGAGACTAAGTCATACAATTTCTTACATTCTTGCCATTCCTAAGACAGGCTTACTCATTTTAGGATATTTCTTTGTGCTGTCATGGCACTGAAGGAATTTCTCTCTGGCTTCTCTTACAATTCTATTGCTGAATGATTGGCAACTATTGATCTATATCTTCTTCTGAAGTAGAAGATTAACAAATGGCCATTTTCTGTGTCACCACTGTGCAGGGCACTAGCATCCTGCTCTCAGCTTTTCCCTTTGTCACACAGAGAAATTGTGGGAATTTAAAAAATTTTGCCGGATTGCTCAAACAAAAGTAGTTCATGTTCAATTAGCCCTCTACTTGCCCTTCAGGAAATACACATAGTATATGTATTATCTGTCTAGAGTGCTCTCTAATGTTCAGTTCTGGTTTGCCTAAAAGGGTTCAGATCAACAAGGCATGTTGCTGGCTAAGGGATCGGTAAACCCCTGGCTCCTTCCAGTTCACAATGTCCAGGAGTACTTTACAGGGAAACTGCTGAGACAGAATACAAGATAGCCAAAGAAACATGTGGAGAACAGCGTCATGTTGGTATTGTTTCTCCAAGTTTTAAGTAGCCAGAGCTACAGAATTCTGAATTCATTACTGATCAGGGATTGCGAGAATGAGCTTGATGTTTCTTCTATGTTCGCATGCCATGGCATGAAATGGACCACAATACGAAAAGGAGAAAATCATTGGACATAAAAACTGTTATCTAGTAGTTACTTGGAATTTATTAAGCTTGGAAAGTTTTCAATTATATCCAGTTTCAATCCCTGTAAGTCAGCTTAGTTATGGCAAAAATTAATACTGTTCCTTAGGTTAATAAATTAATATTGACTAAAAAATAATATTGAACTTAGGTTCATTTTTTTACTGATGAGCTAAAATTCAGGACCAGAGTATCATTTGAATCCACATGACATAGGCTGATGTGGTAAAAGCTACCTAGGATTTTAATTTAATAGTCAGAGGAAGAAGTTGTGTGTTAGTTTTGCCTTCTTTTTTTTGTTCAAATTAGACTTAGGGAGCAGTTGCAAGTAATATGGTTTCCTGATTCTTGAGAACCTTTCAGTTACACTGTTTTTAATAAAGATTTGTCCATATGAGGGACAGCAAGGTCTGTTAACCTTTCTTGCAGCATGCTATTTCTGAGCCAATTATGAAGATGTCTAAAGGCATCGAATGCTCTTTGGAACAGTAACTTGTGATTTGGGAGTATAATGGCCAACTGGAGAACTTTCTCTGTGATTAGCGTATCTGTGCTCACAATATATAAAAAACAAGGGCAGCACTGATTTTTTTTTTTATGAGCTAAAATACTTCTTGGATTTTTTCTTTTAGTTATGATGATATATTAATAACTATAGTAACAGCAGAAGTAGCAGAAGCTTCTTAAGTGATTTGGATTTTGATAGTAAAGCCTTGAAGGCTGTGTTAAGCTGTCAATCTAGGGTTTTTATCAAGATTTTGTTGACGTTCAAAGACAGAAAAAAGTGTTAATCAAAGAAATATGTTCTTGCTGGTATGAGGCAGCTGACTATTCACACTGAATGAAATTTTGAATATGCTTAACTACTTTGAATTCATAGAGAATTGTAGTGTAAACCTTGAGTGAAAGTGATTTGGTAATATAAATTTAATTGACAAATTGTTGTAGGCTTTTCAAATTAAACCTGAGTGGTTTGACCTAACTAAATATGGCTTATCCAAAAAGAACCTTGCAGTAGGAAAGCTGCACAGCAGCCACGACACTACAGCCATGGGACAGTTTTTACACTGGCATCATAGTGAGGGCAGTCAACCAGGAAGAGGAAGTTTGGGATTAAAGTCCCCCTTCTGACAAGGAATAATCAGATACAGTCTCTTCCTCAGAAAGTGTTTTAGTCACTAAACAACAAAATAGGAGCAGGATTACAATGCAAATTCAAATGCCGTCGTTCACAACTACAGCAGAAACACAGAAAACAAGTAAACAGGTGGGAATTTGACTCTATCTTGAGGCTGCCAGGTGAAGAGGTAATTTTGTACTATTTAAAGTCTGGTGAAATACTGTTTTTACTATATTGCTTAAATTACTAACAATATTTATCCACTACCTTAGCCACATAAGCAAAATAAGTATCATGGAATCCAGACACCTCTGCTGCAAAGGTGATGATTTATGTGTTGTATACTAGTGTCTGTACACCAGAATGAGAGATTCCTAGATGCTTTTGTAAAATCTAGAATAGGAGGGCAGGACACAATAAGCCATGAACTGCCAACCTTTTGTATAACAAAGGCCATGAAGACCTGTGGTACTAGCCAGGTGAATGGACACGGCAGCCACAGCATGAGCCAAAGATTCAGGAGGAAGAGATTTGCATGTGTTTGGACTGTAAGGGTATAAAAGCCCAGGGGTCCTTTGTTGGGGGTCCCTCCTCAGAGGAACCAGCTTGAGTTGTCTCTCTGTTGCTGCACCATGAATAAATTGTGTTATAAAATATCTGAGTCTCAGCTGTGGGAAACGTAGAACTGAAATGGTGAGGAATCTTAGTCACCACATGTGAGTGGGGTGTGGAGAGAAGTAGGCACTTGTCAGCTCACTGGAGCTGCGCTCTCTGAAGGGGCTTTGGTCCCAGCAGTGACAGTATCTGGTGTTGGGAATGTGACTACCAGAGTCTCATGAATGGTCAGACTCAGTAGTTTCCTTAATAATCTACAATGCCTACTGACTCTAAAGTTGTAGAATGAGGGAATATAGGCATGCTGCAGAACAGTCTCTGTCAGAGAGACATATTAGACACAGCAAACACTGCCAAAGACCGAACTACTTAGAGGTACAGAATGAAGATGCCTGCCAGGGCTACTCTGAACCTTCACTGATTCTGACAGTTTCTCAAAATGATTCATGGACAGTCACAGCTGACCTGTGTAATGAGCTACTTCTAAGCTGGATGGCACTGCAAGGTCTGCATGAAGCACAAGACCCCATGTTCTTCTGATGTTTAGGGTAGATTTAAACTACTAAAGGACAAGGCAATATCACTATTGCTGTTTTGCTTGTGCTTCCAGAGCCATCTGAGTTGGCACCAGCTCTGCCATTCTAGAAGCATGCTCTATTACAAAATGGAGATGTGGCAGAAGTATTGGATAAAATGTGTGCACTGGTTGAGTACACTGGATCACAAGCTAGTGTTCCCTAGTCTCCTATATTATACCAGCTTCTTAGTCTTTACAAAATGTGTGTAGCTGTCTCAAGTGAAGGAAGTCTTTGAGATTAAATTTTAACTTGCAAATTTGTTCTTGCTGTAAGGCACACTCATCTTTTCCTTCCTCTGGCACCTTAGGACTTCTCTTGTTTCTCTTTCTGATTTGACTCCTTTCTTCCTTGCCTTCCTTAACTTTATTCCTTCACCTTATAAAATAACCAAGGATACGGGTTTAAAAAAACGGTATTCTTGGTTAAGAAGGATTTCAATTTTTATTATAAAGCTAAATTAAGAGCTGCTTAATGCTCATGGTTTAGTATTTTAATAAAAAGGGAAAGGGAGTAGTTGACAGAGCAAGAGGAAAGTGCTTTTCAGCCATGTCTCTTACTTGAAGTCTTAAGTGTTGCTTTTTTTGGTCTTATTTTTTTTTTTTTCTGAGTTCTGTATTGTCATAACACTTTTCTTCTCTATGAAACAAGGTGATGTAAAGCTGCATGTGGTGTACACTTCTACCAGAATACTCTTTGGCAATGTAAAGTTAAATAATAAAACCATAAGTATGGCCATTTAATGCTCTGAACTAGTAGCACACTAAAACCTGTAGCTTGGAAAACGATATATTCAGTCTCTCTGCCAAGATTTTGATGCACAGTGAGAAGTCTGTGAGAGATGCAATCCCTTTTGAAAGCATATAGAAAGAAAAGCCCAATGTATGCTAAAAAAATGGAAAGTGACATTAAGATTTAAAGAAGTGGTTTTCCTCATGAAAATCTGTTCAGAAGCATGAAGCAAAATATCAATGCCACTGCAGACTAAATAACTCTTATCCATTTTTTCTAGAATCAATGACTTTTATGGGCTTTTTTTTGAAAGCACTCTGACATACCTAACTGTGAATATTATCTTGTTCTATTGTCCGAGAATTTAGATTTGGGAATAAGCACAGACCTGTTGCCTGGCAATGTCGGACAGTGCATCACTAAAATCCTGATCTATCTGAGCTTTCATATATTTCACCTTTTGTCACAAGACATGTTTTTGATCTTCACAGTTGTAAGTTAAAAAATGCAGAGAGACAGAATTTCCTATAAAAACAATGACTTCATGGCTTGTTTCATTAACTTAGGTACTGCCTTGTACATTAAAATTAACCTGCAATATTTCAGACTGATTGGCTTATTTTACAGACTACTGGTAATGTCCCATGTACTATATCACAGAATATTGAACAATTTTTATGGCTGGATATATCTTACCCACAAGCCACAGGAGGTGGACTTTTAACTGTATCAGATAATACTTAAGGAAAATCAGTATCTTTAGAGTTCTTAACCTTATGAAATTCTAGACTGCCCATGAGAGCAAGGTATCCTGCTTTCTGGAAAGAGGAAAAAATATGTAGCTGGTAAAGCTTCCTCAGAGATAGTGTTGAGCAGGAAATAGTTTCCCAGACGTGAAAGAAATCAGAACCTGCCTCCATGGCAGAAAGGGAACTTTGCCTCTCTTGCAGTTGCTGCTGCACTGAGAGCTGCAGTGCTTGCTTGAAATGAGAGAGTTCCAGCTGCAGCCCCTTGATTAAGACTCACCTTCTCTCTCTGTGCTGCTCAAGTAAAGTACAGGTTGCCTTATGACAGGCAGCTTGGAGTTTTGGGTTTTTGTTTATTAAATGGTGAATGTTTATTTAAAGGAAACAGAGCACCCGAACAGTACAGGCTCATCCAAGGGACTTGGATGATGATTATGCTATCCTGCTACCAGGGTGAGAGCCCCAGCAGGTAACAATGAAAACAGTGGCTAAAATTGCAAAGGTAAGAGCAATTGTCTGAGATATTGGATATTAATTTATGCCTTTAACGCAAATATAGTATACACAAATTGTGTCTCCTAAGTCCCAGGTAATATTCATTGACTCACCAGAGATAGTTAATAAGGGATAGCTAAGCATGCTTTTATATGTAGCTTTAAGCTGATATTCCATCTGTTAGCTAACAACTCTTTCTAGATGAAAATTCCATTAAAATTGGCTTCATTATGTGTAGGGTGGGGTTTTTTTGGTTTTTTTTTTGGTTTCACTGCATAATATAGCCTAATCAAAGATAGCTAAAAATAATTCAGGTTAGCTCTACATGGAAGTCATAATATGTATCCTGAGAGGGGAAAAATCCCAAAGGTAACAACCTGCACCATATTTTTTTTACTGCAATGACCAGTGAAAGAAAGTCTTTCGTTACTGGTGAGCCCAATAGGATTTCTTCATTACAGGGCAGACAATATGACCCTGTATTGGTTTACAAGATGGATTCCTGTATGTGTTTACAAGCTGTGACATTCTGCAATTACTTTACAAAAAGTCTTTGAAGATATGAAGATCAAATTTCAGTCTTAGGTAGAATGATATTTTAAATAATGATGTATTAAGTATTTCTGTCAAGATTTATACTTTTTGTGGTATAGGTCAGTCTAAAGATTTATTCCAGGGGCATCTTTGGCAGCACTTCAGATTATGTTTGGCTTGGTTTTGTCTACTAGGTTGCAATATAGAATATTAATTGTCAGTTTTACAGAGGAAGAGCTAGACATAGAGAGATGTAAGTTTTGTCCCACAGCTTATGATTAAGATCAAAAAGAGAAAAAATAAATTACATTATCTACTTTGGTTATAACATACACTTTTTACATTGGAAACTAGTGAAAATAGCTTAAATGTTTGCTAAGTTATAGCTCACCTTAATAAAAAATGCACATAAAACATATTTGTTTCTTACCAGTTTAGAAACTGTTGATATCCTCATTTGTACTTCATAATCCACCACAGTGAAGGCTTAATAGACCATTAAAGAAACGGTGGGAAGTTAATTTTAATATGTAATGGTGTGAGGGGTTTTATTTTTTCCTTAATACAATGAAGCTTCTAACAATTTTATTTGCGAAGAAGATGATTATTTAATAAAGTGACAAACTGTCCCACTGATAGGATACATTAATTTTCTTCTAAAGCTGTTCCTTGTACTCCATAAGAAGGTGATAATTAGGTTTGCAGATTAGAATAACATAATCAGACCACTTGTGTGGATGCTTGTTAAAATATATTTTCCTCTTCATATAAGCCTCATAATAATTAAAAACTGTTTAAAAAGAGAACCATTCTTTTTTGGTATGGACTTTTTAAATGAGTCCTAATAATATATCAAGTTATTCTTAAGCTAATTCAACTTTTTAAAAGGTTAATATTTGAAAAAGAGTATGGGAAGTGATTAACTGGTGAGTTTAAGTATTAGCATTAGGTTTTGCAGGAACACCTACAGTATAAAACAGCACTCATTCATATCCTGATTTAATTTCTTCCACTGTCACTCCTGATTGTTCCATTTAATCTTTCTTAAGTCACATAAAATTATCTTGTATGTGTAAATTAACAATCATTTTCTAATTTCACTGCAAACTTTAAGCACTGTCAGAGAAAAAAAAAATATACTGGCAGTGATGAATTCTCTATTTTAAGCAAAAACTAAATGCAGTTACTATTGAGGTAGAGTGCACACAGAGTGATTTTTTTTGGTGACTCTAGACTCCAATAAAGGCAGTGGAGAAATAACAATGAATGTGAAAAATGAGTGGTTCACATCTAAACAATCAGGTCTTGTGTCTATCACATTGAATCAGTGCAATATCCACTGACCTTAAGCTTTAAAACATTGAAGCCAATTTCCTTTACTTAGGATTCGTGTAGTATTAAGTACTTCTTAAAACTAACTTCCTGTCCTAAGCCCAAGGTGGAAGATGTACAGCCTAAGATCATTTAGTGTCTTTAAGTGTTCCAATTCCTTCACCTTTAATAAGATTGAGATTTTTTTTTTTTTCTATAGTTCAATGAAGTCTTATTCTAGGCAAGAGGGAAGAGTGTATTGTTTGGTATTTTGTTTTTGTTTGCAACAGCCTTGAAATTAATCTTACACTAAAAAATAAAACTGTTTTCTTAGGGTTTCATCAGTGTGTTCAAACTTTCAGGGTCTGAGGTGTTTCATTACAGCAGTGTGTTGATAAAGGGGGGCTGATTTAAATGCTAAAAACCCGGCATGTTCTGGCTAGAAATCACTTTAATTTCAAATAACTGAATACAGAAACAAGTGTTACATTAACAAGGGTTCTCTGAGTTATTAAATATTGCAATCATCTAATTTGTACATACATTCCAGTAAGGCTTACTTTATGTGCACAGTTCCATATGTATATTTGATATACTGGCCTAATCAAATTCAGGTTGTTGTGGGGACATGTTTTATGGACAAGTAAAAAGTAATCAGGTTGTTTTTATTACCATTATGAAAGAAGTGAAAGACTATTTTTTGTAGTGTTCTAAATATACATACAGAAAAGGACAAATATTCAGTCATTTACAAAAGGGGATGCAATACTGACTGATTTAACAGCAGTAGATTAATATTATAGACTCAGTAATGAAGGGATTTATAAAATATATTTTTAATATTGTTAAGTCTCTTTTTTTTAATCATCATTGGATATTAACAAAATTTTCTTGCCCTGTAAACTAAATCATATGACAAAGATTAACCAGTGGTCTTACCCAGAAATTGATCAAAATTTGGCTCTATAAGCCTATAGGCCAACAATTTAGAAACAATTGACCATGCTTCTCCCTTTCTAAATAGATGATTCACAACAATCATCATGGTAAATAGCTACTTTGAATAACATTTTACATAACAATTCTAGATATTTTTGGTTGAACAAGAAATGCTCATAAGGCATCCAGGAAAAAAAAAAATGGAATTTTTCAAAATGTCTCAGAACTACATAAGTCTTCAAGGTAGCAGTCATTAGGTACAAGTCCTTTGTTTTACATTGTGGGAAAAAGCAATATAGGTGGGTGGTTCTGAGGATTTGTTTTCATCCTTGGCTTCCAGAATCCAGAGCCTGATGAGGTGAATAGCAAACTTTTCTCTTAAAACTTTTGGCTTTTATACGTAAGCAAACAGCATAAAGACAGCAGGATTATCATGTCAAATCCTCTCCAATGGATTCTTAATACAAGGCCATCTGTAAAATGCCATAACTGAAATGTTACTGAAGAAGCATGATGGTCTCTCATCAACTTGCAGGCTGAAAGCCTTTCTATATATGTTAAATTTTTCACAGTGGAAAAGAAGGACCTAGAGGTGCAATTAAGTGTAGAAATCCTGTTGCAGCTCTGTGTACTGACCTTCCTTACATAGGAAATATTACTGTGTTGAAAGTAGATGGTTTATAGAGATCCAGCTCCAACTCCAAATTAAAAGAGGAAATGCTTACAAATCCATGATGTCCTGCTTGATCTCTAGTTTTACTGTTGTCTTGAGAGGCCTGGCTTTGACTTTAAAATAAGAATTTGTGCTTAGAAAACCCAAAACTCTAAATCATTGCAGAATTAAGGAATAGAATTTAAATTTCAATTATATTTACATCATTAGCTCTGTGTGTGTTTATAATTTCTCTCTCACAGTCCATGAATATATAAGAGCTCAGATGTAGTTTTCAAGGATAGTGAAACAGGTATGTAAAGATATATAAATGTTTTCCAGGGAGTCTAGGACCCAATTGATACCCTCTGGAATTCAGCCCTAGGCACTGACTGCCAAAGGATATGTTGTCCTTTGTAATGTATGCTAGAAACATATACAGTAGCGAAAAATGTGATGTAATTTGAGAAAAGATTATTTGAAGTAAAAATATGTAGTGAGCTTTCTCCCTTTCCCCCTTTGCAAGAAAGTTACTAATTTTACTAATTATTGCATAGTTTATTGATTGCATTACTAACTCAAGTCTTCATCTTGCCACAGGGGGCAAGCAGGCTGGGCTTTCCTAAATGGAAAATCATTGAACATTAGCAAAATTATTGTGGGACATTAAATGTTAGAAACATCTTTGAGAGTAATAAAGGTTAGAAAGTTTAGCAGGTCATCACACTCTTTCTCTTATTACTCAGATTTTTAAAACATTCAAGTGTTAACCTTTTGAAAAGGAGGGGGGAAAAAAAGGAGAGGACAAATGATTGGGAGATACTTAATTATCTGTTTCTTTAAAGAAGATGTAGTCAGGTCCAACCTCATTCAGCTGCCAACACTTGCATAAAGCTGCTGGAGAGAGCTCCTGTGAATACCCAATTGCATGGCGCTAATTTGAGATAAAATAGTGCATCTAACTATACTGTTATCAATAATTGATAGGCACTTACGAGTGTAATTCATTGAAATCTCACCTCTGGCCCAACCTCTGCCACTCCAGGAAGAAAGAGACATAGCAGTTTTCTTTCTGGTTGTATCCAAATCATTGTGTGAGCTTTATAGGGGATTTGAGCAGTAAATTGTACACAATAAACATGTAGAAGGAACCTGCCATGAAGTAGAGCCTTTTAATAACAGTGTCTACATTTTTTTGTTTCCTTTTACCCCGGTTTAAGAAGATATATTAAAAAAATACCACTTCGGTTCCCTGCTAAGAGTAAGCTTTTCTTTGAATGTCATCCATTTTCTAGAATTTTTAAAAATTGAAAAGCTTTGCCCTTTTGACCTGCTAATACATCTCAGTCACAGTTCACTGCGAAGCTGTGACAACACACACAGTGATAACAAGGCAGGCTGTTACTTCTCCATTTTTTTTAATCTTAACTATATCAACATTACTGTGACACAACTCATCAGGTTTGGAATAATGTAATTACTTTACGAGATTCCACATAATTAAACTAGTCACCTGTGAATATATCCAAAGGGATCTTTCACTGCTCTTAATCTGTATATTTCATTCCCGTTTTGTGTATAACAGATTATTTAATCTGTGTATTATTGGATGAGTGTATACAATATTATTTCTAGTTTAAGAAAGCCTCCTCTCTCGTGTAGAGGCCAACAAATGAGGTGATATACCAGTATTACCCTGAGGTGATATACCAGTATTACCCTGAGGTGATATACCAGTCTAACTCCCTATACCACATTATTCTCCTACCTCAGTTCTGTGGAGTGTAGAGACCCAAAAAGGAGCGTAAGTGCTGTGGTTGTCTTACGCAGAGGCATATGTGTGCACAAGACCTGAGAAGGGATCATTCACACTCTGTGGTGGTTGGTCTTTTTGTGAGTGCATGAAGCTCAGGGGGAACAAGGTTGTGGATAGTGGGTTAGCTGGCTGCAGTCACTGATCAGAAGTCTTTTAGAGTTATATGGGTTCAAAAGCCACTTGAATTTAACTGTTTATTCTATTGTCTAGTAATTTAAAGTTGCATGATCTAAAATTTGAATTTTACTCATGAAAAATCAGTTTACCTTGATGTAGTATGTCCTAATTTGAAAAAGAAAAAAGCTACATTAAGCGCATTTCCATTGAAACAAAGGAAGCCTTTATGTACTCACTTGCACAAAAAACCCTCTTAGAAAAAAATACAAAAAACATAGGCTTGACCACTTGATTTAAGTAAAAGGGTACAAAATGACCTGTGAGTAAAATCAAGGCAAGGGCTATGAAATGCATTTTAAACTTTCTATTGAACAGCTGCCCCTTGGTCAACTCTTGATTAGGCCACTTTATCTATTGCTATCTCTAGAATAAGGGAAAGGATTCTGTATTTATCACATCCTGTTTGTTCAGGTCTTGTTATTTAGAGTTCCCTGACAACCAGAAATTTTTATTTTTATATTTATTTCTGTGAAAATCCATTTTATATTCATTTTTTAAATTGTATTATGCTAAGAAGATTTGAACATTTCAGTTTTTCTCTTTCCCTAGTCAATGCTAAATATTGAAGGTAATTATTGCAACTCTGTGTGTGAATTTCATTTGATTCAGCAGGAATAACCTTGATAAAATGCTCAGTTTTGCGAAGGTGCCCTTTCAAGATGCAAATTAACACAATTACATTAGTTGAAAACATATTTTGGAGGTATGCAATCAAAATAATAAACTAGTTAAATAAAGCTTGCATATGCAATCACATTTGGTAAATAAAAAAATATTTCCTAATAAGAAACTTGACAAGTTTTGCTTAGTGCAATTTTTATTTCAGGTTGTACATGATGTCAGTTTTATGCCATTGTAAAAGCAAGTGATTCTTTGGTTTCTCTGGCAAAGTAAGAGATAGAGAGCAATTCCAGTAGTGGTGTAAGCTACACATCTGAAGAAGAAAACCAGTAATGCATAATACCAGGTCTTTCTTTTCATTCACACACCACAAAATAATTATGTGGGACAGCAGGATAGGGGGATTGAGTCAGCACTCAACAAACAGCAGATGCACAGGCTCAACTTTATCCTTCACAATCCCCAGTCTGAAATGCAGAGTAAATAGTTCTTAGAGAGGGAGAAACTACATATTTATTGTAATTAACCCCGCAGCAGTTCATCTTCAGATGATGCTAAAGCAGGCAAAGACTCTTCCTAGTGGCTCTCAGGCAGTCACAGGGACAAAACATCACTTTAGATTTGCACACTGTGCAGTAGTGATGCCATGGCTCTGCTTTATATATGAGTGTCAATCTGTTCCTTTATGCCTTACAGAGAGTCATAAAGGAATTCGAAAATATAATGAAAATGTAATGAATTAAACTTGTCATGAATTACTCTGCAAAATTTTTAAGCTGTACCAGAAGAGCCACGTACATACAGTGAATATTCTCTTGTAGGACCTGCTTTGAGAGGTATTTTTTTTTCTTCTTTTATTTTTTATTGGTTTTAAGTATGGTACTTTTTGACTTGAGTTTTGAGTGTTTTTAATTTTCTTAAAATAGTCTTATTGACCATCTTACCCCATTTACTTTAAATGGCAGTTTAGAATATGCACTGTTTTGGTGTCAGACAAATCTGTCATCTGGGTTGCACTACTTTCCTAATAACATTATTAATAGAATTTATTACTGATTTGGCTACAGAAAGTTAATTCCTTGTAAACATAGAATAGGAATCCTAATGAAACCACTGAAGCTGCAATGTGAGCTTTGATACTGAAAGTGACAGGAGAGAGTTGATCATATTGAGTCATAAGGAATGCGCATCTTGTAACCTTTGACAGAGAATGTGAATTGACTACATTATAGTATAACAAAAACTTTTTTTTTTATGGAAATTGTGTCTGAGTAAGAAATGTAAGATTTCCTGTCTCACTAACTTATGTTGGTTAGGGATCTGCTTTGTTTGATTATCCCAGATATACACATTCTCATTAAGCATCCATCCAGAGGTTTATTGTGGATAGAAGAGTCAAATCTATTAGCTTTCAATTTCTTTTTACTCTAGTAACAAAAACATATTTTTAATAAAATAGACAGAAGAAATAACCTGAGGGAGTAGTTCAAACCCTCCTGACTTAGAATTGCCAATCCACAGAATGAGACGTAACATTTAAACAAATGGGTGGAAGATGTAGATGAAGAACTATTAAATATTATAGTCTAGTTGCACCTTCCAGTACAGAAAGCAGAGGTAAAAATCTAGAAGGGAAGTTTTGATCTGTATTTTTCTTGTCTGTGAAGATAGGAACTGAAGTAAACATCTGGGACACCAAATTGAATTTTTTGCTGTCAAAGATGATGATGCAATAAAATTACTCAAAAATGTCATGGGTCATCAGCTCCCCAGAATTCTTACATACTTGTCTACCTGCTACCAGAAATTAATGATAAATAATAAGACATGCAAAATCATATCGTGTAATGGAAAGAATAGAGATGTGATCACTGACACCAGCAACCTTACATACCTTCAATATGAAGAATTAAAAAAAAAAAACAAAAAAACAAAGAAACCCTAAGGATAAAAATTCCAAACCCTATCAAGAGAACCCAGAAGGCAGACCCTGGTCTAAGGTACTAAGAAAATCCCAGCTGGTGTAGAGTAAAATTTCCCACATTAGCAACTGGCTTGATTATTTGAACAAGAGGGGCGCTTCAGGGACCTTAGTGGTATCCATAGTTAAGAAAGAGAACGAAGAAGCAGCATTTCATCGGAGAAGGGTTACATAGGTATCAAGAAGACAAAACGATTTTCATAAAAGAAGAAACCTATTTGTTTGTTATACCTTAAAGATACCATGCATATATTACAAATTACTGTATTTTAAAATTAACTTTTTAATTTTTAAAATAGTCAAAACAAGGTTCCATCTATTCCGTTGCTTTGAATTTATGCAGACATTTCACTCTTATGGTAGAAATGGAGTTTTCATGAAGAAATTTGAAGGAGTCTTATTGAAGTTATTTTGTTAAGTGATGACACTCAAAATTGAAGGCAGTGGAAAACTTTTAATGAGAAGAGAAAGGCAACACGTTTTTATTAAATGCTATTAAACACAATCATAAATTAATTTAATTTCTTAAAATGTTGTCAGTTTCAATTTTCTGGAATCCAAATTAACCTAATGATAGAATATCACTGGTGATTCTGTAGAATATTTTGCAATCTATTTTATGTTCTACTACTAACTTGTCTGAAACAGATGGCTTTTCATATTTGATCACGTGTTCATAAACCCAGTTCTTTTATGCTGTTTCAATATCCAAGTATCCTTTCCCATCCTCTGGTGCTGCTTACAACACCTACCTACCACAACAGAAAACCTAAATGTTTGTACTTTGGCCCATCTTTGGCCCGTGTGTGAAGTAATGCCTACTTACATGTAGTTTGATTGAATTCCTCGTTTGCCCATTAAAGACACACAGAACTATTTGTAGAACTGATTTGATATATGGGTTATTATTAAAGAAAAAAAAGAGAAAATTATGAAGACGTTTTGATGTATGTTTCTGACACTTCCCCTGTTACAGTCAATCAACACTATTGATTTTGATGGAGAATGCTCTCTTACAGCCAGTGAAGATCTTATTTTCCAGTAATGAATTTGTAACTGTTTTGACTGTCAGATGGAGCATAGCCTCTTTTCCAGTGGTACAGGAACAAATTCTTTTATTTTCCACCAAGATATATCAGCTATAGCCTTTACAAACAGGCAAATGTCAAGATGCTGGAAAATTTAACATTTGTAAATAATACATCTGATGTGCATTTGTTCATCCCTTGTGCAGACTAGACGTATATTGTGTTCCATTTCTGAAAAGTGACTTATAGTTCTATTTTATTAATGATTGCACATCCATACATGAACATAATACTAACAAACTGTTCCATGAGCAGCCAGACTAATGAAGACTGATTTCCTACAGATGTATGTCCTGTGACCCTTAGTGTCCTTGCTGTGACAATCCCATTTTCACATATGGTCTTAGTTCCACATGCTGCTCTGTGCTCTGTGTTTCCGATTAACCAATCAGTATTTGCTGATTTCTGGGCTTTGTTACAAATGGAAAAAGTGCCAGACACTTTCTTTAAACTGCAATTATCTTGTTTGTGTACAGGCCATGTATCAATGAAAGAAGTAGTTAATTCTTTAAGGGCTCATCAACTATCTGATGTTTTGTAATTTTGACTGTTCTTCCTTGTCCCCACTCCCCAGTATAAATCATTTGTAGCCTTATACAGTCAGATTCAAATAAAATTTTGAATTTGATTGATCCAGAGTATTCCATCCAATTTAGACATATTGTATGTGATAAAACTGTAAGGTCTTAGAGTAATTGACTCTTGAGCATAATGGGTTATAATGCTGTCATTAAATGACTGATTGGTTGTTCTATGCTATTGCAAAGAAATCCTGTGGAAAAGAACGTCTGGAAAGTGCAGATGTTCATCCATCGCAACTGGGGGTAGATTTGTTTCTTTTGATGTGTAATTGCAACTGATAATTGTATAGGAAAAAAATCAGGATGTTAATGTTGCAGATCTCTTTCTCTTAACATGCATGACATCTATCCTAATGTTGTCTTGTCTCTGACTCCTAACACTATCCCTCTCACTAAGCTACCTTGTAGTGCATGCCCACACAGGAGTGACCAGTTTCAGTATCTCTTAATGTTGTTGCCCATGTTCCCAATTATCTCACCTACTAAAGTTCTGCTGGCTCTCCTTTCCTCTCAGCCCAGCCTAGGAAGCAGCATTCATCTTACTGTTTTTGTTCCTTACAAGAAACTGGCATCTAAAATTTCCCTAAGGATAACCTTAGGAGGGAGAGACAATGCAGGCTATTTCCCAAGCCCTTACAAGAAATATTTGGTTATGCCATTTAAGTTAATCTATAAATTTTGTTAGGTTTTAATAAGTCATTTGAAGGACTAAACTTCATCAATGAATTATTCACCTAATGTGGGTCATAACTGATTAATAAAAAACATAGTCAAGAAACATTTCCTCCTTCATAAAATTTTGTTCATTATTTTGTTAAATCCTCATTTGTGCCTGTGCCTATAGTCCTGCATGTCTATGTAGATGGACATCAGTGTGTGAACTGGGTGTTCCTTGGAGTGAATCCTTGGTACCAAGCACACCTACGGAACCTCTCACACGAGCACGTGAGCGTATCTCTATAGTGCGCATTTAACTTGAAGTACTGTTCTGAGTGTGGGGGCGCTTGGAACTTTTATAAAATAAATACATCCATGGGTACATTAAATAGGAAATAACATTGCCTGAAAGAGAAGGAAGAAATAATCCTAACATCCTATGATATAAAATAAATTTTGTCAATTTGATTTGGTTTAGTTCTAATTTAATTTACTAACCGTTTTATAAGACACTATCTTACAACATAACTCTTTTCCTCCTAAATATGTTTAATGTCCTAACTGAAAGATTTCAGTGATTTCCTAAGTTATTCCTTGTTTCCTTTGACATTTGTCATCATAAGGAATTTGTATTCTTTTATCCTTTGATCAAAAGAGGGTGCCCCAGATCACCAGCTACTTTAATAGAACCAAACTGAATAAATTGTGTGGCTGCTTTGAAAAATTTCTGTTTCAGTGATATTATTTTTTGCTATTTATGTGATCTATAGAAATGCATATCTATTATACATGTATACATTGATATATATTGTATACATGTATATATTGATGTATATGTACAATAATGTATCTATTATACGTATATATCTATAAGATTATTAGTACATGCACCGATGCAGTGAGAGAACTTAAAATTCTATTTCTTACTTTGAAGATTCAAATACATTGCTTTCAGGAAAGTTCTGATGACAATGATACTGATTATCAAAAAAGTTTGTTTGGGTCGTATTTCATGTAATCTGTTTTGTAATATTTTGTTCTCATTATATGTATACTCCTTTATGTAATGTTTTCTTTTAATACATTTGAGTAGATAAGTGTGGATAGGATTTGTTTATCAAACTAAGAATTCTGTGTGGTTTTGCAGTATCCTCTGTTCTCCTCCTTTCCTGCAACATGGTATGTTTTGAATCACCTTTCAAATTTTCAAGAGAGCATCACCAAATTTGGGTAGATTCCATTCTGAGAAACCTTATACAAGAGAACCCAAATTGTGAATAATAGTAATTTAACAGAATAGATACATCAGACACTGTACATCAGGGTTGTACAATAGTAAAGCTGTGATTGTTTTTTGTGTGAAGTTTCACAGTTGTGATTAGACATAATCAATCTGTTTTAAGCAGCCACAATAATTTCAGATTCCTGTTATAGAAGCATTTTACAGTGTATCCAAAAAAAAAAAAAAATATATATATAGAAAAAGGCTTTTTCAAAACTGTAAGAAGTTTTTGCATTTGTAGAGAATGAATTACACCCATTTTCTTTGCTATTGACAAAGTACACTCCTTTTAATCTAGTCATTATAGGGAAAGTCAGCAAAGCAGGGGAGGAAATACAGAGAGATTATAGGAAATGACTGTTTAAAATACATCTGCAAATGAGTGATGCTGGGCTTGTGTTGTAATACCCCATCAATTTTCCTTGTATTGTATGCACCAGATATGCTACACTGTGCATTTGTGTGTCTTTTAAGTCTTTTTAAGTCTTAAAGGTGCTCCTCTCTTACCAAACGTCTCAACATCATATAGCCAGAATTCAAGGCATGTGTTTTGAACTTGATTAAGTAGGCAAAGTACCAACTGTATAGGGCTATGGATGTTTGCTTCATCACTGTTTAGAGCCCAAGCTCATTGTTTACTGTGGTGAAAATACGTCTTGCAAAGTCCCACAAATTCAACCAAATTAAGGATTTAGTTAAGAATTTATAATGATGCTGTATATAGAAATAATTGCTTAATTTTTATATATTAGATATTAATATTGTTGCTCACTTTCAGAGTTAGATGATCTCTCAATCTTTTTTTCTATAGGCACTAACACGTTACTGCAATGAGGGGTTAGTATTCCCACAGATGATTTTATGCAATTGTCATTGAAAACACTGACCTATTTTTAACAATGGACTTGTCTTATTTTGGTTTTTTTTACAAAATAACAAATCAATTAATACTGTTTAAAAATTCTTTGCCTCTCAGAACTCATTTAAAAATCAATTTTTAAACTTTAAGTCATTCATTTCTGCATTTGTATTCAAAACTCAAATATAGATACATATTTTTCATTATTAAATTTTGTAACCAACTTCATTCCTAACCCAGCTTTTAATGACAAGTTTAAATGTAGAACATATTTTCAAGAGCTAAGAATAATAATTTATTGATAAAAGAAAGGCAGACTGTAGTGTACCTGGACAAATAATACTATTGTGAGAGTGACAGATCTAGCTGCAGAAACTGTAGGAAACAGAATATAGAGTTCCAGGATGAAATGCCAAATAACTGGGAAGACTGACTATTTTTAAATAAAAACAATGTTCACTCTGGAGTCCAAAGCTCCTTCTTTTAAAGCTAGAAATAAACATCTGTTAGTTTTTCCATTGTAAAACTTCATTTTTATGGGTTTATAACAGGGTCATAAAAAGTCATTCCTTACTGAAACTTGACATCATGAAAGGCTAGGAAAGTCCTTTGGGTAAGTAATAAATAGATTAAAGGATGATGGAAAGGTATGTTTTTAGTACAAGCACACCAAAACACACACAAAATCTCACTCCATTGTCCGTTTGACTTGTACCCTTGAATCATAGTTCAAAGCTAAGCAGAACTTCTCCTTTTAGAAGTGTGCTTTTGGATTCAGGAGATAGTTTTCCAATTCCATCCCAAAGTAAAGGGAGAAAATTCATGAGGAGTGAACCGTGAGACTTTGGCTCCATCACCAGAGGAAGCCTGGAGCTCATAAGACCTGTCCCAGAACTTAATTCTAGGCCAAGTTGTTGGCCCAATGTATCTTCAAACCTTTCTTGCTTCTTTCACTTCCTTGCTTCCTTCCTAGTTCTAGCACATTAAAAGTCACAGTCATATGAATTTCATTACAATCTAGAGTCTTAGTGTGTGCATTACTATTTGCAAAAGTAAACTAAATAAAAATTCATATTCATAACAGAAAAGCCTTGCAACCTAGTTGAAAACTTATGGTGATAAGCTTTATTATGTACCAAGTGGTAGCATAGGCACACTTCCTGGACTATCAATATAAAAAAATTATTTGTCTTTGTTTGGTTGGTTTTTTTTATTCTGAATGCAAAGGTGAAAAATTAAGGCTAATTTCAATCACTTGTGAATTCTTTTAGGAAATCACTCGCTATTTTTACATTAACTGTTTTCCTTAGGTGTGATCTTGCATTCACTGAAGTGACTACTAAATAATTAAATTAATTTTAGCCATAAATAAGCCAAGCAAGCTGTGACAAAGGTCCTTGAGGCCATGGTGCGAAATATTTTTTTTAGATTAGTTGACAAACTACTTGGATTGTAAACGGAGACAAATCACTTAGAACTAAATAATGATGAAATTTGAAGCATCACTAATGTGAGCAAAACCAGTAATATATGTAATTAGGTGCTTATCTGTCTCCTGCTTTGTAAATGGTTGACCTGAGTGCTGTTAGGCTCGTGTCTGTGTCTGGAAATATCCATGTGGAGAAGGCAAATAATTCTATTATATATTCAGTTTCATTGGGATGTCTCTCTTTTTTTTTTCCCTTTTGTTGTAATTACTCCTTATCTTTATTCATCATTTTAAAGTATAACGTTTTAGACATTATTACTCTGAATTTGTATATGTTTATTTACTTATTGTTTTTTGCTAACTTTCGTGTGTATTGCTAATGGTCCTTGACCATTTAAAGGATATTCTGTGATTAAGGCATATTCAAATCTGTTGCATGAAACAAACCCTGGCAGTTTCTTTTTATGATCTTTTTGTGCTGGCTGATCTACTTGTGGCTATGTGGTAAGGACTGATCTGATATTCACAGTGTATTTTCAAAAAATAAGCCTTCTGCAGTAATTAATATGAGAATTTCTTCTAATGTGAGTCAGGCATGATCATTAGAAAGGCAAACACTGGAAAGGGAAACAACTGTGTGATACAAAAAATATTATTGTTTAATCTCATAGATAGCTTGTCAAGCAGTTCCGCTATGAAAAGACTTGTTGAGGTCAGATTTTGGGTGACGATAAGCAACATTATCAGCTACAAATAGACTGGGACATATGAAATGCTTGCCCAAGAGATATGAAGGAAAATGCATGTTTGGCTGAATGATGACACAGGATGATTTAATAGCTAAGCACTGTTAAGATGAGGTTCATACCAGAATCACAATGTGGCTTTTCCTTTCTGTAACTGCATCTTTAGTTAATAATGTAGCAGAATGATAATTATCTGGAGTAGGGGATCAAGTACACCCTGAGTCAATTTGCAGACAACACCAAGTTGGGTGGGATCTGCTCAAGCGTAGAAAGCCTCTGCAGAGGTTCTGGACAGGCTGGATCAATGGGCTGAGACCAACTGTATGAGGGCCAACAAGACCAAGTGCTGGGTCTTGCACGTGGGTCACAACAACCCCGTGCAACACCACAGGAATAGAGAAAAGTGGCTGGAAAGCTGCCCAGTGGAAAAAGACCTGGGTGTTTTAGATGAATAGGCAGCACACCTGTCAGCGTGGCCAAGAATGCTAATGGCATCTTGGCCTGCATCAGCAATATTGTGGCCAGCAGGATCAGGACAGTGATTGTCCTGTACTCAGAACTGGTGAGGCCACACCTTGAGTGCTGTATCCACTTTTGAGCTGCTCTACAAAAGACATTGAGGTGCTGGAGCATCCAGTCCAGAGAAGGGCAACGCAGTTGGTGAAGGGTCTGGAGCACAGCTCCAATGAGGAGCAGCTGAGGGAGATGGGATTGTTTAGCCTGAAGAAAAGGAGGCTCAGAAGCAACCTCACTGCTCTCTAAAATTACCTGAAAGGAGGTTGTAACACAGTTGGGGTCAGTCTCTTCTCTCAAATTGCAAGTCATAGGACAACAGGAAATGGATTCAAGATGCACCAGCGAAGGTTTAGATCAGATTAGAAAAAATGTCTTCATGGAAAGGGATGTCAAATATTGGAACAGACTGCCCAGGAAACTGGGGAGTCACCATCCCTGGAGATATTTAAAAGACGTGGTGAGCTTGCTAGTGCTGGTTTAACAATTGGCCTCAATGAACTTAAAGTTCTTTTTCAACCTAAAGGATTCTATGAAGACAGACATCACAGAATGAGAAATAAAGATCATCAGGTTGGAGGAAAATTTCGTTAAGAGAATTGTTTCTTAAGTAGAGTTACATGATGTTTTTCCCATAGTAATGCCAGTTCCCAGTTCAGCATAGCATAATGTAACTCTTTAATGACAAAGATAATTAAAATTGCTAGTAGAAAAACTGCTGGATAAATATGAAAGATAATAAGATGAAGTATGGAAATATGCCAGTAGTTAGTACAATACAATTTAATGAAGCAGCATTTGTTCCTGTTGTTATTCACAGCCTCAAATACTAATTGAATTAATTTTTTTTCTAAAGGTACCGAGTTTTAAACTTCGAAAAACTGTGGGAGAAGGACCGATTATTTTAGATATGTCATAATTTGTGTCTGCCAAAGAGGAAAACTGAAGCTAAAGATAGAACTAGATTCATGCTATCTACTCTAGTACGTTTGTCTCAACATTTGAGTATATAGTGCCCAGTAACTCATGAGAGGTGGTTTTCATCCTTCTGAAATTGTGTCTAAGATCTGTTTAAATAAATTCTAGTTAAGTATAAAAGGTCTTAGGAAAATCCATGGTGCTTTCCAAAACATCCAGCAAAACAAAAGAATTAGTCCCCTGTATGCATTTGGCTCTGGATCACTTACCTTGCTAGAACATACTTTGTTTTGGAAGGGATGTTAGAATAGACAATTCAGGGAGAAAAGTAGGAAGAAGCTCCAGAATGTTTTCATAAGCAAAGATTTAAAACTATTAATCTAAACTGAATGCCTAAGAATCCGATAATGCAACTGAAGAATAATCAAGCATTTACTCTCTTTCTCTTTTAGTGCTAACCTTCCTATGGAATTTGCTTTTAGTTAGACCATAGTGTGTCATTTTATATCTTTCATACATGGGAGAATCAGAAATAAAAGATTTATTAAGCAAGCTTCAACATGTCCATTTGATGTTTTACTATTATGACATGAATTTCTTCAGAAAAGATACAGATTAGCTTATCCTCACTTAGTGAAGAAACCAGTTAATGCAGTGCCAGATCAGGGTTATTATAAAAAGCCAAAGGCAGGCAATAGTATTTGCATTTAATGAAACAGTGATTTTTGTAATGTAGCTGACTAAGGGAAAGAAAGATCTTATGCCAATAAAAATCTCATCAGGTGATGGCTTTGACAGAGCATCTCAGTATCCTTGTCACCCAGAGCTGTCGTAAACAAACTACTGATGAGACAATGATAATAATTAACATAGTGTTAATGGAACATAGATGCTCACAGCTATTTTTCAGCTACAGTGAGCTGAATGAATGCCAGGCAGTGCATGTGACATAACATCATAGCATGTTTCTGTTTTTATTTGCTGTAAAGCTGTTGGGTCTCTCCGTATTTTCAACCACAGATCCTTAGTGTAAGCCCTTGCTGTAATATGGTGATACTTTTTTCCCTCTAACAAACTGTACATCAAATCATAACATTTAGAAATACCTAATGGGGCAGAATCTCTTGTATTGTAATTTCAAAAACAGACTGGTTTTTGAAGCTGTTTCACCAAGTAAAAACTCTCCTTTATTCTGCATTTTTAACAATAGATCATCGCTAGTGAATATTAACCCTATCTACAAAATAATAATTTTACTGGTAAAATTCATGTTAAAAAGAAACAAAAATAATCTTGAGGTTAGGTATAGTAAAAGGCCCCAAAACTAACTAACTAACTAATTTCCTTCCTTCTTTCGTTCGTTCGTTCGTTCGTTCGTTCGTTCGTTCGTTCGTTCGTTCGTTCCTTCCTTCCTTCCTTCCTTCCTTCCTTCCTTCCTTCCTCCCTTCCTTCCTTCCTCCCTTCCTCCCTCCCTCCCTTCCTCCCTCCCTCCCTCCCTATTGTCCTCCACTGGGGTGAGTGGAGCTTCAAACATGGGTGGTGGTGACTGTAGATCACTTTGGGCTAAAATGCTGGGTTCTTTGGCTCATATCCGAGGTGTGTTCCCTCTCTGGGATGTTTGGCATTTATGTTAAAGAACTGTAGATTGATTTTCATGGATAGTTTAGGCCAATAATGAAACACATTCCACTATGTTCCTAGGCATGAGGCACAGAAAACTAATATTGGCTTTTGTCTTGACTGGCTATGTCTCTACCTAATCTTTGATAGTAAAAAGAAATACCACGTCTTTGCTTTGTTTTTATCAAAGTGGTACCTGACTGACATTTTATCCTTGCAGATGTGGTTTGAATCTGTCCAGATGCCATATCTTAACTTCTTTTCTAAACTTCCTCTGCCTCCTTCACCTTGGCTTCCTAAATCTCATAACATGTTCCATTAGACAATAGTCTCCAACCATTTAAAAATAAATGGAGAAATAAATGGGGAAAAATGCAAATTGGAGGAGAGTGCTATCCTCTCAAGTAACACAAAATGTTATTGTTTTCATCCTTACTCCTTGATGTTCTTCCTTTATTTTTTTTGTATGAACCTTGACCTGCTCCTTGTAAAAGCTCCCTATGCAAGTAGGAAATCTTACCCAAGGACTTTACAAGACTGTCCTTGAGTTAAGTGACTCATTGAACACGGGTTTTGTGATTATGGTATTGGTAAATAGTAATAATTTTTTCATTTGAAATGTTGGTATGTTTGAATATTTCTGGTCTCAATCCTAAATTCCTTATTAGAAAATCTTACTTTCAGTTGCAGATGTGGAGGTTTTGTCTTTTTTTGTGGTAGAGAACATTTTAGTCTTATGGTTTGAATGCTCCCTTAGGCAAAGTAGCGAAGGACAAATATAAAATACCCAAATATATTTTTTTTCCAATCTCATGCTTTTTGAGCCTCAGTGCATGATTTTTTAATATTAAAGCTGGCAATACTGCTGGTTCAAATTGGAATGCACCATTAAATAAGAAATAATAATATTGGTATTCTCTCAAAAATCTTTTATCCTTCCAGAGAACAGAAACCTCTTATCTGATCAATAGTGTGGAAAAAAACCAAACCCTACATTTCCATTAAATGTAAGGCATTTCTGATTCATAGACCATCATTTTGTTTTGTGTTTCTGGCAAAATGGTGTCCTGTTCCATGACAGAGGTTTCACATTGCTGTAGGAATAATACGAATGACAACAAAAATGTTCCCATAAAAATTAGAAATTTTTGCTATTGTGACCATCTAGTCAGTTGCACTTTGACTTTGGAAAATGTGTTCTTAAAATTATGCTCATAAATAACTTTAAATAAGCCTACTTGAAGGCTTGGAGTACCTAGAGTACCTGATCTCTGTAAGACAGGTCTTTTCAAAGTCACTGTATTTGTTTGGAAGATGTATAATACCTAGGTAGTTAGGAAAGTGTTTCCAGCCTGAGGTATGCAGCGCATGGCTGAGTAGTGTTCCAGTTTGAGAGGGACTTCAAACTTCTGGTATGATTTGAGGATGTAACAACAGACTAAATGATGTATCAGACAACCCTGATGTGTGCACAGCTTTACCATCCAGCCCTAGGGAACTGATGTGCACTGGCAGTGGTATTTTGTCATCTTAGACTATACTGTGTACATATTGTTCTCTGTAAAGCACAGATCCCGCCATGGGCTAGGCTGTACTGTGTCCTGTACACATTCTTCTACTACCCTGTACTCCTGTTAGTCAAATCTCAACCCTTCTGAGAAGGCATCTGAGTGATTTACTTGTGAGTCCAGCAGCAGGAAACAGCCACAGCTCTCCCACGGATGTATTTGTGCAACGGTTTGGAAAAAAGGCAGGTCTGGGCTTGAGTTTGGGATTGAGCTCATATGCAAGAGATGTTATTGATGTAAGCACAGACTATTGTGCAGTTAGAAGTCACTTAGCTCTTAGGAACATATGGCAGTTTGATTGATGTAAGTTACATCAATTCATTTTTAACGTTATATCTTCTGTAATTTTGTATAATTAATTTAGACTGATTATTTTCCACTTCAAGAAGACATCAAAGAATGGTTGGTAACTCCAGAGCTGTAGTCTACAAAGATTTAATTTGAGAAGTTATGTCATCTTTCTGGTTTTAAGTTTCCATAAAGTATCATTTGTGCAAAGGTTTAACACCAAAGAGAATGATGCATGAATTTCCAATTTACATTATTTCTGGTAGAAAGCCAAAATTTTTTCCAGAAAATAGCTTTTTGTATTTATTTAGATATATAATGCAAAATCATTACATACTTTTAGGTTTCCTGCTAATACTAGAGTAATATTTTTGTGTGTCCTAGGTCCCTCTTGTTCACAGGCTATAATGAGTGATTTTTTAACATACGTATTTTCTTTTATGAAAAAGCAAAGTGTATTTTGTTTATTTGTTTATATGAGTTTTTTAAAAACAATTTTAAGACCTTGAGAGAGATTCAGAAAGTAATTTCCCTAAGGAGAGACTTTGCAACTTTACAACTTTATAAAGTTGCAAACAAACTGCAGATGTATTTTTTGGGAAAGTTCTCAGAAATTACGTGATACTCTTATAATTACTCAAGAGTGAAAAGAAAATTGAATCTATGGAAAAATACAACTTTCTGTTAGGCTTAAAAATGAGAGCTGATGAATAACATTCCACAAGTGATTTGACAATTCTATCAACTTACAGTGTTTGGACTTGTCAATATTGTACCCCATCTTTGTCCCTGTGCTTTTACAGTGACAAACAGCTGCTCCAGGAGAGCAGACTAGTGGAGGATATGCCAGGTAGCCCCTCCTTAGCTTGAAAATGGAAGCTTTTATAGATTATTCATACTGGCTACAGCATTATTCAACTGCAACTTGCAAACAAAGATATCTGCTATATATGAATGCACAAGCAAGCATTAATGTTGATAGAAACCACTAGATCTATATCTCTCTTTGCTGACATGTGAGCTTGAAACAATATGACATAGTCCTCCCTCAGCCTAAACAGCTCACTGAGCTTGACAAGGACTCTAATAGAAGACAAGCAGTTCTGCATCGTAAGGTTTTTGATGGAAAACATAAAAGTACTGCTCTGTCCAACCACTCTCTGAACATGCTAGAAAAATGACAGATTGTCAAAATTAAGTGCTGTGTTCTTCACATGAAAACAAAGCAAACATGATGAAAGCTTTTAGCGATAGGCATAGGTTTAGTTTAGACTATTTTTCCAGCACCTTGCAACTATACATTAATGGTACTTTCTTCAAACAGCTGTTTGTGCATAAAGGAAGAAGATTATTTTGGTAGACTGAAGTTCGACAGGTTCTTTCAAAATTAGGTTTTCTTTTCTCTAAACCCTGCAGGATAAATAGCTATGTTAAAGAAATGGCTGTAAAATCCAGGCTGAATTAAGACACATATATTAAAAGAGCAAGCTGTGGATGTTGGCTTTTGAAGCCCTTTGATTATGTCTGTAACTGAAACATACTTTAAATCTTGTGGTTATGAGAAAAAGTTTGAAAACATGGCCTGGCATAATCAATACTATTTCTCTCTTTGTCTGTTGGCAGCTTGAAACAATTATTCAAAGAAGTGTGAATTATCCCATTTTCACTTTGCAAGCTAAAAACAATGAGAAAGGAAAACTGCATACATTGTGATACATGCATATGAATTTTCCAAGTTCTCCATCTTTCTACTCTTTAATATAAAATTGATTTTCTTCTATAAATCATTTTTGTTCTTCTTGTTCTTCTTTCTAATCTTATCTTTTATACTTTTATTTCTGGTTTGTAACATATTTATTTAATGTTAAATATTATAAATTAAAATGTCTGATATGCTGTTTCTAATCTTGAACTTAAGGGTTAAATAATATACTTTTGTTGAAAAGGAAACAGGCCTTTGAATATTTTTACATCCCAAAAGGCATTTTTAGTAAAATTCAAGGTTTGCCTTAGTTGTGAGAGAAGCTGCCAGGTTTTATTGACATACTAATAATCCAGAATGAGAAAATTTGCAATAAGTACCTCCTTTTAAATGAATTCTGTGCATCCTTATGTCTGGTTACGTAACTTAGACATTTAGGGACTGTAATTCAAAGGGAAACAGCAGCAGCAAGACAGAAGTCTGGCTCTGATATTAAAAAAGCAGAGGTTTGTGTGCCTATGTTGGAAAAGGAACAATAGGTCACATTACTGTTTTTGTATACTGCTCTTAATCCAGATGTTTACTTTTACTGCTCTAAAGGTTGTTTGTCTCCTAATGCTCTTTGTATTGATGTTTGATTATATCTTATCTGAATCTTTTGTTCCAGATAACCCAAGTTAGATGATAGTGAGAACTGCAAATATTTCGCCATTATAATCATCATCATAAATCATAGCCCATAACATATGCCTTGTGTTTAGAGGAATCAGCTTTTTTATTGACTGTCTTCCATAATTAATAGCACTTTACTTTGTAAATCAAATTAGCCCACTTTTTCTATAAAGATTTAGTGTGAGATCATTTTTTAGAACATTAAATGACCTTGACAAAAACAAGGGATCAATAACATGTTGATTAGCAGATTGTTTTCCGTACTATTGGATGGTTTTCATGTTGTTAGTTATTTCTGCTGCATGACCTGTAGAGGTTGAAAGTCACTGATACCTCCTGGTAGTTCTGTTTTCCCTAACTAGTTGATTCTACTTTTGTCTAATACTGATGGATTCTGTTAGGCATTTGTGTAGATTTTTAGATTTATGCAGGCCCTTACTATCTTGATTCCCAATTCTGCTCATAGTGACAGAGCTGTTAAATATCCTGGACTTCAGATCTCTCCCATGTCCCTGCCCAGATCCTAGGGTCAGCTACGAGGCAACCGGTTTGCTCAGATTTTTGTGCGGTCTGGCCTTGAAAATCTGAGAGGATGGAGACTGTACAGCCTTTGTAGGCAAACTATTCTTGTGCCTTCAGCTGTCCGTTGGAAAAAAGTCATATCTCCTATCAGATCTTATTTCAGTTTATGCCCTCTTTTTCTTTGTGTCATACACCATTGTGAAGGACCTGGGTAGGTCCTGTGGGCACCAGCAGGCTTTTATTTCTTTCCCTGCCTCTTCAACGGGCTGAACCATGCCCAGCAACCTCTGCCTCTCCTCACACAGGACAAATGCACCAGCCCCAGGAACGCTGGTGGCCTCTGCTGGACCCTGAACTTCTTCTGCACTGATGGTAGGACCGCCTGCACTCTGTTCTTCACTGATCTGCTTCTCTCATTGCTCCTTACCAGCTCTTTATGTTTACTGTGATTAGCCTTCACTCAGGTGACATAAAACAGAACTCCTTTTGCCAGAAGCCCATGGCCCATCAAACTTGACACATAGTGTCCCAGCGGGAGTATGAGACCAGGACACCGCATTGCATTCAGCAGAGGCCTTAATGCCAAAGGAAAGTCATATTCCCAGCTATGAAAACTTCTTTAGTCGCTTGAAAGCAAAAACCTGCCACATGACCTACCACAAGCACCTTATTCCCGAGGCCATGTCATGTAACTGAGAAATTCTTTCAAAAGAGCAATGTTAGCAAATTAGGAAGTCTCTCGAGTTCAACAGCATGCATCCAAGTGCTGAATATCTCAAGAGAGTTGTAGTTTAGGTGCTTTTGTCCCATTTTCCTTCATATTAAAATCACCTCTCCTGGCTGCATCTCCCTCAGTGCCTTAAGGTTGTCTGAATGCATTGTGCAGGTCTAGCCAGCCCCTAGGAGCACGCTGCTGGTCTCATAGAATAACAGCCACTCTCTCAAATTCTCTATGCAGCAAAGAAAAACATGTGCATCTTGAAGCTGGGCTACCTGTGAGTCTTTGCACTTGGAAAAGTCTATTTCTGTCCACTTTTAAATAATTTCCATCAGGATGATTTGTTGCCACTGATTCTGATAACCTTTTTCTCTCGTAATGCCCCTGTTCTATTGATGCCATGGTGCTTTATGTACATTGGTGCGAGTCCTGGTTTTCTCTTTTATCTGTAACACAGAACTTCCACTCATATATTGATCAACTTAAAATGGTGTTCGGCTCTGAGCATTCAATCTTTTACTTAAACTTTTAGCTATGGGTAGCTTCAGGTATCTGTGACACTTCATCAGCAAAGTTTTGAAAAGATGTTGCATTCCTGGGTCCTAGAATTTGGGTAAAACATTCTGCTGTAGACCTAAGACACATCAGGAGCAGATGAGTGTAGAAATAAGAGAATGTTTATACAGAGCTCATTTTCTTAACATTTAAAAATTACCAAATTGATTTATTCTTTTAATTTGCTCTCTGACTAAAACCAAAAGGAAAAAATTACAAGTGTACATTATGCAAAGGAAAGAAGAATGCTAAAATCAGGCTCAAGAGTGCATTATGATAATGCCTTGAAAGATCAAGACCAACACCCTGACCTCATTGAAACTGGTGTGAATTTGATTTTTGAATTAGCACGGTCAGATTTCATTCTAGATACAAGATGTTATGGTGTAAATTTCCTTACAAGCTATTAGGATATGAAAGTATTAAAAATGCCTAAATAATTATCAAATTATGCAGATTGTGTAGAGGATTTAGTTCCTACACAAAACTAGCATTAAATAGGAGTGAGACAAGGATACAGAACTGAACACAGAAGATACTATATCAAAGCGATATCTTAAAGGTTTTAATTTCTTCAACAGCATTTAGGTTTCAACACTTTTTAACATAACAGGAGATTAAAAGTATTATGACTGAAAGGAGCCTTTAATATGCTGCATGAAAGACAAAATTAATTTTATTTTGTTTCTAGTACTTTGTTATAAGTGTATTATTCTGTACAAGTGTGCAGCCTACACATGCTAATTCATGGAAAAGAATTGCTATTATATATTTTTATGCCCAATTTATACAGACTTTAATTATTTCTTGCAGTGGAACAAAATGTCTCTGTCAGAGAGCTGTAAGAAAACATTGATAGCGAAGTTTTTGTCTTATAAAAATTAGAAGACCGTTAAGTAATACTTGAGAAATGTCAACAGTTGTCTGGGTGAATTGTTCTAAAAATGGAGGATCAAATATCTGGAAAACAGGTAGATCATGTGGAGAATGATGAACTTTTATTTTAGAGAACAATGACTCAGGAAAGGACTACATGGTCATGCCTGTTAATGAGCTGAACAGGAGCTTTTGGGAGTGATTCTATGGCTTGAAGTCAAGATAAGGCCTTTGGCTTTATGAACAGGGAAATGAGATGTAGGAAGGTGATTCTTTAAAATTCATGTGCTGTTCATGAGAACACTGCTGTTTTATGCAATCCTAGTGTCCAGTCTTCAAAAAGAACATTGAAAATTGCAAAGATTTCTGAAAAAGCTGCAAAAATTGTTAAAGAAAGAAATTGTTAAAGATACAAAGCAGTTGAATACTGGTCATTCATCATAAAAACGAGAAGATTAAATTATGAGATGATTATAGCAAGTATGTGCATGAGACCTTACTCATTTGTAAAAATTGTAAAGGATTGTTTGGTTTAATAGATGAAGGTATTCAAAGGCACAGAAACTGCAAGCAGGTAGATTTGATCTCAGAATGAAGAATACAAATGCTTATCAGTGAACATAGTGAGCTGGTGAAAGAATTGTTTCACAAGTCAATGCCATTACAGTTCCATGAAAGCAAACATAACAAGGGGAACAGAATCCCACAAGAACAATACCAAAAGCAAACAAATAAACCCTCCTAGAATATCAATTGCATCACTTGGGGGTAATGTGAAACCCCAAGTCCTGTGAAAACATAGAGGAGATATTGTTTTTAATTTACATCTTGCACACTAAAAGAGTGAGTACAAGAACCAACATGTGTCAAGAATTTTGGAAGGACACCTTCTGGGATGCTTTTTCAGGCACTCCATTCTATGGCTTTGATCTCTTTGACTTGTCTTTCCACCAGACCTTATTCTCTGCCAAAGATTAGTGATAATCAGAAGACCTTAAGGCTCCATTTTTAGAGTGTATAAGCATTATTTCACACAATATTAACAGATATTTTCAAAGTGACATGTACTTAGGAACTTAAGGTTTATTGATTTGCATTACAGTGCTGTGTGGAGTGATCTAAAAACTTCACCAAACCAAGTGAATTGCTTTAGAACCGAGCAGAGTTGTCAGAGAGAACTTAGCTGTGGAACTCTGCGTGCTCTCCAGCTGTCACCTAGTGGTGATCCCAGTCCCAACACCGAAGACTAAAGTTGCATCTTGGGAGTTTCCAATGTCATAAAGTTCTATTTGTCCTTTTGTATAGTATTACTGTTTGAACTTAACCTCTGAATTTAGAAGATCCATTTTAAGGATCAATTCCTTAAACTTTATTTAGGAATTCTGTCAGCTCTCCTTTTGATTTGAAGACTGAAGACTGTCACTCGCCTAAATGTGATAGGAATAACTATAAATCCAGATAGGCAATTATAAAAGAAAAAAAGCACAGTTACTTATTATAGAAGCTATTGCTCTTAAAATCCCTTGCCTGGATAGAGCCGTAGTCCCTATCCTTTTCCTATTTCATTCTTCCTAATAATTCTTGAATTAAGGAAAAGAACTTATGGTAGCTGTGGCTGTGATTTTTATGAATATTTCTGTAATGCCTCTGAGGGCTGAGTATGAGGCTGCAGATAAAATGCAGCACATTCCCCAGCAGACAGCACTCTTCATATGTGCAATTTACAGTACGGAACTAGTCACAGCAACTAGTAAGTAGTAAGTGTTTTTTTCAATACTCAGATCATCTACAGAATAATTGCTAGTTGGTATTTTTTTTAATGTTCCGTGTAAAAGCTTTAAAAGTAACATTTTATTTGTCATGCTGTGATGGAATGTATACATTTATCAGACAAAATGTGTGTACACAGTAAAACAGTGCTCAGATCAGAGGCTGTAACTCTTCCTGGCTGAGAGCAGAGAACAGGTTCTGGGATCCACGAGTAGAGCCTTTTAAAACTTCAGTGTTTAAAAATGAGAGAGATTTCTTGTGCACTTCTAGGTGGAGGAAGGGGAAATCCTTTTAGTCCAGCAAACATCTGGTAGCTCAAGAATGATAAAAAAGTACTGATTGGTTCTGACAGCTGCCTGCTTTGTAGTGGTATTTAACCAGAAATATTTGAAACAGATTGATATGAATAATGAAAGATTGCATGATGTATGACACAAATAAACTTTACCACAATTTAACTCATTAACAAAGAAACAATGTTACATAAGGAAGAATCCTTATTTACTGTTTAACTCATTTGTGATTTTTCATTTTTAATAACCTGACAACAAATAAGGTTTTTACAATAATTTTCTCCACCAGGTATTGCAAGTATTTAATTGTGAAATAGGTTGAATGGGATGTCATTGTCCTTTAACAAATGCTGCTGATGGATGTGGTCCATTTAAATGTACAACAGAGAGCTGAACTAGATAATGAACTTATTATTACTCTCTGAGGATTACAGGTTAGTCCCAAAGGAGTGCAGTAAGCTAGAGAAAATCCATATCTACTGGCTAAACAATAGCCAAAAGGCTGACTGGAGATATTGATTTACTTTCTAGGCCATTTAGACCTTAATGGTGGAGAAAAGCTGAAGTGCTGTTTACTTTTCTGCCAGAATCGACCAAACAACCAGTCCATTTTTTAAAGACTTTTGATTGATTTCGCTTAGAGGAATTAGAGGTGATTTATTTTTAAGCTGAAAGCAACTCGTAAATATCTCCCAGTATACAGGTTCCATGAGAGTAAATGTTAAGTGGAAATGCTTACTGAGAAATACTTTGCTGCAAATCAATGTGAGCAGGTAATACTCCTTGACAGGAACAGTCAGGTGTTGGACACCTTTCTCAAGAGTGGTCAAGCCTCTGGTTGTACTATGTGAGACACAGCATTTTTAAAAGACTTAACTTTTGCAAAGGGGTGTGGATCTGATGGCTTGGCTGAATATGTGCCAGCTGTACCCTGCTGACTTAGAAAAGGGCCATGGCTCTGGCAGTGTAAGTGGTGCTCAAGGTCAGCAGTGAGCAGCTTTAATATTTGATGGATGAAAACAGTAATTTATCATGTGACAATTGCCCATGATACTTCATACACACAGCAAATGAGCACTAGCTCTAGGAAACAACTCAGAGAAAAAGCAAGCTAGGATGCTGGAATTAAGAATTTTCAAAATTAGGCAAGCTTAAAGAAATGCTCCTGAGCATACTGCCACATATAGAGACAGATCTAAAGACAATAATAATATGATTGTTATTTCTTAGAGATAACCTGTCTGGAAAAAGTTGTAGGCGTATACAAATGACTGTGAGGTGTTTTAGGGCTGTAAATGTAAAAAATATGTTACCAAAATCATTCTTTGGCATGTTCTCATGAAACAAGAGTAGAGGTGGTATGTTGATAATATTCCTGTTTAGAAATACAGCAACAATTTCATATTAATTCCCAACACATAGTCTGTAGCCACTACTTAGGAAAATTGTGTAGGAGGATTTTTTTGAAGTCCACTTGCAAAGATAAAACCTTTGCTCAGAAAGCATTGCTCGGTTCTGCTTTAACATGATAGTCTCTGTTGTTTATTGGAAACAGAACTGTTTTCACTAAGCAAGCTTGACTTTTTCCCTCCTCCCCATCCCCTTCTCTGAAGGGAGTTAGACATGGTTAATAAGCTGCTTATATCGTAACACAGAATCAGGTACCTGTTACTTGAAAACTAGAATTACAGTCAGTTCTAGGGATCTCACAAAAATGTGGAAATATCCATCTTTTAAATCTGAAAGTTACATTTCAAATCCTACGTGTGTCTTATGCCACCTCTCCAACCAGCTGTCGTTAACTCTATGCTGAGACATTTGATTCAGCCTTCGCGCTGTGCTACACACCTGAAAACTGATGGAAAGAAAAAGTATTCAAGTATCTTCCCATTCTCTGGGAAAAGCCCTGAACAACAGAAAAATCACATTACTGTGAGGTAGACATCATTAGGACTTTGCACAAAGATAACAATTTTTACTGCCGTTTTGTGCTTGTGAACTGATGCCCAGGAACTATGAAAAAACTAAGAGCTTCAGTGTATACTTCATCCTAGTTCTGCAATATACATTAAAATGAAAAATGGTGGATTAATATGTGTTTTCTTTTGAAAAACTGAAAAAGTTTGATAGATCTCATTTTTAAGTATGCCTTTTGTAGTCAGCACACTAAGCTTTAATATAACAATTTAGTAAATGCTTTTGTGAAGTCCCAAGCAGAAACTTTTACAGACTGCTTCATATATGGTTTCTTTAAGCTTTTTTTCTTGTTAAGACTTGAAAAAAAGTTCGCTTACCCTTTACTTTTCTTCAGCCTTAAAAAGTTTATAGCAGAATACATTTTGCAGACCTGTTTTAGATGCTAGGCTTTTGTGCTTTAATACACTCTTAAGATTTGGTTTTTTGAAAGAAAGACAAACCTGCAAGCTAAGTTCTGTGAGCTTTATAAAACCACAAGTGGCAGTGGAAGTGTTATCTGCAGTTCTTCTGTAACTACAGCAAACTGTTATACAGCATTTTATGTGCTGATAATTTGTATTTCCTTACTGAGTATTCACAGTTCAAAAAAAGCTGTGCATGTATATTAGCAAAAGCTGTGCAGCTGATGTTTTCTGTATGTCAAATAGCATGAAGTGATTTAAAAAATGTGTAAGTTTAATATAGGCTTTTCTGTTTATTTTGTTATTTGGAGTTGGTTTTTGTTGTTACTTTTTAATTTAAATCTATAGAGTGATTGAACTAGAACAAATTATAGATTAAAGATATTGTAACTTTCATTTAAGAGCTGGTTGATCTGGTTTAGTTAGTTAGTTAACTAGAAATGTAATGTCTCACCTAAAATTATGAAGTTTTATACTGAAATAGAGTCCAAATTATGTAAATTTAAAGAAATCAAAGCAGTGCCCCCAAATGACAATATTGTCATCACCATGTTCAATTTCCTTATCAAGTTTAAGTCCTAAAGTATTACTGAATTTAAAGCACAGAATGATTACTTCCATTTATTTCAGGAGCTGAAAAGCAGTGAGTAAGGATGAGGTTCAAAGAAATCTAAATCTGGGAGGTTTTTGTTGGGTTGAGGTTTTTGGTTTTTTTCTTTGCAAGTGAAGTGCATTAGGAAAGAAAACAACAGCTGGTAGCATGGAGCTGTGAGAGATTTTAAAAAGCTGGGGTGAAGTAATGATTAGAAATGCAATATGGAGCTGTAGTGTAAAAAGTAAAACTGAAGGCACTGAACTAGACAAATATAATTTAGGCAGAAGCACAGGTCTAATTACTAGGCTTGATAGCTTAGAGTTATCACCCATAAAGGTTGATTCCTCACCAATTCTCTGGCTGCAGAAAAGAATCTACTAGACATTAGTACTAAATTTACGATTCCTGTAACATATGATTATAAAAAAATTAGAAAGGCAGATTTCTTAAAGTGATCTTTGTGTATATTCCTGTCAAAATGGTCTGTATAGACTTCTTCAAAGTGAAATGTATATAATCACAAGAACATTCCATGAAAGACACATAGGGAATAATTTTACAGATATATTTTAAATATGCTTTAGAAAAATTAATTTATTTCTTCTTGTTTGCATGTATTTTAAATTTTAATGGGGCACAGGATTAAAGAATAAGTGCTCTCACTACAGCCATCTAGTAAGTGAAACGGTTACCTGCTGGGTATATAAATGTTATTTGCTGATAATCCAACACAGTCTTTGGAGGAATGATCCTTGGTCACATAGCTTTGTACAGAGGACCAAAACCACTATACTCTTCCTAGCTTTACTCTCTGCTTGCCTTGTCCTTTAAGGTGCTGTTCAATATAGAAAGTTTTCTAAACTTTTATTGTGAAGGATAAGACAGTAAGTAATTATAGGAGTAGAATTTATTATTTATACAGCTAACATGTGCACTTTCAATGTTAAGTCCTGATTTCTACTAAGTAAAGACCTTCTGTCACACTAAAAATGCATTCTGAAGTCTCTGCACATTTACAGAACAGCATTTTTAACCACAGCTGATGACTGCGTTCAATCTTCAGGGGAAAAAAAGTTGCCTAAAAATATAGACTCACAAATATAGCATTAATCGTAATATTTTCAGGTTTTTAAAAAATCAGTGGCCTTTTAAAAGCAAAACTCATCCCATCCTACTCTACAAAATAGAAAGTAATGTACTGTTATTTAATAACTATGAACTTCTTTTTCACTAAGAGAATGAAACTTGACCCCTGTGTTTCACCTGCCTGTTGTCTCCTGAATGATCTGCACCTGCGGTCTGGCAGCTGTGCTGTAACCCTTCTGTAGGAAAGTAGGTACCAGAGTGTCCATGCATTTCCCCAAGAGAAAAACAGGTTATGTGCCTATTGAAAAATTCCTTGAAGGTGAGACTAGAGAGACAGGACAGCTTATGTTGCCTTTTGAATTGATTATGCTACAGGGAGCACAGGTGAGCTGGGTTTGGGTCTTGGATTCTTCTGTGGTAAGTTACTAAAATCGATAGATATAAGAGTGCTTAGATGCTTTGTCCTACCTAAATACTTGCAAAGATATGTTTTTTAAATTCTCTTTTAGCAAGTAAAGTGAGACATAATGAGACTTCTTTTATGTTGAAAAGCTTGGGAGGACAGTTTTCTGTCTAGGTGAAGTGTTTTGAAACAAGGTAGGTTTTCAGTTTGAGATTAGAGAGTTTAATCTAGGACTCAGAGTGTCTACCTACACATGAACTAGATGTCAGTGCTCTCACTGTAGTCGGTGGAGAAACTGTTATTTCTCTCAATGAAGCCTGGACAGTAATTCTGCTTACTCAAGCCTGGTAAATCACGCTCAGTTTCATTGAGTAAGCGTCGTTTTTCTTGCATGGAAATACAGTGTCTTCCTACTTTACAGGCAGACAAATGCATTGATATGGTGAAGTGTGGTGTTAAACTAAATCCCAGACAAACCACCTCCTTCTTAGAAGTGGTATTCTCATAGAGGTGGAATCAGGAGACAATGAAACTTGAAATGGGTGAGGCTTCCTAAACTCATAAACCAGCTCATTCAGTAGAAAAATAAATTTTAAACTCCTCTGAATCCCAGTCAGACAGGCAGAGTCTGCCTGTCAAAGTTTAAACCTGTAAAGTTTAAATATTTCTGGAGGAATAATAAGCAGAAATATTTAGTCAAAAATCTACTACCCAGTCTGATTTTCTCCTGTGTGTACACAGAAGAGATGCTCATCGTTTGCCTTACAGCATTTGATTGCTTACTACTTCTTTTTTCTTTTTTCTTTGTTTTCTTTTTTCTTTTTTTTTCCTTTTCACTTAATCTTATTGTGTCCCGCTTGGGAATGGTGTAAAGCATGGTGTTTCAAGTACTTTACGGTAATGGAAAGATTTATTTGGCAAGAATTGAATAGAAGTATTGAGATACTTCAGAGAGTTAAAGGATGGGCTAGATAAAAAGATTATTTAATTACATATCATCACCTGCTTTACAGGGAAACAAAACTGGTTTATATGATTGTTAGTTTGCTAGTTTTCTAAAACAAAGCTAGTTTTGCATGTGAAGCAGTCAATGAGGAGTTCCTCCTTCAAACCTGTTCGTGAACCTCTGAACTATCTTATAAGTACTTCTTAGTGTACTTAGTGTCATGCCTGTTTTTACATATCTGTATTAGTGGGTAAGGGAAAGGAATATTGTTTTTTTCCTGTGATGTAATAAAAAGCTGAAATGTGAAGGTCCATGTCCTTGCTCTGAGATAGTAGATCTATTTAAATATATACAGAGAGGGCTCTTTTTTTTTTTGCTTTTTTTGCTTTTTTTTAATGAGCTTTGTTGGTTCTCTAATACAACCAAGGCTGGTAAATGTGGAACTGTTCATAGACTTTATTTTTGTTCATGATAGAAAACCTCTTGAGATTAATGAGTCATTGGTGCCTCAGCATCTGCTCCCAAGACTGGGGAATTTGGGAAAGAAACTGAGGAGAAATATAAGCATAAAAATAAGTAAAATGCTAAGAGCAGAAATCTTCATGATGGTGAATGGACATGAAGAATTTAAGAAGTATAACAGGAATGCTTATTTAGGGGAGCAAAATGACAGATTAAATCACAGATATAATGAAGACACTTCTTAAGCAAATATTTTGAGAAACTTAACTATTTTTTTGGTCTTACTAATAAATTTGTTAAAACAGTATATTCAAAAGCAAGCATCAGAATATCTGTATTTAAAACGGATGTTACTATCACAGACTAGAAAAAGTACCCTCTTTTATGGAGAAATATCTTGTAAACTATGTCAGTCAGGTATCGTGATGTTTTATAATAGCTAGGTTTCATATCAGTTGCTGTAGGTTAACCTCCTGTAATTAGTCTCAGTTGAGTAAGCCACTTTTCTGTAACTCTGGAGAATTATTTTGTTTCCTCATCAACATCTTGTTACATATTGCCACAAAGCAGATAGAACCTGAGGCACAGCTCAAAAGTTCCTCCTGCGTTATAGCACCTAGAACATGCTCCAAAGATCTTAACATTTTAGGGTGTGTTGTTTTTATTTCCATATGGGAATTTTTACTTATATTTTAGGATGAGACTTTCCTTCATATAGATGTTAGTAGTAGGCTCTCTGCTGGAGTCTGTAGTGTAAGGAGGGTATGCAAGAAAAGTGTCATAATTAATAAAACATGAACAGGTTTCATAGCAAATTAGATTGTGGCTTATGGATATAATTATCAACCTGGCGTTTCTCTCGTGTAGGTTGTTTTTTTTTTTTCTTTCTAGTAGCCCTAGCAGAGTGAGCACTTCCAGTCTGGCTACTATTTCTCTCAGAAACCTGAACAAATTATATTCTGATCTGTAGTTCAACAAAATCAGGAAACAGTGCAGAGACCTTCAGTGAATTTGTTGCACCTTTTGTCTGCAAATACACAGACAACAGATGATATTTGGGAACATCAGTACCTGTCTGGAGTGTGTGAATTGACTGGTATTCATAGGTGAACTGTCTGTGCAAATATTTCAATCCAAATGAATAGTTGGAGCATGAGATAAGAAGTGGTTTCCTCTCCCCCTTCCATTAATCTCCTTGGGTAGACCAAAGTTTAATTCAGCTGTTTGTAAACACAAGGCTTTGAGTCATTGAGAACTAATCACTGTTTGTAAAAATAGAATTATTTTGTTATTTTTCTCTATGCATCACTTTAAATTTATCCACTTTAAATGTCATCTACATTTTTATACCCCAATCACTAAGTACTACAAGACTGTTTTGCAGCTCTTCGTGACTTGTGTTTATTACTGAAAGTGGTCAGAGCAAAGTGTCCAGGAGTGATTTCTTGGCCAGATGTGAGAGCACAGCTGAAGTCAGGACTAGAACAGACAAGGGGAAAGGATGAGAATTACAGCTGGAATGAACTGCAGAGAGTTTTGAGAAAATGGGACAAAGAACTGGAAAAAGGGGGGCAGGCAAGTGGGCAGTGGAGATTGCAGCCCAACTGCATAGACAACAGTGAGCTACAGGGCAAAACTATTATAAAGCATAAGAGAAAATGGAGTCAAATGCAGCTTTGCAGCAGTGGAACTGATAAATGTCAGGGGAAATGATCTCACAGTGTTACTTAGTAGTGTAAGTACTTATGGGGTACCTTTACAGCCATAGGTGGTATCATTTTATGCTATGTGAAAATGTTATTTATTGTGTAAAACTGGAATTGCTCTATGAGGATTTTAGCTTTACTGCACTTATCTATATGGTCTCTGCTTATGCTCTGTGCCATAGGAGATTAACACTTAGATTTGCCAGAAGTACAGTTGGTAATGGAAAAAAGAAAAAATTGACAAAGATATCTCTATTAAAATCATGCCAGTCACACATAAATCTCTTATGGATGTGCATCTCCACTGGCTATTTCCTTACCTTTGCGTATGATTCATTATAAAGAAGAACAGGAATTATATGATTGTTAAGACAGAAGTAGAAAGAAAAGAACATTAGAAAAAGTCATACATTCTTATTAATATATATTATGTGCTGCAATGAAATCATTTTTACCTAAGTATAAAATTACCTAGATAATAGATTTATGAACTGTAAGAAAAGATGGAAAATATGTTGTCTGTTGAAAACTACTGTGAGAGACCTGGTAAAAATATTCTTTATATTGAATTGTAGAAAACATTAAAATATGTTTTAGCAACTAAAGTTTTATTTATTTTATGCAGTATTGAGTATTTTATTAGATGAAATCCAATGTATACACATATTTTTATCACCAGAAATACAATCTCTATGACATATAATATGCTGTAAATTTTTATTTCACGGAATCATGTAATGAATTAGTTTGGAAAATACCTCTGAGATCATCAGATTATCAAGTCCAACCTATGACCAAACACCACCATGTCAACTAGAGCATGGTACTAAGTGCCATGTCCAGTCATTCCTTAAACACCTCCAGGGATGGTGACTCCACCACTTCCCTGGGCAGCCCATTCCAATATCTAATCACCCATTCTGTGAAGACATTCTCCCTAATGTCCAACAACTTGACACTAGGTCCTCTTGTCCTGTCACTTGTTGCCTGGAAAAAGACATGGATGCCCCCAGGGCCCCCAGCTCCTTTTTTGCTGACTCATTTTCTGGCTATTCTGCCCCCAGGCTGTAGCACTGCATGGAGTTGTTGTGGCCAAAGTGTAGGGCCTGACTCTTGGTCTTGCTGAACCTGACACTATTGGTCTTGGCCCATCTGTCCAGGTCCCTTTGCAGAGCCTTCCTACCCTCCAACAGATCAGAACACCAACTCAGCTTGGTGTTGTCTGCAAATTTGCTAATGGTACACTCAAGCCCCTCATCCAAATCAATAAAGATAGTAGGCAGGACTGGGCCCAACCCTGATCCCTGAGGAACACCACAGATGATGGAATGTTGACTGAATGTGGCACCATTTGCCATCAGTCTCTGGGCCCTGCCACTCAGCCAGCCCAGAGAAGAGTAGTCTGTCACTTGCTCTTGGAATGAGTTACAGGATGGGACACAGTAAACCAAAAGCAGCAACTTCAGACACACCTTAGTACGCTTATTTTTCCCAAAGAGACTTTTTTTCCCCCCATACTTTGGGAATCACTTTGATATTGCTTTATGGTGTAAGTGTCCACAAATTGAATTAGAATCATAGAATGTTTTGGGTTGGAAGGGGCCTTTAAAATTCATCTAGTTCTGACCCCCCTTCCATGGGCAGTGATACTTTCCACTAGACCAGTTGCTTAAAGCCCCATCCAACCTGACTTTGAACACTTCCATGAATGGGGCATCCACTGCTTCTCTGTGCAATATGTGCCGGTGTCTCACCACCATAATGTAAAAGAATTCTTATGTCTAATCTACATGTAGTGTTTTTCAATTTGATAGAATCATAAATAATGATAAATCTTCCATAGAGCTGGATTATTCCCAGCTGTATACTACATGGAGTTTTGTACTATCCTCCGTGGTGTCTGGTAATAACCACTGTCAGTGGCAGAATGTTGGAAGAGAGGTTCCGCTTTTTTGCCCATCATGACGTTTCCTATACTCCTAGTTTCATTTTTAGACCTTATGATCTGTATTTTCAAACTTAAGAAATATGTTTTTTTTATTTAGGTCTCCTTCAGGATTATTTTATTTTTCTTCTCTTCTGTATTTTATCATCATATGTTTTTCAGTGCTGCAGAACTTCAATGCATTTTTAAATTAAGTTCCTATCTTGTCCTCTTTCTTCTCTTTCATGATTCCTCTATTTTCTGATGATGATGTCCTCTTTTTTCACATATACTTGTCAACCCTTTTTTCCCTTTGTACTGCTCACAGTTTCCTCTGTGTGGAAATATACCTCCATTTTAGCACACTTTTCTGGTATTTTTGGTTCCCTGCAGAGGTGGTTCTACACATTATTCCACATTTGCTTGGAACAAAAAAGTGAACAAGGGAGAAAAGGGAGGTAAAGAGACCTGTTCCTTTCAAATACATAGAATGAATCTGTGGCTCTGAGCACCTTCCAGACATGTGGTGGATGAGATGATAAGCATCTTTATGGCTTCTTTTCTACTTTTTTTTTCTACCATAGAATACTTTTTTCAAAATTCATTACATTCTGTACATTGTTGTTCATGAATGCTGCTCTTAGAATGGGAGTTTTATGCTGAAACCTCTGTAAGTTTATGATATAGATTGAGATCAACTCATGACACTCCCTCACAAAGAAACAGTATTTTTGCAACAAAGTTGGAATAGTCTTTAAAAAAGTATTTTCAGAAAGCAGTGCTAAGAGATTATATTTTGGGGAACATTATACTTTCTGGAGGAAATTCAAGTTCTGCTTGTCCATGAGCAGACATTCTTGCACAGATTTGTATTAGAAGTTGCTTCCTGGCAGTGGACTGTTCAAGGAATTTACCTTGGAAGAAAGAAGAATGATAGTATTTCCTAGGTAAAAAACCTCTATATTTAGTATAGATTAAAGGATAAAAGTTGACAGAACTGGAGACAAAAATTTGTTTATTCTCTGCCATAGAATATGGAAAATAAAGCCTTCCCATAGTCTATTTCCAAGTGGTCATAATATGACTAAATTCTGTATGTATTTTCATGAAGATGGCTAGAAGCTTATTCTTGACGCAAGGCCATTCTCTTGCTAAATTTAAAATCTCTACTCAGAAGGTGTAGTTCTATTAAAAGAGTTCAAAGTCTATGTTATCAAACTCTCAATATAAGCAAATATTCACGTTTTTAATCCAGTCATTTTCAGAAATGGTCAAAGTATTTCAGCTGACATTTTACAAAAACAACAGTCAGAAATTTTCTGGTGTAGGAATTTTAGCTGAAGTCATTGAAGCTTGACACTGCATAAATAAAGTGGAAATAAATATAATAAATATAAATAGTAAGTATAAGAAGTGTAAATAGGATGTGGTAGAAAGTGTAACAAACTTGCAAATGTAGCAATAAGCTCTTGCCCCAAGTGTAAATCCTAATGCCAGAATAAGAATTTGCTACTTCAGTTAAAGGTATTCCTCTTTTATTGTGACCCTTTATTAGCAGCCCATAGCTGGTGTATTGTTGTGCTTGTTCTGACAGAGTGTTCATATTGCAATGAAGTATGGATGCTCTTCAGGTGTTGAATAAAGTATTTACTATTTCCATATTTAGATACAGGACAATTTTTCAATGACATGCCTTGTAATTGCTTAATCAGAAAGGTTATATAAAATAGTTTTAGCAGTAGGGGGGTTTCTGATTAACTGATAATGGAGCAAACCCATATCACAGACTATTTTGATTATTTTGCCTTGATTACCAAATATTAGTCTGAACTTTTCCAAGAAACATATCTAAGTTTTTTCTAAGTCTGATATTTACCCACAGTGTAGAAATGCTGTAAGAAATGGCAGTATTACCCTTTTTATACTGTTGTTATGACCTGCCACTGAAGGTGAGAGTAACTGAGGTTCTTGTTAACAGATCCCTTGAGGCAGATTAGAGTGAAATGACATTAAATGACCTGTGTTTATATATACATAGATATCACCACCCGTGGATCCAGTGATAGGATTTGATTGTTGCTTGGTTGAAGTGATGGTCACAGTCTTGATCTGTCAGGGGTGGGGGAAGCCCCTGAAACATATAGTTCGTTGGGTTGATAAAAGTTCAGTTGCAGGTAGGAACACCCGGGTACCTCCCCTGGGGTGGGAGTTTAACACTGTCTATTGAAACTCTATGGATCATGCTCAGTTGTCTGGTGGAAGGCTCCAGAAATGAGTCTTGGGGCACTTTGGGGATCTTTGGTGGTTTATGACATCTTCTAAGACATTACAGCTGCTTCTCATGTCAGCTTGGTTTAGCCCCAGTTATGCTCCATCAAAAGGGATGAACACCTTCAGGCCTGTGTCTGAACATTCCCAGGATTGGAGCTTTATGCCTGAGCAAGTTGTGTAACTGAGGATATTGGCATGATAAAAATCATTATCCCACCTAGCAAGATCTGCTCCTCACCAGCCTCTTACCTTGCTTGGCTCAAACCCCAGCTTATTGCTAAACAGACTGGTTTGTTGTGGTCCTCCTCTAGTGTTCACCCCCTCTGCACCTGGGCTGTTCTTAGGTTTTGCCACCGCACATCCAGAAACTCTTCTCCTTCCCTTCAGTTGGAGGATGGAAACCTGGCCTCTGCAAAGCACCTGCTGCTTTTGCAAGTGGCCAATTGTTTGAGCCATTAACCATTAATATTTCAGTCTCTCACAACTGTCTTGCAAATTTATTTCATCCCTGTTAAAGAAGATCATTCAACTTGTCAGAAAATTGGCCAATACTTGAAAATGTGGAACATTGCCAGAATAAAAGGTGTTTAGGTTCTTGAAGTAGTTCTGTTTTGTCATTCCTACACCCATAAGCTGTATATTTTGACATATACAATAGCAAGGTAGGTCAACCTTTAATCATGATTGGTGTTTTATTTATATCATAAAGTTGTTTAAGAGTTTAGCTGTGCATTTCGAAGAGTATGGAAAAAACAAAAAACCAAAATCTTTTCCTGCAGAACAATCCATTCCCTTTCCTATTCCAACAAAACCAGTGTTCTAAACAAGAAGCAGACTTCAAACTTATTTTTGGTCATCTCTTATTAAAAGCTGGGAACAGTCTAAATCATTTCCTCTGGGAGAGAGAGAAAATATACATGGCAGCAGCCTGTGATTCAGTTTCTTACAGTTTTAAGGTGGCAAAATTGTCATTAAATATGTATTTGTTTAGCAATCTAAAATTTACTTACATTGTGGAAGAAATTAGAATGGCCACGAGAGTAGTTCATTAATCTTCTGAATGGATTCTTCTACTGTTCGCTGCTGTATTGATAAGCAGATGAGCTTTACCTCTTTGAAACAGGAATGCAAGTGGAAGATAGGAACTAGAGGTTGGTGTTTTTATTATTATTAGAAAAATTGTAATATTTACTAGAATAATAAGACTTGTCTTGCTTATGAAAATTTCAGTATAATTTCTCTGAAGTTCTTTATTTAACTCCATTTTGTATCTCTATGACAAGTTCTAATACAACCCTCTGTTCAATAAAAGATACAGTGCATTTGAATAAAACCATGGAATTTAATCTATTTCATGGCTTATAAAGGAAGCTGGTAAATCATTTGAAAATGAAGCATAAAATTATTTGTATCTACATCTATCTTTGCATTTGAAAAGCTGTCAAGTAAGTTGTCTTTCTATGCTTAAAAACAGAGACAGTCAACTAGAGAATGGAGAACAGGCTCACAATACAATTTTTGGCCTGATAGAATCTTATGGATTATATTACAATTACAAGAAATCGAAACCTCGCCTGAAACATTTACTTAATCTTCTGTCCTATGATTCTACAAGGTTTAGAGTTATAGGTCTAAATTTCCTTGTAGTCCTTGAGTGCACTGAGAATGCTGGGTTGTGTGTGGTTGAACTCAAAATACCTGAATTTGACACAATATATTCTGAATTACTTAAAAATATGTCTATTTTAACTTGGTGTAAGTCAAAGAGTTTGTTATACAGAGTGCTGATAAGTGAGTCAATTTAAAGTAGTCTTTTAAATAAAGAAAAAGAAAAGAGTGTTCATTTGGGGTAAAAGTAACTGAATAGCAAAAGGAAAGGTTACCAAAAGAGAACACAAAGGCTTTTTATCTTAATAGTAGCATCAAAAGAAATGACAGAATATTTCTATGAATATTTACCTCAAGGTTTTGTTGGGTTTTTTGTTTGGTTGAGGTTTTTTTGTTTGTTTGTTTGGGGTTTTTGTTGGGTTTTTTGTGGTTGATTTGCTTGTTTGTTTTTGTTTTTGGGTTTTTTTTGGTGTGGGGTTGTTTTGGTTTTGCTTTTCCTTTTTTTTTTTTTTTTTTATGATTCATCATCCCTGCGTAGAAAGTAGTGGTAAAATGGTAAAATAGCTGCATCCAGATTTTCCAAAGGTACCTGATGGAAATTCAAGACTTAGTTCACGTTTCTTTGGAAACAAAAGGTTTCTAAGTTTCTTCATATATGTTGACATAAATAGAGCTCTTGATCCCAGGTCAGTATGGCAGTGTGCTAACTAAACTGCAGATATGGTAGGAACATATGTCAGATCACTTCCATTCACAGACTTGAGGAATCTGAACTTGAATCTTGCCTGAGCCCTTCTGGTTGTTGGAACTCCTTTGAGGATATGCCATTTATCTGAGAGCAGGTTCTCAAAAATAGTTTCCAAACATTTTCAGACTTTCTGCATAAAAAGAAGTGTGTCATTCCTTATTACTCTTCTCTTCTCAGCTCTGTGTAGGCTGCCAGGTTGGACATCTTTACACCCCTACACCCCTCTTATACTACACCAGGAATTGCTGGCTCTTGTGTGAACAGGTTTCTGGAAATGGCCAATACTGCAATACCTCTTCTGGCTTTGTGATTTTAAGAGTCCTTAAGTAGACTTCAACAACAACTAAGTAGTTTTTTTTATATATAATTTGAAATAATTACAGGCAGGATGTGTGCTTTTGACATGTTTTACAGTCATCTACATTTATGTTTCATTCTTCTCCACTTCTAGATCATGCAAACTCAGTCATTTTCAAGTTAGAAGCACAATATGCTGTGCCAGTGTCAGAGAACAGTTTATACAAGTGGAGAAACTGTGTTCATATCTGATTCCTAAGTGGGAATAATGAATTCTAATTCAGTGTCTTTTGTTGTGGTTGTTTAGCTTCTTTTTTTTGTTACAGAATAATAATTACTCATGAGAGTTCACAAAAAGTACACATACTTTTTTGAAATGGTGCTATTGGCATCCTGATAGTATTTAACAGTATGCAATAAATCTGATAAAGCAGATGTGCAGTCTTTATGTATTTAAAAAGAAAAAAGTGTATATTCTGCCTGCTGTCATGATAAACTAAGCAATTTACTAGCATTAAATCCAGTTTTATTTTCCTGTAGAACCTGTTAATGAACTTCAAGACACAGGTCTCATTGCCCATTTAAAATATCTCTATGAGTGAATTACCTGGTAATACAGCTCTCCTACTGCAAAATATCTAAAGATTGTTAGATCCAGATTTTTATTTTCTTCTAGTATCTCATCTGTCATCATGCACAATAGGCATTTGCCTTTACTTTTAACTAATTTAAGGCAAGCTACATTCTTATCTTGTCTCTTCTTCATGATGGGATTGCCCTGCTTGCACATTCTACTGCTCTGCAGGATAAAGATGTTAACTGTGAATCAGAAATCATACAGTCGGTGTAAGACATGAAATAAAATCGATACATTTTTCTGAGGCATGTCACTGGTTAAGTGACAAAAAATATTCTGATAGTCACTGAAAAAGAAAAGTCAAAGGTACATTTGAACCTGTCATTTCAACACATTCCTGTTATCCCTTTAGGGGATATCATACAACTTGACACCAACATTTAAGCTTTGAAAATTATGAGCTCATCTATTTCAAATGGGATGTCACATGTTCCCAAGCCTTTGCCATTACTTATAGTGGAAGACAGGATGATCAATTTTGTCACATATTGATAGTGAATAAGATCTTTCTTTTTTTCTTTTCTTTTTTTTTTTTTTTTCTTGTTTCAGAATGAAGAACAAATTTTGGTATTTTGAATTTGGCACTTCGGAAACTTTCTCAGCCACCTGTAAGAAGCTGCATGAATCTGTAGAAATAGAAGTAAGAAACTAATTGTTGCCTTTATCCTTGAAATGTCACTAGTTTGGCTGAAATGCAGGGAGCAAGGCTGCAGAGTGCCTGAATCCAACAAGGCAAAGCAGTGCACATCCTTTCGACCCTATATTCCAAAATATTATTTTTATCATGTCTATTTGTAGTGTAGCCCTGCACACTGGAACAAAGTTCAGTTTGATGATTAGTGAAGTCTTAATACAGTAGACAAGGTCAAGAGGTGAAGTATAACATTAGAAATCAATAGGGAGTGTGGCTAGGTCAGATGGAAAAATGAAAGACTGTTGGAGGGAGTGAGAGCTGCTGCAGGATTAAAATAAAAAAAAATAATCTTATTATTTCTAGTCTAGGTCCCAAGGTTTTATAACCTTTAAAACTCAATTCCCTAAAATTGTACTTACTTTCCTGAATAAAGGTTAAAGAATATATATATTTTTTTTGAATTATTCCCCTTCATTAAATAGCTTTTCTCTCTGCACAAGGGGTCATCTTTCCATTATACATTGAACATTAACTGAAAAGACACAGGATACTTACAGACAAAACAGGAATTTAAAATAATGTGCCACTGCCACTTTGATGGCTGCTGAAATAAATGGCTATAATACATAAACTCTTTGGGGGTCTGATGTTCATAAATAAGTACACAAAAAATGAGAAATGAGTGAAGATACAAACTTGAGAATTCAGGTTAAATAATGAAATCATTTCTCAAGAGAGTTATGGTGTTTTTCCTTTCCAGTAGTAATGAGGAACTGCCTGTGCTGATGGAATATTTGTATAGTAGCATGAGGCACTCAGAGAGGTGTGGTGGGAGCTATGAGAGTCCAGTCAAAGCCTCCTAAAGGGTGAAGTCTGAAATGATCTGAAGGGACCATGTACCTGGTAGCAGAACAGTAGCAAAGAATTCTGAGACTGAAACTGTAAGACCAGCAGTGCTACACTTGCCTGTTATGCTGTTGTGTTTCTCTTTGAAGTGGAAACCTGCTCCTCACATGTTAGATTAAAATATAATAAAAATAAAACAAAACTCCAGCAAAAACCTTAGGGGAAAAAAAAATCCCCCTTGCTTCCCAAGAGAGTGCTTCATACACATAAGTTTAAGGAAATGTAGCATGAAAAATATTTTATTAGTTATTGGAAGAAATGCTTACCTGGTTTGATTAAATTTGAATATACTGCAAGTTAAATGTACCCTTTGATTTAATACAAATTGAAGAGCAGGCTTTCCCAATAAAATATTAATATCTAGAGAAAGTCATACATATCCTGATAACATACTAAGATGTGAACTTTAACTATATAGTTGTAACCATTGAAAGGGTGATTAAATGTTAATGTCACAAGGCAAACAAGTAGGTATACAAGTTTTTGGTGCTGCCGATATCAGTTTTATAATTATTATCAATTCATGTCAATAACTGTTATTACCAATAAAGTGTTACTTTGCCAGTATATGAGAGACGTTTGTTAATATTCACTTCATCTATCCTAGTCATTACCATTAGCCATACAATTCGGAACAACAAGCAAGGTTTTCAAAAGTTTACAAGTGTTAGAAGGTATTTATTTGCACATTTATTTACAATAAGTAAATTACAATGCTTGCCAATATGCTTGTATCTAACGTTTCTTGTTTGAACGTTACCAGCATTTTGGAGTAGCACCACTTTAATCTCATTTTTAACCTTATGCCCCTTGGGAATGTCACAGTAAATGGGAGGTTGACGTATGAGACCACATTTTGCTCCAAATAAAATGCACAAAGAATGTGTTTGCTCTACAGCCAAATTTTGAATGAACAAAGCCTGGGAAGATTAAGGATCTGTATCTCTGAGCTGTGAGACAGTGATCAAATGTTCTCTGGGCAAATATTTTTCAACCTTGTATTTGATTTCTAACCTAGTTAAGCTTGGTTTTTCAGACATACATTCTTGAGTCATGTTCTGTGTGTTTTCTTCTGTGTGAGTGTGAGATGCAGAACAAAGTTGGACAAAATTCTTATGTTATCCAGAATAAGATGTATTTTTGTTTTCAAAATGGGATGCAAGAAGTTGAGGAGAGGTTCTAAAGGGAAACCAAAATGCAACAAACAAACAAACAAAAACTAGGACAAAATTAAGTATTTAATTTCAATAACAATGTGACAGTAAACAAGGCTGAAGATTTTAAAATTTAGAGAACTTGCACTTTACTTCAACTTCAGAAAGATAGGTATGTGTAAGGTATTTAATGAGAGTAGGTATAGATGAAGAGTAAGTAGGGATGGCATGGATCATACCTGCAATGTTGTAAAAGCATAGTGAGATCAATGTCAGCCTTCTGTACCACCTGCTATTAATGGGTAAAGTTTAAAACATTAATGGGAATTTAAAATATTCCCATACACTTGCTTGATATTGACCTTGGTTTCACAGGAAAGCCTTAATCTCAGCTCTTTTCAGACATAGATATGTATGTTCTTAGCAAAGAGATGATCTGAAAATATTTGATATGATAAATAAGGTATAAACAATAATATCCAAGAAGTGATTGAGGCCAGAAGAGAAGGCAAAAAAGAGTTAGAAGAGCTAATGTTTCTTTTTAGTCTAGGTAGGAATACTCCACATTTTAAAAGCATGCTTTTGCTTTTAATAGCATAATACATTATTTGAAATAGAAAGGAAAAAGAAAAGGAGCAGAACAGAACACATGTGTGTTTTGTTTTTGGAGTATATGAATGTGTTAGGACTACACAGAGCTACCTGTAGGGCAAACTTTTTGTCTGCGTACGAACAAAAGAAATGCTCCTTTCCTAATTCAGAAAGTTGCTCATCAATGTGGGACTCTGAGGCCTCGTCACATAATTGTCTTAGTGTACTACCTGCTGTGCTCAATATTGAGTGAAAATGGAAGATAGACCCCACGCCATCCTATTTCACAATTCTTCTTTTATTTAAATAATTCCAGTCAGTTTGGGGGACGCCAGACCTTTATAAATTAACAGCAGGGAAATACCAAAGGTGTCAGATTGCATATTTATCATCTTTCTCGTGTAATACTTAAATATGTATTAAGAAGTGACTGACATAAATTAGGCAGATTTCAGAAGCCACAGGCCGTGGCTTGTAGAGGACCCCCTTCTGCTTGACATTTCATCCTTGTCAAAGATCAAATTATTTTAATTTAGGCTGCAAATTATAAGAAATGAAGACTTCTTTGTGGGAATTCCCTGTGGTAATCTGACTTTTGTTGTTACTGCTGCTTGTCAGTGTGCAAAAGATATAATATGCATGCAAATAAGGTTAAAAAATATGTACTATCTAATTATCCAGCCAGTACATTCCACTTGAAGACAGTGGGAGGCCTGACACACAGTATGTGTTTGATTCATTGAGGCCTGCAGGGTATTTACACAAGATTACTTTTAATTATGAAATTAATATCTGTTTATCTAGAATGTATAGCAGTAAGTGAGCATACACATGAGCAGAATTTTTAGCAAAATAAATCATCTTAGTATTTAATACATATAAAATACTGGGGAAAACCATAAATTTGCTTCCAAAAATCACAGTGAAAACCTAGGCCTTTTTTCTTGTAAGACAAGTGTTATCAAAAAGTTACACTTTCAATTACAGTAGTTGCCACAACTGCCAATTCACTTTCAGATATGCCTTTTTATTTTAAAGGTTTCCCTGTATGAATATAATCCACAGGTTTAAAATTTAATTCTTGAAAAGCAAATATGAAATGGAAATCTTAGTGTTGAAATTGTTCTCTCTCCAGATTTATGCTCTTCTTAGAAGAATTAAGATGTGCGAGCATTATAATACAGTTCTGTTTTATGATCTCAGAAAGTTTCAGAATAAACAATTGTTCACAGTTATTCTTGAGTTGTACTTGGCTTTTCTTCTTCAAAGCTGCAATAAAGGTTTAGGCAGAGAGGAAGAAGTGCCAGTGACCCACAGAGCAGCAAGCTGCAAGATGTCAGTGGACTATTACTGAAGCACGTTTAATTGTTTTTCCAGTTATCTTCCTGATTATTGTGTATTGGAATTGCAAAATAATACCCTTAATCAGTTTGAAATTGATGACTGGATCCTCTACAAGTTTGCAAACCATTGCAGGAGTAGGATCTAATGTTTTAAAAATATGCTGCTATACACTGTGGTGCGTGTAACTTGCCAGGATATTGATATACTCCATCTATGTTGTGAGGAATGAAGCTAATCTATCCAAGGTGCAAGTACATGAATCCTGGGGAACTCTGGCTGGTTAAGTGAACTCATGAGTAGAACTGAATGCTTTGCTTTCCACCTGCAGGTTCCACTGTAGTAATATGAAGTTGGGGTTTTTTTCTCTTGTGAAAGTTCTTCAGCATTGTGCTACATTCTGTATGATTTAAGAACTTCCTAATGTTGGTAGAGAGGAGGACTTAGCTTCAGTAAATTATAGCCAGTGAAGACTAGGTGCATGCTGTCAAGCTAGGTTCATGTCATCCAATGTGTCTCAAGTGAACTGTATTTGCTAATGTTATAGGCTTCAACCACCTGAGAAAATGCTGCAGTTTGTCAGTGAGCAGGCTGATACATCAAGATCCCTGAGCCATTCACCAGAAGTGAAAAATATGGTCCCTTTATAAGATATAATTGGAAGTAAGATTTAGCAAAGAAATGTACTTATATAAGATGTCTTAATGTCTAGGTTTGCTCTAGGAAGCATGAGAAATACACACTAGTGACACAAGATGGTTGTGATTCCATCACTGAAGGGACTGTCCCACAGATTTAAGATTACTTCTGTGTTTCCAGTAAGTCTTGTAAAGGTTTTAGATCACTGATACCTCTTCTTTAGCTCCAGATCCTATGTTTTCCCTGAGCAATGATGCATATTTTAAACAACTGGTTGGTAAAGGTTCTGGGGTAAGAAATGCTGTAGGTGCATCAGCAATTGCTGTACCCACATCTACTAATTTTACCCCTTGCTAGGAGCTACTAGTCAGGCATAGCCCTATGCTGATATGCTTATTGTCCCTTTGGATTGAAACTAATACCTGTGTGATGTTCTGTGCTCTTGGGGCCTGCTTAGACCCTTTTCCATAAGTCTGTGTATTCTCTGTGTACAGGGACTTTTGTATTCAAAGGAGGGGACTCAGTTTTTAGAGTGACAGGTATCATTGCAAAATCATAAGGCAGACAATTTACCTGAAAAAGGCAACAAAACCCCTCCAGTTATTGATAAAGAAATTTTGGTAGTATAAATGTTTTCCTGCTAATAGCTGTAGTGAAGCTAGAAATATATTTCACTTGGGTCAGTGAACAGGTATCAGATAACAAGACAGTACAAAATGGTCCTACACTTTGCCAATCAAAAGCTTAATAGCAATCATATTTTACCTTCTGAATGAGGATCTGTTCCTATCTCCTACCTCCTTTTCAGATACAAGTATGTATCTTAGCTGTAAACATTGAATCTACTATTAGCAGTAAGAATGATAAATTGCTGAAGAAAAATATCTGAGAAAAAGAACATTCAGATTTTTCTTTCTCTCTTACTGCTTTCTCTCTCTCTCTTTTTTTTTTTTTTTTTCCTTTTTTTCTTCCTTTCTAATCAGTGTGATGGAATTCAGCTAGACTTAATCAATATCTCCCTGGAAGGAATTGCCATTCTAAATATCCCAAGCATGCATGGTGGATCGAATCTTTGGGGAGAGACAAAGAAAAGACGTAGCCACCGTCGGACAGAAAAGAAGAGGTCAGATAAAAGAACCACCGTTACAGACGCCAAGGAATTGAAGTTTGTATGCCAAGGTAAGCTTACGGATTGATATAGGCTATCTGGCTCCATAATGTCAACTCAGTTATATAATTGACCTTGTGAAGAAAAAGGATAGGCAGTTCTTAGATACTTCCTTTCTTGTGCATTTAGCTTTTCTGATGGGAAGCACTGGCACAAGGGCATAAACAAGGATGTACTGCCAATTGTAGTCTCTATACTTGCAAACATGCCTCAGACATTACCTGTTAAGGAGACTAATCACACCAAGTTGCATTGTTTGTTGTTAAGACATTCTGTCTAGAAGTAGCTGGAGATTTTGGAGTTGGAAAGTGCTTCCTGAGCATGTATAATGCTTCTTAATGTCAGTGTGCATAAAACTTGGGAGATAATTGTGCCCTGTTTCTAACAAGCTTTGGCCAGAGGAGATGGAAATTACTTCAGAGTAAAAAGAGCAAGATGTCTATACATTTTATGTTACTATGTTGTAATGCTCTATCAATCCTTGAATACATATACTGTAGTTGGCTTGCACAGGCATGATCATTTTTTTTCAGGGCTCATATACTTTCCTGGTGATTAGATACATTTATTCAATAAATTTTATTATTAAACATAACTCTTGACAGAACCAATAATAAATAATAATCTCTATTCTTCTCTGAGAATCTGAATACTATGCATTGTAACACTTCACTGGGCATCACAAGTCTGAGTGATTACAAGCCATCACTCTCTTCACACCAAACGGTTGAATAGACCAGACTTTGAAAATGTTTTGGGTTTTTGTTTGTTTGTTTGTTTGTTTATTTTTCTCTTTTTATCTTACAAATAGAATTATCTTTTGCTTCAGAGTATCTTCTTGCTTCTCCTCCTTATTCAAACTGTATAAAGATCAGGATTTAACTGTTTTATACTGTTGGGATCCTTTTACTAGTTTGGAATATCCTATTTTTACATTTCATCAGCAGTAATTTTTAAGTGACTGGTTATAATCTAGTTCATTATTATGTGTTTTAATTCATCTAAATTATCTGGATGACAAAAGTTTAGGAATTAGGTAGTCTTTTATGGCTTAGAGGTGGCAACAGGTACTAGCATTCAGTTTCTGTGAGTTTTAGCAATTTGACATATGTTCTCAGTATCTCAGTGTGACTCACCAACACACTCTGTCAACCGGTCTTACCAGGCACTAAGCTTCTGTGTATGCTGCAATTCTGTGTTGTTCAAGAGATGGAGGCTGCTGGGAAAAGGGTTCACCAAATGTTTTTCTTTTGTTTTGCTCCTGAACATAGGGAGACAGAACATTTATCCTTTTGAGAGTAGTGAAACAGACATTATCACTTCTTTAATTATTGAAATTATGTGTGTCTTTGATACATATGTAACAGTGATTTCAATCTACTGACTGTAATTGGTGTATTAAAAGGGCATTGCTACACTCAATTTCCATTTTCCTGGACAGGATAAAATAAAACTATAATAAAAATATTAAAGACTGAACAGAAGTTCCTATGTTATCTGTTGAAGTGTTCATACTGCAGACATTAAGCACCTTACTTTAGAAAAACTCCTCTCATTACTTAGTTTCTAATCACTTTATATGCACTGTGGATGGAAGTAGCTTCATCCAAAAGGCAATTTTAAAGCAGAGATTGACTTAATATCAAAAACTAGAACACCTCTGAGTGCATACATAGCATTACTGTTTGCATCTACAATAGCATTGAAGTGCTGAGCAGGAGTACCCTTCTTGAATTTCGGAGCAGTCCATATTTATTTTGTTCATGTTTGCAACACTGAGCAGTCTTGAGCATGCAAAATGGATTCATTTTAAAGGGATGGGGTGTGTGGGTGTGGGAGGTGCATGCTCTGACTGCAAGTGGGTGTTTAGTCCGTGAAACCAGGTTAATATGACTCAAAATAAAATTCAAAAATTAAGGTGGTGTGAACAATTCAGAATCAACTGATTAGCTTTATGGACCCACTCCTATTTTATACTGCAAAGAACAGTTGCTTAATTCTGCTGGCTAAGATAGATTCTTAGGGCTGAGTGTGCTTCTTCAACTCAGAATTCAAGATTATTGCTGAATAATGGAATTCAATCAATTTTGTGTCTAAGCTTCTCAAATAGTTTTGATAAATCTGAATCTACTCAGTGGGGAAATAACTGACTGTCACTTGAAAGCATGGTGAGTTTTTCACTAGCTGATTGTTTTCTTTGGCACTGTGTACTTTTGATATGGTGAACTTTTTAGTTTGAAGAAAACATTTTGCAATCTATTAATACCTGGTGCAGAGACAGGTATTGCTGTATTGAGGACCATGATAAGTACATACATGCTTGTTAACTTTTGTTTATTAACTTATTCTGAATGAACATCTTTGCAGTTTGTTTTATGTCCAAATAAAGTATGTAATCACTTAACAACTAAACACTGCACTTTTTAGGACACAGCAATCAATCTTCATGTTTTCCTATTGACATATATATATATATATATACAATTTTAGTGTTGAATTTTGTTTGAGTTTGGTTTTTATAAATCTGATAGTTTTATATGGGACCCCTGAGTGGCATGCACATTTACTTTTAGACTTTTTCAATTGCAGCACATTTACTTTTAGACTTTTTCAATTGCAGCACAACTGTGAGTTTTTCAGCTATATATCAATCTGTATTCTTGTCTCTGCTTTTATGGTTTTTATAACTTGACCATAAATGCGTGAATTGAAGGTTAGTACTCTGAACCCTTAGGTGGGGTACTTGCATGGACTGTTGGAAGCTTTCTTCTCACCCTGGGTAGTTTGTTGCCCCTGAGCAGGTTGCACTGCACCTCTCCTGCTGCTGTCTTCCCTGTGGTCCTATGTACATGCAACATGATCATGACGGCAGGAGAAAAGGTCGAATTTCTGCCAAATCTTTTTTCTTTATTAGATATTTGTACAATGCAGGGAAGGTATATTCCTCTGAGCCCACTCCTATTTTTTTCTTTTCCTATTTCTCATTGCCACCTGTTGATGTGGAAAGCCTTGCATTTTCTTTGCCTTTCCCATTATCCTCCTCTGCACACTAAATAGCCAGACCACAATTTGCACTTTAAGTAATCAAGTGGACGTCTACTTGGGAAACAATATGATTATGTGCACGTAGTCTGAAAAACAATATATTGAAATGTAGTGATTTAAAATATGCACTACTTAAATACATTCCCTACTTATCTTCTTAGGGGTTTGTGCATGTATGCTAAGGAGAAATGTTCAGCAGTCATAGCATACAGGTATGTGAGCCTGTATATTGCATTTCTGTCTAACTGGTAACATTTTAATATAAAACATATATGAAAATATATTTGTCTGATTAGTTTATAGCTAATTGGTAATAAAACCTCCAAACATATTTAGCTGTAATGTACTAAGTGTTATCATAATCCTTGTTAGTGGAAAAATTACTACAGGTTTCATTTCAGCTGTGCAGAAGTAGAGAGGGTCTTTCATCACATTTTATTAGGGTAAAAACCATGTGGCCTTTTTATAATTTAATTTCATTTTAATTTTTAATTTATCAGTACAATTTCTATTGTACAATGTTAATGCATTCAGAAAAAATATAACTATAGATATATGTGACAATTTGTGAAAGTAGATGACTTAGTGTTTTGACATTACTAATCTTACACTTCCAGTATTTCCATTTGTTGTTTTATTTAAATTCTTTTAGTATGTACATATCTATGATACATCTATCCAGAGGCCATTTACAGATTTTAGATGTTATTGTGAACTATCCTTGAATATTATTTGGATAGGACTTTTTTGGATATACACAGATGTTGATAAATGCCAAAAGTCAGTACTTTAAAAATATTAACATACTGCATAGAGACAAAACTATGAGTTGAGAAACATAAATGCAAATAACTTCTCTACTTGGTTGCAAATTGCGTCTAAATCACAAGTTAAATCATTACATGTCTTACATGAAAAAGACCCCTTAAGTCTTAAAGTTTCTTCCTCACAGAAATTCTAAATAAAATTTTGAAACATTTTGTGACAAAAAGGAATTATTTTTTAAAAAACATCTCTCCAGTAAACGTTTTGTTAAATGAAGGGAAACCTCAAGGTGAATGTTGTTATGCTTTGTTTTGCTTTCATTGCTGAAGATCAGTTAGAGCCCTATCCTGAAATGGAATCTCTTTAAAAGTCTCTTCAGATTTGATGGCAAACATACATGTAATTTGTTTTTGCACAAGTGGTTCCACTCACCTCAATGGACTCATATTTGAAGACAATATCTGTGAACTATTAATAGGTGAAACCTTTAAACTATGAATATTTTAGTGCAATACTTTTTTCATATTTATTTTGTGCATCACCAGGCACATTGATACTTAACCAAGTACTTACCAAGTTGATCTGTATAGCTTGTTAAGAGCTGCAGTGAGCTGTCGCTCCACAGACTACTGGACTAATTCAAGACAATGTGCATTCATGTCACAGCACCTAGGCATAAACCAAGCTTACCAATATGATTCAATAACTCTGTGTGGAAATCTCTTTTAATAACTGCATTATGACTTTCTGGAAATGCAGAAGCTTTGGAGATGAAATAATATGTATGCAGGCAGTTCACTGCAGTTAAAAGCAGTTCCAAACATGCAGAGACTGTGAAGGCCTTAAAACACTTCAAAATATCCATAAATATTAAGAGAATAGAAAATGCCTTTCTTATTAGGTGTCAAATTCCACTCTGCAGGGAGAATGAGAAGCTTCCCTATAGATAGGGGATTCCTGACATGTTCCCTAAACAGCTTATAACTTTGTGAGCTAGTTGTCTGATTTAATTTATGGAGGTCTTTCATAACTTATACTCTGGCTTGGTGACCTTTCCTTGTTGAAAAAGTTGAAACTGTGCACTATATACACAGTCTGTGTAATATATACACTAAATATACACAGTGTATATTCATTATTGGTAGACTTTAGGTAATTTTTGACATGGTAAGGCATGTATAATGAACTCTCTATAACAATATTTTTATTAAATGCTATTGATAATGTCATGGCTACATAAGGTAATAGCCTTTACTTTGTGTGTTGTTTAGACAGCTTTTTACAACTTAGACATTAACACATTACCACAGAGGAAAAAAAGCTAATTAGAGCTATTTTATAGCTGGTCTGTGTTAAGACGTTCAACTTTTAACATTAGTCTAAACATTAGAAAAAGAAATTTGTAAATTCTTTCAAACAGTATTTTTTTTCTTGTCCATGCGTGTGCCACATCTGTCCTGAAGCTTTAAATTAAAGGGCAAGTATTTCTGTTTAGAATTTTTTGTTACTATTTTGGGAGTGTGTGTTGTTTACAGTAAATGAAATAATTGTGAGGCCTGTTAAAATTAGTGTGGCATTAACTTCAGTGTCTAAAAAATAAACCCTATAGCCAGTAGATAGTCACCTGGGGAAAAGTGTTTATCCTGCATTCAAATTAGTATCTAAGGTAGGCAGAATAAAATGCTCTCTGGAGGTGCCTCCCTCTCCAGTTAAGTAGAACCTAAGGAATAGGTTGGGTTAGACACTTCACTTCCTGCTAACTAGACGGTGAGATGAATTTCTGTATGTTCTGCATGTGGCGACAGTTCATCAAATACTTGAACAGTCCCTGGAGCAGGAATGGGAATTGGGCCCCACTCTGCCAGATAAGACTTGTTGAGCTGAACCATGCTTGCTTCGATACATCTGGTGCAGGTGTCTCCCATGTCTTTCATTAGCCCCGTGGTCTAGTGAGGAGAAACGACTGTGGTGGAGGATCTGTCTTTCCAGTTTGTGCAAGCCCTGCTGGGAGTGAGGTTCCAGGTGCTGGGGACTAGATTAGGGGAACACCTGTTTTGCATATTATTGTATAAGCAGTGTTGGGAAACAGGGTAGTATTCAGTGGTGTTATATACTGCCCCATCTTTAGTGTGTACTGCATTATTTTGTCACCTACTAAACATCTGAATGATGTGCTGAGTATCCCTTTTCCTTTGGGTTTATTTGTGTTGCAGCACTAATTGTGCACGGGCCTCTCCCACCCGCTGAGCACCAGTGACCAGCCACTGTCCAAGCAGGAACTCAGTGGGCAGTGGGAGCTGCTGTCTCCCTGAGGCAGCTGCAAGGTGTAACTCATCAGTGGGTGAGCTGTTGATCTCTGGCTTTGCTGCAAGTTCAGCCTGAGCAAGGAAGCCTTGCTGATTTCTCCCACTGGAAGCACCTCTTTCTTGCAAATGCAGGACTTGTGAAAGGCAGGATGCAGCTGAGAAGTTCCTTCTACTGATACATATTAGTTTCCAAGTTTTTGTTGGTTCTTCTAGAAACTGTGGAAAAGAGTGCTCCATACTGTGATGTGCTACCACTAATCAGCAGCATCTTATCTCTATGGAGGCAATGAGTTGGGGGGAGCAGAAGGGAGAAGAAAAAAAAACAAAAACCAAAGAATGTAAGACATAAACATCACACTTTCCCCACACTAACAAATTTCTCTGTGGTAGAGCTCTAATTTTCCTAACTCAAAACTTGGAATTTGGCTGGCTCTCTGTGGGAAACGTTGGTATTCAAATATTTTTGCCCTATATTAGCTAATGAAGATTGTGTGGCCTTGGCTCCTTATTTTTGCTTCATGCTCGTGTTTACTGTAACAACATACTCAGATATCAAAAAGGGCTAAATGGCATTTTGTCCTAACCGTTTAGTTAAGTTGTGCATAGCACCATTAGTTTGTAAAATCTGTGTTCAAATATCTACTTTACCAAGCTGTTAAAGATACAGGTTTCCAAATAGGAGAATGTAGGCTGGAATGTCATGATTTTATTGTGCTACTGAAAAGGCCTTTTCCTGTCTTCTTTTCCACCCCCACTACCCCCTATGCCTCCATCCCCCGCGGTAAAGTTTTGGGGTGCCGTTGTCTTTCTCCCTCTTATCTTTAAAAGAGACTGTGTTCAGTCCAAGCCTTGCTCACACAAATATTTCCATGAGTGTGCAGGATGGAGCCCATAATTCATAACACAGTTTTAATCTTTCAGAAATATAAATACAATGTCTTTTGGCTCTGAAACACTAAGTTTATTGTTATTAGAAAGTAGTAGGACCTTAAAAAATGGCTTGATAGTCTGATTTGGTTTTATATTTATCTAGCATGTATATATGTTTCTGTGCAATATAGATCATAGTAGAAAAACAATTTCCTTTTATTTACAAGGCAGTTGAGATTGTCATTGTATTATACTTTTTGGTGCACAGAATGTTCATTTTCTTTCAAACGTTATTCATCGAAAGAGGATAATTATGGTGTATTTCACAGTCTGCCAGAAGGAAAATGTATCTTTGAAAAGTTTCATTTCCCTTAAGTTGCTCATTTTCTATAGGAAGATAGAGCTATTAAGTAACATACCCATGACAAAGATTGATTAAAATGGCATAAAGGACTATCTTATCTCTAAGTACAGGGATTTACATGTATAACTCCTATGACATTAAATGCAGTAGGTGAAATTAGCTATTGTATAAAAAAACCCTCTCGGTAAATTGGTTCCTACAGAGAAAAATGTGAGGGTGGGAGGGATGGCATGTTAAGTAGCAACAAGAAGTAGTAAGTTACTTATGGTTTCAGGATACACCTACAATGTAACATGTAAATAATCACACCTATCAGCATTACTCATTATTGTGCTGGGGCTCACTTTGGCTGCTAGAGTGGAAACATCCTCTTGCTGATGTGCATTCTCATATTGGGCCAGCTCCTTAGAGCAAGTTAAGGCTTCTCTGCAGCATTCAAGGTGAATTTAGCCTGGGTCTCGCTGAGCTGGAACAAGGGATATGCCCTGAGGTACACCTTGTGCAGGACCTGTGGCACATACCTGAGCACAGGTGTCTGCAGAAGGCTCATATAACATGTTCTAGAGTATTCCCAGTGCTTTACCTGGCTTTGCTGAGAGTCCTCCATAAGCCTTGCACCTCATTAACCCAGGTCAATGAACACTTACCTTTATGACATTAATTTGGACATAAATGATAAGGGATGTGAATGCAATATACAGATATTTTGTTGAGTTGTGGTTTTTCCTCCCTATTTACTGCAGACTTAGTAACACATACCCTTTTTGTTGCAGCAAAAAAAACTGATCAGCTTACCCATGCTTTTATTCTTCTTTTAATTTTTTTCTCCTTCATCTTTATTTTTTTTTTTTCCATTTCTAATACTGAAGGCAATGCTTATCATGCTATTTATCTCTGTAAAGACTTGACTGTCATTTGAAAACACACCTTGCAGGGTGTGAAGCTCTATCTCCTTTGCACATGATAGGAGAAGTTAGTTTGCCTTTCCTGAACTCTCTCCTTGAGTCTTTCCTCCATGTTGATCTTGCTCTGAGGATACTTTTGCTACCTTGTTTCAACTACTATGTCCAGCTTAGTGGCATAACAACAGATACAGAAGATGAGTAGCTGTTATTTAAAAGTACCATTTAATGCCTCAAATACAGATATTTATATAACAGTATTAGCACAAGGCATAACTCCTTTTGAGGATAATTCCACTGAAATGAATGGATTTATACGAATGAAAATAAAATACCATAGCTCAGGGCAGAATTTCACATTTTTTTGTATATTAGAATGTGGTTGGAAATAATTAGCAAAGTCTCAGACTAAAACTATTACTACTAATAACAATAATAATAATAATATGCATGCATGGGTATGGATTTTTAAAAAGGCAGGTTTAATTAACACTTTGGAGTTTGTAATCATGTAAATATGTGCCTTTTTCTCCAATTCACCCAGAAACAATTGAATGAATTTCTTGAATTCCTCACTGAATATATCTTCTACATTATATATTGATTTAAGTACACATACTTTTTTTTTATTCTCACACTTTTTTAGAGCTTAATTTTTATTTTCTCCTGCTGTATAGTGGCACGAATAACAATTATTGCAGAGGTGAAATGCAACAGAAAGTAGCCCCATCTTACTTATAAAATAACCATATCCTATTATGGTACCTTGATACAGTTTTTCTTTCATTAACAAAGTGAAAACATCCGTTACTATCTCAACATACATTTTGAGCTTCATATCAGTTTTAAAATTCATGTGTTTCTCTGCTTCTGAAGTTTTTCAGTTATAAATTATTTGTAAATGTTAGTTTTCTTCCAAACACTTACAAAAAGTCAGCAATTAACCAACTACAACTGGTATTTCCTTTCTTGGGGAAAGGAATGCATGTGATTATTGTAATTTAGTTTCCTATGTGAGTTAAGGAATTGGCCTGTTATTAGAAAACATTGCAAGCACATGGAAAATGTTTAAAATTAAGTAGAAAGGTTGCATGAATTTAAGATTGAGACAGGCTTAACCTCTTCAGGCTCTCTTTCCATGTGAATGATATGTGCATACTTGCATTTACAGCTTAAATTGACAGTAAGAAGATTTTAATGCCAAAGATATGTTTTTATATTGTAACCTTTGTACACAAACCTTCAATAACCATTTTGGAGAATTCAATTTGTGTAATGGCAGACAAGCATTCCCCAGGAATACTGATGGCATATTACTCAGATTGTTTGTTCATTTAACCCTGCCCCAGGTGCCGGAATCTTTAGATTAAAGATACAGAAATAAAAATAGAATAGCCTAGCTGATCATTTTTGGCTGCTGTAACACATAATCATATCCTCTGATCCATTCGAGTTTTCTATTACTTGTTAATAGAAAATTTGAAGTTCCTTGAGTATCTGCAAAAGGTGTCAGATTGACAGCAATTTAATTTTGAGTAACAACAGGAGAGACGGCTTCAGTTAATGCACACATTAGTATTACTGATAAAAAAGTATGTAAAATATTCTAAAAATATTGATGATATGAAGAACCTGGTAAGACCTCAAGTTGTGTGTATGTACATTTGCATTGCTTACCAGAGGTAGAAGTAGAATTTACAAGAGAAAATTAGTGTTTAGAGTGTAGTAAGACAAAAACGTGAGATTCAGTTTGTTATATTAAAAAGACTGAATTTGTTCTCTTAGTGGTGTTTTCTGTTCCTTCATTCTGCAAAGGCTTGTATTAACCAAAGCAGTCAAATACAAGTAGCTATACATACATATTGGAGTCATGCAAGTGTTACTGGTGCCTAATTACTCTGCAAGGAGATAGAGCTTTGGGTGGAGTTTTCCACACTTGCTGTTAAAATCAATTTAAGGATTTCTTTTTTCCCTTTCTTCCACCATTTGTTTTCTTGCACCCGTGGTCAGCTAGCAAATATGCTATTAGCAGAATACTGTGCAGTACAAGCACCAACAAAAAGAACTGTTTGATAGTAGCATTGTTTCAGTGACATATTATGTGTAATCTAGTGATTTTGTGCACTTGTGCTGATGATAATAAAATTAAAGGAGAGGAGGTTTGGTCAAACGATGTCATCTCTATGACCTGCTCAATTTTTTACCTGCTGCCTTTAAATCATAACCTCCCTCCTGACACTGTTGAGCATTGCCAGTAAACCACCAGGTTGTTTATAAGAGCACATTGTAAAATAGTTTGTGTTGGGAAGTATGAGCTGCCCAACAAATTAATGGCATTGTGAGGTTCTGCCTGCTGGGGTGAAAATAAATTGTAAGAAAATATAGGGAGACAGGTAATGGGCACCAGCTATGCTGCACAACACTTCTTAAACTGCTGCTGAGTGTGTGCCAATAGATATGGCAATAACTGTCAACAAGATTTACACTACTTTCACATTTACACAGTGAGAGTAGAAAGGTTGAAAGAGTTCTATAATTTTATTTAAAGTTTAGCGCCAACTATTTCAGGACCTACTATTTCCAGGCAACAGGGTTACAAACACACTGCTTATCTTTCATATGTGTCAGTGGGAGGGTTTTTTATTATCATCAAAAGTCCTTGAAATTTGACATCAGAAAAAGAGCAGTGAAGCAGAGGTATATACTTAATTGCAAAATCCAAGTAGGTACAAATTTTGCCACTTATTGTATATGTTGTGATTTCTGATAGTACTAAATTGTGCTACCTATCTATAGCCCCAGTGGGTGGTTCCTGCAAGTAATACATTTTCTGGCTGTGCTTCTTTCCCTGATATTGAGAAGGCACAGCTTAAAGTCCCTGTGTTGGCTTTGTTCTCCCCTTGGCATTGCATTCCATGCTGTAGAAATCTGCATGAGGCTAATTGAACAATTTTAAAGGTCCACTGTGCAGGGCTCAGGAGTTGTCCCATCATCCTCCTTATCAGTATTCAGACACATGTCTTTACATTTACAATAACTTTCAATAGTTTTTAGCACTGTAGAAATGGTAAAATTACAGGCTCGAGCTGAATTTTCTTTTTCTGATTTGCACATCCTCAGTGGAACTTGTAAATACTTTCTATGTGTGTTATTACATAATAAAAACTCTGGTTACTAGTTAAATAACTTCGTCTTACCAGAAGGGCTTGCTTATGATTTTCAGTGGCTTCAACTGCCAACGATAAGTAATTTTTAAAATATGGGCTCGAGCAGCAATGGATTTGTAATAGATTACAGATTATATTTGTGTACCTTTTTTTATTTTCTTTCTTTTGTGTCTATTATAGCCAGGAAAAAAAGTGTTATTCTTAAAAATCCGCAGTAATTTTAGAATCCAGTAAATGATCTGAGGCTGACCAAACCATTCTTTGGATTACCTTATACCAACTATATGAACAAATTGGCAGTTAGTGATTATTATTTATTTTTTCTGTGGTAACACCCAAAGGTCTCAGACACTAGGTGCTTTATAAACACAGATCAAATGACATTTCCTGCTTGAAGAATCAGAAGCCCAAAGGTAATTTAGATTGGAAGAGAGCTCCAAAGGTCATCTAGACCAACCCTCTCTGCTCAAAGCAGGTCTAATTGGATAAGGTTGCTCAGGGGCTTGTCTAGAACTTACGCTCTAAAAAATCCAAGAATTTATGATCTAAAGTTCATTTGCTAAAATCTAAGGGTTTGGTTGCTGAATGCAAGGTTAAGAAGCCTGATTTCATACTGCATGTGTGTGGCAGTCAGTATGTAATTAGGTTTTTTTCATCTGACTTATTCACTCAATCATAGACTTAGCTGACCCTGTAGTTCTATCCTAGAGGCTTCTAGTTCAGTCTTAGAAATCAGAGTCCTCTGCTGGAGACTTGCTTTTTGGAAAAGGCCTCAGAATACCCACCCATGGGTGAAATCAGCACTGTCAAGTGAAAACACAGAGGAGCTCTCACCCCTACTGGAAAAGAGTGCACTGGAACTGATCCTCTCATTACTTTTTCTGATCAATGTTCCCTGCCTTTTCCTCTAAAGTTTGCAAATGGTCCTTTCTGGCTGCTTCAAGGGGAGCCCCAGTATATTCATCAGTTCCTTACAGACCTGCTTAACCCATTGATGGCCAACAAGGAAACACAGGTTGAATTGTAAATTTGTGTTGAAAACCAAATAGAGCCAATAGTACTTAGGGGAGTTCCTAGTATCTTTTGGAAAGCCCCCACTCATTTACCTGGACTCTAGATATAGTTGAGGACATAATTTTCCTTCTAAAGTATTTAGTTTCTCCTTACTGACCTCCTACTTCGTGTTTCATTTGATTTCAGCTCTACTTTCTTAAGAAAAATTATTTGAAAGTTTAGGACCTCTGGATCCCAAGTGGTTTACAGACCTGTAGAAATAATGGCAGAAAGCTTTATAGTGCAAGTGGCCTCGTATTTATATGACCTTCGAGAGACAGTAAATTGTTTCTCATAGATGGCCATTTTGTCTGGGCTGTGTGGAAAAAAAAATTATTCATTACTCATGTTTTTAAATTTATTAAGTTAAAAATATTCTTTGCCAGTTTGGGGATGTTTAGAACCATTACCTAAGAACAGATGAAACGGATGATTAAGTCTTTAGAGCTTGAAAAAGTTATGCTAGTAAGAAACAATCAGCAATTTTTGTTATAACATCGGAAATAATATTAAGATGTAGACACTTTGAGAATTACTGAGTAAGACGTAATCAGAAGACATTTAAAACATCAGAAAATAATTGCTGTATAATTAATTGAGGTGATGGAGTTGATTAATCTAGCTCTGTCTGAAGCAATTTATTAAACTATCATTTTCTGCAGGTAAAGATCTTTATGGTTAGTCTCATATACACTGACAATGCTTTTCAGCTATAAAATTGCCAAAATACATAGGGACAGTTATTTAGGTATCCATTCATGAGGACATATATGTTTACTTTTTAATGTTTTCAGCCTATGAAGCCTTTTCTATAGTGAGACACAGACTTACTTCAAATATCACTGTGATTATGTCACTTTGTTTATTTATAAATGTGTCCAGGTTTGTAAAATTTTGTCTGATGAGGGTGTAAATGCCAGCAAAGACAGCATACTCTTAAATTACTTTGCAATAGTCTATATTTTAAAGTAAGCGTCAACCAAATATTAACATAAAAAGCAAAGGAAAAATTTCTACATTACAGACACCTACTGGAGGGAAGGGATCATTATATATAGCTGCAATCTATATGTTCTTCAGTTTTCCAGTGTACGAATTTCCTGCTTATATTGTACCAAAAGAATTGTTTCAACATAAAGAATGAAGAGGTCACTTTGATCAGACCTCTATGAAATAATTTCTCCTTCTTAAAGGAAAGAACACTGAATATAAATTCTAACATTACTTCTTGTGATAATAATTTTAAAACATACATATTTATAGTATTCAAAATTAAGGTCATCTCCTAATTTTTGTGTTGAGCAGTGACTCCTACTAGAGCATTTCATTCTGTACCTACAGGGTTGTCTCAGAGTTATGATTCCTGTATATGTGAAAAAGTCAATTTAATAAAAACGAACAAGCAAAAAAGATTGCAGTACAGCATATGAAAATTCCAATTTTTTTTATCCCAGCTAGAAAAACTGTTGTTGTATTTCTTTCATTTTATTTACCTCATGCTTTAAATTATCCCTATGGAAAAGAGAGAATGCAGATGAATGACTGACAAGGCTTTCTCACCTGGGCATCTCCTTGCCCATGCTGTAACTCCTTGGGAAAGGACTCTAAAGCAGCTTCTATTGACCTTCTGTTTTGAGCTGCTGAGATTGGTTGCCAAGATCTGTGTGATGAACAGAATGTCTCTTTTCAGACATGTTCTTGCCACCTCAGATGTATTCTGTCTGAGTATGAACATTTGACATCATCTACATAACTGCATTGATCCAATTACAATTTTTTTATCACTTCTTACTCATGAGTTCATGAAGTACTGTCTGCTTTGCTAAATTATTTTAACACGCTGTGTCTTGTATTTTATGTTGAGTTATGAAGTAGTCATATGCCAGAAAATTCATGGTAATTTGTTGTCAGTACCAGAAAATACACAGGTGAGAAGGGTCTTGACCATGTTTATCTAAGTATGGTTTCATTTCATTTTGTATAGCAGAGGTTTTGTGGGTGAGATGGCAGTTTTTGTTTGAATGATTAAAAGTAATAAAAAAGTTCACTTTTACATTACTTTGATTCAGCCACAATCAAAGGATACCACTTGTATTATATTATTACTATATTTATCATTTCTTTTGTCTTTTTGTAGACCATATTTCTGAATATGACTTTTTATTATTTAAAAAATAGAAGAAGAGATATTTTATAAAAATAATGAGGAAACAAGTAATGGCATATTATCTGTTTAAAACATCCTCCAAAACTGTGTTAAGACTATCTCTGCCAAATTGGTAATGTCTGTTTAGTGCCTTAGCATTCAGAAGTTATTTCTTTACAGGCTAACTAGAAGATTTTATAAAATCTATTTTGAATAACTTGAAAAATGTGTCAAATAATATGTCTTGTCAAAATCTGAAAAAATCCTCAAATTGTCACACATTTCTTGAGGGTAATATCAAGGCTCTGGGTAGCTTTGAGAGACAGGTAGTTAAAGAAAATTTCTCGTGGCAGTTGGATCATGGAAAAAGATTTGTTCTGCTGGGAAAATGAAAGGATTGTGTTAAAACAAAAGCTAATAGGAGAGAAGATGGCCTTTTAGCTTTAAAAGTAGAGGAACTACTTGCAAGAACTTCAAAGAGAGAGTGACATTGTGACCAGTGAATTCAGAAATCACTAGATTCTTTTCATTGTACATGCATTAAATATCTTTTGGTCTAGGCCACATGTTTGATTTT
>VZTJ01002315.1:775440-836865 GCA_013397795.1 Orthonyx spaldingii | reverse complement strand
TTTTTTCTTTTTTTTTTTTTTTAAAGGGATTTGGGGCTCTTCTTAACATATGTTCCATCATTATAGGAATCTGAGAGATCTAGGAAGTTTATGACAAGTCTTGCCAACGTGAGCTGCTAGATAATTGACAAAATGTTGCTAGATAATTGAAAAAGAAAAATCCATTTAACTAACATGTATTACTTTTACAACATGGTAGATGACACTGTTACATGTCTAGCAACAAGAAGTGGCAGAGCATGTGAAGTGGCATAGCTGGGTTATTTTGGCAAGGAAGTCAGATGAGTGTGTATTCCTTCCCCTTAATAGAAAATGGTTCGTGCTATATGTTGAGACTCCAAAAAGGCATCACATACAGCCTAGACACTGTTGTTGTGATGGCTTTCCATGATGATAGTGGTGCTGCAGGATTTATACTGTAAAGTATGTGTGTTTACAGTGGCTGTGTTTTCAATGTAGTCTTGAAGGTTGCCCTAATCTGAAAAGTTAATTAACCCTGTAAACAAAGTAAATCTCTTAATTCAGTGTTATGAAGCACATGGGTGTTTGTTGTGCATCCGCTGAACATTTCCCAACTCTTTAGTAAACACCTGTGCAATCACAGGATACTTACTAATGAGTATAGTAGCCTGTCCTTATGTGTCTAACAAATTTTGAATGTAAACGTTGGTTCCCAGTAGTCTTCATTAATGCAGTCTTGTTAGTAATGTAGATTTTGTGAATTAAACCAACTGCATCTAGAGATCACCCAGCTTCTTATGGCAGTGGCTACTTTTTCTCTTCTTTGACTTCCCTGACCTCCTCCAGCAGCTGTTCTTACAGAGATTATCATCCAGTTTAGTGTGCTGCTGTAAAACAAACTTGTTTTTTAAAAACAGACCTTTTAGTGTATACTCTCATTCTAAAAGAATAAATTAAAAAATTTGGAGAGAAAGCTAAGAAAAAGAAGTTATTTTAAGCAATTGTTTAATTTATTATGGTATTTTTGTATCCCCATTTCACCCACCCATAAGACAATACTTTCTAATTGGCACAAATTCAGCACGCTCAGAATTGGTACATGAATACAGAACTGCATAGCTAATAGTTTCATTTAGAGGACCACACACAGTTGCTGCACATGTGGGGGGAAAAAGCTGACAGATGTCCACATCCCCTGGCTCTAAAAATAATAATAACCCTCCAACCTAATGGACTCTGGGCAGGAAAGTCTCCCAGAGCACTGTCACCTTTTCCCCTCACTGAGAACTGTGTGCATTCCTGAAACTTTTACATTATTTTTCCTAGTCCAGGGATAGAAGTCATGTATTGAATGACATATAATAAATCCCCTTATGAGAGGAGATTAATTTGTACTTCTTTATTATACAAAAATAGTATCACTTTTCTCAACAATAATAAAACCTTGAAAGCCACCTCAGTCTCCTGCAAGCAAGAATTAAAAAAAAAATGAGTATTCTTTCACACCATAAGGAAGATTAATGTGATGTTTCAGTAGTACCTGGAATTAGTAGATGAAGTACTTGCTGTCCCTCTTTCCTGCTTCACAGAAGGCCTAATTTATTTTGCCCCACATGTAGTCTACACCAAGTTTTCAAGGTCTTTTGAAAAGCTTGGGTTTTGATAAGGAGGGTCTACTTTTTGGCTCTTTCAGTCACAGAAAATTACGTGATGGAAACTTAAAGACTAAAAATCCAGAAGGAAAAAAGTAAAGCATTATATTTCTTTGGAAAAAAAATCTCAGGGGTATAGGATATTACTCATAAGTTCTAATTGCCTGAGACTAGTGGCACTATCAATTTTTGCCACCCATTACAAGGAAGAATAGCAAAAGCAGAGTTTAGGTATTTGTAACTGAGACAATTCATTATTTACTTCTAAAATTTCATAAGCTCAAAAGTTAGAAATACTGTTGTCATTTGAAAGTTAGGAACATCTAAAAACTGTGTGCTTTCACCTGAGGTGTTCCTTCAATTTTTCCCTGACATACTGAGTAGATTTTGAAATATGCGTCACTGCATGAGATACTCAGGAAGAAATGTTTGTATAGAAAGAGTCATGGTCTTTTAATTACAGACTCTGTTTACACTAATATCACAGCCATCAGCAACTGCATCCATGCAGTGTCAGCAGTAATTAGCACTGAATATATAGGCCTCTACTCAGGAAGAATTGCTGAATGTATGATTTAACAGCACTGGAAGTGCTCCTACATTATCCCACACAATAGCATTTTTAGTATAAACTACAAATGTCTAAAAAGGATTTGCTGTTTAAGTACAGATCCCAGCTTACTCTGTACTAAGGTCCCCGAGAAGACAAGACCAGACTTAGTGGAAGACTGAAGGTGAAAGGCAGTGTAATGCAGCAACAAATCTCATTTGACATGAAAATTTTTGTCCCAGTCCCATTGCCTTTCATGCAGTTATGATTGTGGCTATGCTTGTTAAGGAGACAGTCCGATGTCAAGGCACTGATAAAAGAGTGCTTCAGTGGACTCACTTCTGAGTTGCAGTGCAGCCTCAGTTAATGTAATGGAGACTTAAATCCTCTGCGCTGCAGAATATTGCAAACTGAGTATCACAAGTTAGTTGGACTTAGTTACACAGATTTATGCAAGCCTATTCTTCAAAAGTGCATTTTTCCCCTTCAGTGCTAAACACATCTCTGCAACATTTGTTTATTAGGTCACTGGTATTCAAATCTGAGTTTCTTCTTAGACCAAAATCCCCCATCTTCTTAATAGCATACAGAACATAGTCCCAAAACCACAGGGAGGATAAATTCATTTTTGTTTTGTTTTTAAATAATGGAACTTTTATGCATTCTGAAATTAAAATCTGCCTTCAAATGGAGGTATCTCCTCTCAGTCGTGGGGTTTTGGGTGCAGAAAGCTCACTGAAAGATGGGTGAAAATTGTAAATAATTAAAAAAAAATACCATACATTCTAGAATCTCCTGCTCCTTGCTGAATTTGTTTTGGCATGCAGAGACACTAATGCACCTGTGGAGAGAATGTTCTCCATAATGGATGACATCTGGTTTGAAGACAAAAGTGGAATGTCAGTAGATATTGTTAAGGGAATGACAGTGGTAAGAACCAGTCTTGCTGGTAACTGCAAAGAGGTCTCTGAACAACTGTTTGAAAAAGCACGCAGCTTCCTCAGAAAACTCAACATATATGTGTAAAATATCTGCAAACTGCTTACAGACAATGCTTAAAAAAACCCCAAAACTTCTTTTTTTTTTTTTGTTAGAAAGATCTACCCAAAATTTCTAAGATGTTTTAGAAGCAGTCTTGAAACAGACTTTTATTTCCTATAGTGTGTAGAAAAACAGTACATCTGTTTATATGGGCAAAATTCTGCTGTATGTATTATTTCTTCTTCAGACAAACATAAGGATAAACTTCACTGAGATTTTTAATAAGTTTTGAAATTATCTTTCATTTTGTTCTAAGTTATTTTTAGCCATAGTACGTTTAAAGAACTGTTCAGCCTTAGTTAGCCTTCTTAATTTCTTGGATTACTGACTACTTTATGATTAAACACAGGCACAGTCCACTTAAAATTAATTTGTTGATGAGCTTTGAAAGACTCGATCAAGATACATTTGACAGTTTGACCCAAAATTAGGATACAATATCAGGCTAATGCTTAACTCTCGTGAAAATTCTGTAATTTATTAGCTGGGAGTTTGTCAGAAATCTTCCCCTCTCTGTACAGAAATAGATCTTAATATTTTAAGACAGAACATTCTCTGCATATGTATACTTAAATGTGTATGAATCAAAATGTTGTATAAATGACTGAGGAAATAAAAGGTAAATAGATTTATCTCTGCTTCTAAAGATCCTATATAAAAGAAATAGCTCCTACTTTGCACTGATGGTATGCCTTACTACTGCATGCCTTACTGTTAGAAATAAATCCAAACCCCATTTATTTCCATTCATTTTTATAGTGAATGCCATGTAGTTCTTTTAGAAAGCAAATATAAAATACCTAGACTTCTTTGTTATATGTGATTTATGGTTCTTTCCTACCACCTGCCTTCAAGAACAAGCAAGGTTCTCTTGCTAATTGCACTTCTTATTCTGAGTAAGACCTAGGTAGAGAAAGACCCTAAAAAAAGTAACTGTGGAAACTAAAGAAGGCAAGTAGACTTTTTTAGTTGCACAGTTGTCTAGGTCTCGCAAACCTTGAAATAGAATTTTTTTCTGGTGTTCATCACATTTACCTTTCATCAGTAGCTGCACCATAGCCGTCTGCATAACCAGGGCACGGTTCCTTTTGTGCTCCCAGGTAGGTATTTGAAGTAGATTAGATGAATCAGACTGTAGTCGTCTGTTACTCAGACTCAGTTATGGTCATGAATAACAGAAGTTAATTATTCACAGGAATATCACCTTCAGAAATATTTGCTAAGGTGTAGTTGACGAAAAACAAGATGTCCCAATAGCCCACTGTGCTGTGGGCAGCTGTGACAGGACAGTCTAAAAGGGGCATAAGGTAAACCTGAAGGGCTTTGCTGTGGTTATCCTTCTTCCTATTGTCTAATGGTTTCCTTAATGTGTCAATATTTCATTTACATTTGTGTGACCATGCTCTGACGGGAATGCCAATAAAGCCGCCAGATGCTAAAATCGTTCTGAGTTATTTCTGTGTGTGGGAGTCAATATGATACAAACCAGGTGAGAGACTTGGTTGAATCAGGCCATGACAGATGCAGAGTGTTCCAGCAGCTGTCCCAGAAATTTCTGCCCTCACAGCTGTTTGTACCCACCCCTGCACTGAAGACAGGCCACAAGGAGCAGGTGGGGACTGAAGCAACTGTAGCTGGGATAGTCAGATCGAGGTGGAACATGAGCTCACACCTTCACTCTGCTGGGGATCAATATGCTGCACAGCTCCTTGGTAATGACTAAGAGGTTTTGATGGCTCTGTTTGTAAAGGTACGTTTCTCCTGCAGAAAGATCAAGAGATTCTCTTCTGTTTCCAAAAGCAGGGAATCTCTGTGATCCTTTGTAAAGGTTTTTCTTTTTGCAATAGAAAATGGCAAGTATCTCCAAGGTAGATATCTAGTCAAAGTCACTGTGATTTTTGTTCCTACAGGTACGGATATATAGATGTAGCAATGCTAATATGATCTGGGAAAAGAAATGTGGTTTAGGACCAATAGTGCTAATGAGAAAAGCATTATGTGAAGTTGGAAGTGAACATGAGTTTCTTCCTCTCTTGTCTACAGCAGTGTCAATATATAATTTGTGCAAAATAGCATGTGAAATATTTAAAATCATAAGACCAAATATACCTGTGAAGCATTCTACATTTGGAATGAGTTTGAGCAGAAATAACATTAAATAAGTGGCTATTTTTTTAGTGGAGGTATGTTTTTGAATATGATTAATAGCAGGCAAATAAAATGTTTGGAAATTTATTTGTCTGCATCTGGAAGGCTATACTTACTTATTCAAGTAGGCCAAGAGCCCTCTAATGTTTGGACTAGGGGAAACTAAGACGTTGCATTTGAGTGCTGGCAAATTGAATCATTCAACAGCATTCATTATTTTGTCCCCTTATTAAGTGAAAAAGTATAAAACATAATAAGCAGCTACATAGGACAGATCCTGCATGAAATTATTTATGCTATTCATAACCTTTTTAGCAACAAGCAGATTTCCAACACAGTGATTTACAGGTGTTTTTCAAGAAACCTAATCAAAGTATTATCTCTTCTTTTGAATAAGCCTCTGTAGGAGCAAGCAATGAATAGGCTATTTTGTTTAGTTTACCTATTTTTTTTTCTGAGTCTCAAGAAACTTAGATGCCAGATATGTAACTATATGTCTTGTATTTTAAGAAAAAAGAATATTTTAAGGTTTGGAAACTTCCAGTTCTTTAACAACTAGTATGTGATATTAATGGTCAAATTTCAGAGTATTAATGAGGCTTCTAATATCAGTCAGGAAATTAGGTATTAATAATGGACCTGAATCTAACCCAGTGAAATACTCCAGAGCTTTGGAAGCATTCACATTCTGACCTGAATAAAAGAAAAACAGCTTTTGTCACCGTGCAATCAATCTAGCTAAGTCACCTATGTACAGGACAGCCTGCACATGGCAGCCTAATATTTCAGGTGTACCCCAAAGTACATTCTTTCCACATCTGACTTAACTTTCCAGATGTTTTCAGACCAGTGTGTCTGAGAGGAAGGACAGGTGGAAAGTACTCTTTCTGTGCAACACATATACTTAAGAACCACCTAAAGTGAACAGATAACTGATACAATGCCATATATACTGTTAGTTTTTCATATATTATTAGTCCCAGAAGATATTCGTAGACTAAAAGCAAAAATTATGTTTTCCTGAAGGCCTTGTGAATGAGCTTTTGTATCAAAGTATTTGAACTGCAAGCATCTCCTTTATTTTCTATCAAGGGCCACAGCCCATTTTCATTTTCATGATAGCATCTCATTTTTATTAGCTTACAAAGGCTCCAGTACGTAAAACTTATGCAATAGTAGTAGTTATAAAATATACTGGAAATAACTATTTCCAGTAATTGAATACATTGCCTTTGGCTTTGGGTACCAAAACAAGTCTTAAGAAAACTGTTTTCTTACAGGCTATACTTTCACCAGTCTCTAAGCTGGTCATATAAAGCAGCTTTCTTTCACATTTTAGCAATTTACAGTAAAAGCAATGACAATTTTTGTCTGTTATTGTTGTTTCAATGATAGACCCTCTAATTCTCAGTATATAAAAACTGTATTCCTTCTCCAGAATAAAATGAAAGCTGGGGAAAATGTGTTTGTTTGAATAGTGTGTGGAAGGATGGAGAGTGAAGGACTCGATCCAAATCCAAGTGTAATACATAGTGCACTCCTGGGGCTTTTTACTGAAGGTAAATAAAGCATGATTATAAGAACTAGCAAAATTCAGGTTGCACTTTGACAGAATCAGTCATGTTTCATACTCTCAGATGAAAAATTGTTCTGTCACAAAGCACTGATCACCCTTCCCATTCAAATTAATTCATAAGACAGTGATGATCTATTTACCTTTTTAGTCTGTATTGCATACTGTACCTCCATATCAGTCTGATTTAACTGGCTCAAGTTCTTCAGAAACCAGAATGATTCTTTGTATATCCAAAAAATCTAAATAATTCACAGAATTGTAGCCCTGAGTCTTGTTTGATTTCTCTTACATACATAGCATTCAGTAATCTAGAGGTAGTGATATTTCCTTGTTTTTGTTGGAGTACTGCTCAGGAATCTCCCTTCTTTTTCATCTCCAAACTACATTTTCCGCCTGATTTAATATGATGGGATATCTTATAGATACTGTGGACTGGGGAAGAGGGGCAGAGAGAGCACTGAAGAATGTGTAGAAGATAAATTTCAGGAAATTTGGAAGACAAGCCCCCTCTTCTCCCAAAGAAGACTTGATTTTTTTTGTCTGTTCATCAACCATTTTGACATATTCTTTCCTGATTTTTGCATCCCAGTAGTCTTCCATTTTGATAAAGAATTTTTTTAGGAATGTAAGGAGTTTTTGTTGGGTATCAGGAAGAAACTTGCCTTAATAGCAATCAGTTTGGCTTTACTACTCTTCTTATTTCACTACCAAATCTGTAATGAAGTGAATAGACAAAATGTTTAGATTTTTGGTATGTTTGATTTTAAGTCAACATATTGGTCACCCCAGCTTGCCAGTGATACAGTGTAGAAAAAAGCAATAAAGATCTATAGGGATGTGAGTTCTTGATAGGGCTTATGCCCACTGGAGAAAGCTCAAGTCATCAAAATAACAAATTTCAGGTTCTTAGTGTTTTGTTTGGTTGCTCACTTGCTGGTTTAGTTGGGGTTTTTTGTTTTGTTTTGGGTGTTTGGTTTTTTTTTTTTTTGCTTTTTTGCTGTTGTTGTTTATTCTTGTTGACACTAGCTTCACCTTTGTCTTGTGCAGAAAATGAGAATGGTTTAGGGATTGATCCATACCTGTGGGCATTTGAATGAGAATCTACCCAGTTTTATAGGTGATGTGGTGGGTTTTGTTATGTGAAAATTACTTAAAACATTAATCTGGTTTAGTTAAGAATTTCAATAATTTTCAGTTTACACATTGTCTGAGAAATACTTTCGTTAGGCTGGCTAGGCTAGGATCACTGGTGAGAAGGACTGTGAAAAACACAGTCTGCCCTTTAGAATTTTCTCTATGAACAAGGTACACATTCATGAAACAGAAAAATGCGATCTGACCACATGAGGAAGTGGCAAGTACAAGCATTTATTCCTATTTGTATAGTGCCCAGGACACCCCCAGCACAGGCTTTGAATAGCATTCTGTGGCCATGGTAATTCAGGTGAGAAATAGCCACAATTAATCTTCTTTCAAAGTTTTGGTATAAAGGATATTGAACTTTGTTCACCTGACAGTAGAATTAAGAGGTGACTAAGTGTTATTCAAAACATTAGATTGCAGATATCTTTAGAGATGGTTTCTAGAAACAAGGGGCATTTCCACTGCCTAACTTAGGTACTGGCGTTAGTCTGCTGTGCACTGCTTATTGCCTCCCACAGGTAATTGCTTTCTGGAAAAGGTGATTGTAGGGACACGCATCTCCTCATTTAGATACTTTGTTTTGGTGTGTAAATGTGGGAAGCTGTGGAAACTGTGGATCTGCCCACAGCTCCTAGTTGGCTGTTTTGGTGCATCACCATGGTTTGATATATAATGCTACCAAAAGTATAAAGGCATTTGAGTTGTGGGCTAGATATGCATACAGTCTTTCTTCAGCAACTTTGTTTTGAAACAAGTAAGTTGTTCAATTATTTTAAAATCCAAAATCCTCCTACTGAAAAAGAGGATTCCCTTGTCCTATGCCTGACCCTGCGACAGTAAGGAAGAATCCCCCCTCTCATCTAGTGGGATTCTTCCATACCTGTTAGTATTACTTTCCTTCATTGCAAAAAAAAAAAAAAAAAGATATTAAACAGTAAATCAGCTCTGGAAGAAGGAAAGAGATGTATGAAAATACTTAATCAAAGCTAATCACTGTATATTTTATAGGTATAAAGTAAGCTTTAATCATAACTCTGCTAGGTGCTAGCATTTTGCCTAACAAAAATTAAGTGTTTCAATAATACCAGGCTATTATATTCGTTGTGTTTACACTATGGAATTACTCCATACTGTAATACTTGGCAATTAGTGCCAAGAACTCCATGCCCATTCTTACATGAGCTGTGAGCTCACTGCTCTTTGTGGTGGATATGGTGTTAAGTGTAATTAGGGATGTTGTAAACTGAAGTCAGAGTTTATGAGTTGCTACCACATGAGGACTGACAATACAGTGCCCTTCATTTAAGGAATAAGAAAACTCTAAAACTGCTTTGAAATCTGTAATAGCTGAAATCATCAGCCTAGTTCAGATTCCATGTTTCTGTTTTCCCTTTGATTGATCATTAGATTAGTTTAACTTTGAACATGCAAACATAAAACAGTAGCTAAAAAGTAACATGTTGCACTTTTGCCGTAGTAAAATTATGATTAAAGAATCTTCACCTGGGTAAATGCAACTCTTCACCATAAACATAATGGTGCTTCAAGGGGGAACTAATGAAATAGTTTATGAATTTTAATTTCTGTTTTAAAAGTCAGCAAATGCACTTTCTATAAATGTAAACCATCTGTTGGCACCTTCTAAAAGACTAGAATTCAGTTCATCCAAGTATGAATTATTTATTTAGGATTTTTTCCCTAAGTAAACTCTAGGTTTTCTTTTTTTTTCCTCTTCTCTCTTTTCCATAATAAACCATGTTTCTGTGCCATGTGAAGTTTCAAAATCAACACATTCATAATAGTGACATATACAATGTGAAATGTTTTGAATTAGGATTGCATCATAAAGGTAGTAGGGAATAGTTTCTTTCTGTGGAAGCATAGTTTGTAGCACATTAAATTACATTGCTTTTAACGGGTATTTTTGGTTTCAAGTAACATTAATTTCAGGTAAAGGGTAAGACAATGGCGGAGTTGCTATTGTAGGTATATCACAATTCCCTGGGGGGTTATGTTTCTTTCATAAATCCCTATAAACTTAATGAGAGCTTATATATCTGTGTAGATTTGATGATTAAATTAACAAGAGCTGGAGTAAAATTTTAGGAATACACTTCCAATAAGCATCTATATTGAAAGAGAGATAAGTTGATGACCTTTTCTTTGATAGGAATTCAGCACAAAGTGCAGCTCCAGATCCTAAAGAAGCTGTGTCTGGCACTTGCTAGTTTTATGACACTTCCATCTCACATGGTTTATTTATTTATTTATTTCCTGGCAGCTGTTCTTGATGAGATATATTTGGACACTCGGGAGAGGAAGCAGAAACAGATGATCTATCTTGTTGCACTTTGCTAATTAGAACAATTCCCAGTGACCTCCATCTGCATAGTTTCAATTTTGCCTTTGAATCATGAATCAACAAACATTTTCTCTGTTTGATATCCCACTGTTCCTTGATGCTGTGAACAAATAGTATGTTAGCCTCGTCTTTCTTTTCGTTTTCAAAAAATCCTGTTTGCTAGGAATTTACATATATTGCTATGCAACCTGTAGAGACTTGTTTGGCAATAACAATGACCACACCATCAAGCATAAACCAATTTTGTCACAGAACCATGGGTGCTAATGGGTAATCATTTATCTGATTTTAGAAACCATCCTTATTACACATCTTATTTCCATTAGAGCTTTGTACCTGTCATTCGGTGGCCTGTCACAGTCTCCAACCATTTCCTGTCTTTACTGAAGGCAGTCTCTGTATTGCTCATATTTTTCTGTTCTCTTACTAGATTAATGTGAAAAATTTACTATCCCATACATGTTTCTGTCACTGCTGTCAATTACAGCATGCAAAGGGATGGATGGGGGATTTTGCTGGAAACGTAGATTAGTAAAAATTCATTTTGGACTGGGAATGTGTGCTACTTCATGACTGGCTTTCAAAATCTATGTTCCCCTCAGCTGTGGTTTCTTCATAAATCCTCTTTAAATTAATACCAGGAGTTGTCTTGTCACTTCTTACCTGTTTTATATCGATATAAAAGTTGAACTGAGGTGTGATGAGCGGTGTCTTTTACCGATTGCATATTTTCTCATATGGTGTGGTGAGTTTCCTCCATCTGTGTTGTGCTTTCAGGATCACTAAGGGAAAGCTTGGGAAGTGAGAACTCATAAGTATTTAAGCACTTTGAGACTCATACAGAGTCACCATCTGGAACTACCCCTTTCTGTCCCTTTGTTGTAGAGAGGACCTGGAATAACAAACTGACTTCAGGTGTTAAGTGCCTAAAAGAAATGGAAATGAAGGTGTATTTACTCTTGCCCACCTGCCCTCTCTCCATCCCTCTGTACAACAGTTTTTTTTCCCGGAAATAATGTCTATATTTTGTTTAAATGATTACTTAGGGCTGTTGTTTTCTGAGTTCTTAAAGTACTTTCAAAATTATTTTTCCCAACTACATGCATTTGTTAAAATGAAAGCCACTGTAATATCATTTCAATTGCAAGCCAGATTCAACCCTATGTAGGTCTTGATTGGGTTAAATAGTTTTGTGTGTCCATAGCTTTAAGAACACTCTCCTGCTGCATTATTTTTATTTTATGTTCACTGGATCTGCATAGGTACAAAACATTCTCATAACTACTTGCATCAGTTTCTCAGGTGTAAGACCTCATCAATTAGTTAATGTAATTCAAATGTTGAATAAGCTTTGTAGTTGAAGATCCATTATTCTCATAAAACCTGAAAATTTATTTAAATGTGTATTATGAAAACTATTTAAATAAGATTTTCAGTTTTTGAAATCAATTTAGTACTTTTTATTCTCTTACTGTGTTTCATCATGTCAAAATCTATTTGTGGTATTTAAAATGCAATTTTAAAAAACCAAAGCATATCATTGCTTACATTTATTCTTTATATGATACAATAGATTTGCCAGAATCAAAATAAAACGTTTTGATGTTATTAAAGCAAAATATTCCCATTTGTTTAGAGCACATTTTGTAAGAATTTTAAGAAAATTTCAATATTTTTTATTTTTATTCCAAAAACACTGGAAATATTCTTGCCTATATATTGGAATTACAAGCTGGCTATTAGCTTTTCAGTCTCTTCTCATTTTGGATTTGGACCCAACACAGGTAAAATTTGCATTTCTTTCAGCTGACACTTATGTGGTTTTTATCTTTGCTAACATGCTTTGAGACCACATTTGCACGGCAGAGCAATCTTTTAGATCAAATAAATGAGAGGATGCCCCAAATTCTCTTCTGTTAATTGGTGTGAGTAGTTTTACTTATTTCAGTACAATTGTTCAGTGATTAACAAAGACAAGCCAGCAAGCACAGGAAGTAAACAGATTTTTTAAATCCATTTTGATCTTTCTTTGTTATTTGATTCTCCTGCCCCTTCCTCTGGAGAAGAAACAAAGTTGGTGCAGAAAGAGACTTGCAATTTGAATTTTGAGGAATCATTCCATGTCATGTATATAGCAACCACTGAAAAACCATTCAGTGTAACACGCTGCACAGTTGCAGGGTCTCAGTACAATTCATCATTTAGCTGGGAAGGGAGCTGCTCCACCCCACTGAATCCAAGCCTGCTCTCCTGAGATAGCAGCAGAACTCTGTGTGCCAGCGTTGGTATGTCTTTGTCAGAATAGCACATGGCTTCTGCCTTCACCTCTAGGCTTGCCCAGAGATGCTGCTGGCTGACGCAGAGGGCTGGGGGCCAGCAGAGCCAGAGCTCCGCCGTGCCCGCTTTGGGGGAAGCAGGGGGTTTTGTTTTCTCATGAGAGCTCTGCATGCAGTGGCAGCTGCTATTATCCTAATCAAGGTTCTACATAAACATAAAGTCAGAGGCAGCTTCCCAGTGCTATAAGCATTTAACTTAAACATTTATCATTATACTATAGCAACTGTGCGAGGCCAACATCTCTCAGTCTAGTTGGCTCAGAAGCTTGTTTTGTAACACTCTCAGAGCTGCCAGCTCTCAAGACATTTGGTGTTTTTCTTCAGTCACCAAATCATGGAGTCATGTGACACAGTAAGAATATATTTCATTTTATTTAAAAAAAAAAAAAAAAAAAGGGAAAACAAAACAAAACAAAAAAATCCCTGAAACATGAAAGGACATTTTTAGCCTCTCTGAGCACAAAGAAATGTTTGGAAATACTTCTCTCATCAGCACCTAAACCTGAATAAAAGGATTCTTCTTCCAAGTAGTATGTTTGTGGTTTTTAAGAAAGTCTCATTCTAAGGGGGCAGACAGATGATTTCTTGAACAACTGAGGATATGTGTTCTACACTGGAGATACATTAGGTGTTCTTGGGATGGAGCCAGAAGACTTTTTCTTTTTCTTCTGTTTATTGAAGAGCTTTCATGTCTTTGGGTATGAGGTCTCCTTAAAATTTACTGCCACTGACATTTCTATTGAATTTAGAAGGTCTAACTTCATATTCAAATATTATTATTATTGATTTGGGAAGTCATACTAGAAGTAGTTATATTTTAGGTATTAGCACTCTTCTGAGGTCACCAATTACATTTTATGGAGAGTAGTTTTCCTCCATTCTGTTAGTGATGTAAGTTATGAATAGTCATAAGTTACTTCTTAAAAGTTTATTTCACATTTTAAGACCTCAGGGGATTTGGAGTTCTGGTGAAAGCCTGGCCTGCATTGCCTAGGATGAAAGCTTGGTAGGTTTCTGGCTTTTTTGAAAATATAACCCATGCCTGAACAGAAATCCTGGATGCTGTAGGTTTTACCCTTGGTCCTGTGAGGGGAGAATCCAACTCCTCAAATGTAGTCAGACATTGCAACCAATAATCTGTGCTGTGGAAGAATGAGCAGGCAGCCTGAATTCTCTCTTCTCTAACACAGTCTAGAGATCACTGCAGCATCAGAACCTTTTCTGATAATTGTTTTGGCTTGGAGGATTGATTCAACCTAATATCCAAATCTAGATTGCTCGGTAATTTGCAGAAATATCATTTTGTGAAAGATGAAGTCAAAATTTGTATCCACCAGAGACTAGTAATAGTGAAGGAAAATTATGTCAGCCTGGAGGCAGGTCATTGACTGAATTAGACAAAATCTATTTAGTTTCTTGCCTGCTCTGAACTAAAGAGTGTAGATTTACCTCACACTTGGACTTTTATGGAAATGTGTGTGGAAATCTACAAATTACAAACATTCAATAATCCACTGCAATTTGTTATATTTTTCTATTTATATTACAACTGTTGTTAGTACAATACTGTGCCACACAGTATTTTATTTTTCTTTCTTTTTTTTCTTACTTTTATAGTGCTCTTGAATAAAAGCATTTGCCACTCTCAAATATATGCTTATGATTTCTCATCCTTTGTAACTTCTGTATGTGTGATGCCATGTGGTCATTTTCTCAGACAATTAATGAGCTTCTTTTTCCTTTAATATTTTCTGAGACTAGAGAAGTGGTTTATGCAAGAGGGTGTCCAATTTAATAAATAAATATATGCACACTCATCCCAAAAAAATCTTTTTCTAAGAGCATTTTAGCACAATAGTGAAATTTTTTTAGGTGAAAAGCAGAAGAATAACTGCTTTACAATAAAACTATGTCACTTACTCATTGATCCAGTTCTTCTTTCTCTGAATACCTATGCTGGCTGCCTAACAGAGATAGCAAGAATTCCCACAAGATAAGTATCAATACCTGAAAGGGATTTACTTCCTTACATCAGGCAAATTAAGGTTGCTTTATATGTCTTGAGTTACGAAGCCTCTATTCCCCCTGAAACTGTAATCATAGCCCAATTAATATTTCTATTTATCTTACTTATTTAAATTTGTTTCAGAATCCTCCTTTACTTACTCCTATGGCAGCATTTTCTGCTGTAGGTTCAATAATTTATTTCATAAATTTATTTCATAAAGAAGCGGATGCTTTTTTAAATTATTTTTTTGATTTTGTCTTCTTTTAGTTATCTTTGAGTGTTTCCATTTTCTTGCATTATAAAACAGTGTATCAGCCTAGTTAGGAAGTCCTGTATTTGGAGGAAATGCTAAGATGAGAACTGATGATGACAGAGAAAGTAGGACAAAATTATGCTGATGTTCATATGAAAAAGATTTACAGTGGAGAGGCTGAAGCATCTCTTTTGAGCTTAGTGATATTTACATAAACTTCCCTTAAATCATCTTTTTACATAAAAGATTGCTCATAAAAAGGTAAAAAAGGACAGTATCTATAAGGTGATGCCCAAAAAATTTGTTGTCCTGTTTGAGGATCTCTGATTTGTTGCCTTTATAAAAAGCCAGATAGCCTGTAAGGTATTTTATATTCCGTGACATCAGAAATCTATTATGATTCCTATGTCTTGGATCCCAGGCATTTCTCATTTATCATGCTTTTGAGCCTAAAACTTTCTGGCTAACAGTTTTGAATGTTACTTTTCTCTGGCATCAGCAATAACCTTGCCTAAGCTGAAAAAGCTTGGGGTTCAAGCTACACTTTGCGTTCTCATACCCTTTCTTGACTTTATTGCTTATATAAGTTTAAAAAACTCAGCAAGCTGGAAACAGAAGCTGTAAAAATTATATGAAGAGGATGCAGTGGCTGCTGCACCATTTACACTGTAGATGAATAATAGTCTGGTATGTAAACAGATGCAAGCCAAAAATGAATGCAAAATGAATGAGGGGAAGAAAACAGAAAAAAAGTTAGGAAAATAGGATTTGGGAACATTTAATCATTTTTCTGAGAAAATACTGTGCCAGTGACATTGCAGATCTCTCTTCACTGTGCTACAATCAAAATTTCAGAAAGACCTTTCTGCTTTGGGCACATATTTGGGGAAAAAAGAAAAAAAAAAAAAAAGATAAAATCTACACATGACTCTACATATACAGTTACTGAACTTTTTTGGTGAGGGTTCAAAATTCGCTATTCATCAGATATGTAGTTCCCAGTTATTACTAGACCAAACAAAGTTCTGCTTCGTGAAGCCTGACAAATAAAAATATTTTCTTCAGACAAATAAAAATATCTTAAAAGAATCATGTCTGTAGTCAAAGTAAAAACCATTATCTTATGCTTTAATAACTAAAACATTGCTTAATTAAAATTTAGTACCATCACGAAAACATGAAGGAAAACAGAGGGAAGACAGAGAAAGAGAAAGCAGGCAAAGGAAAAATACTTACACAGAAAAATATGCAGAAAAATGATGCTCTGGCATTGAAGAACAGAGGTGTGTGTTATTTCTATCATGCTAGTTTTGTAATGTTGAATTTAAACAAACTGACAGGGCTCACTTGCAGTGTTTTGAGTTCCATAGGATTCAGGAGAGTTTAAGCTGTTGACTTGTATGCCATTTTGTGACTATATCAGGCAGAGGGGATTGAAAGTCATACTAACCCCTAATACAAGGAACAAGAAGAAATATCTTGCTTTAAGTTATTTCAGTGTAAGGAAAATGTGGTTTGAATTGCTCAAACTTTTAAGCAATTTGTTGTTTCTTTCATCTAAAGACTTCCAGGCTGGGAAAATTCATTTAAGATATATTCCCTCATCAAAAGATATACTATTGTGTTGTGTGTCTGTTCTTCATAATCTTCATCTTCTCTCCAGTCTATAGAAATCTGAATTAGCTGTGAAAATTCTGGAGTAGTTTGCAGCTCTTTCTGTAAATCTCATGAGTACTCTGCTTTTGCACTGGGAAGGCCTAGAAGCTGATTGATAAATCTACCCTCAGCAATATAATAGTCAGCTATTTTTATAATAAAGTATAATATTTAATAAATGTATATTTCTCTTTTACTCTCAAGTATTTAAGAAATAAGCTCTTTTTTTTTTTAAGGAATTGTGCTCTGATGGGCACATTGAGATTTGAACAATTAAAATCCCATTTTAATGATCTCTTACTGTCATCATTAGAGTTGGATAAGCATAGCAGCATTTGCTGTAGTGTTTCCACATATGTACACTTCAGACTGAAAAGTACAGTGCACACTCATTCAGGACCATCACTAAAATTAATCGACTCAGCATATTTGACACCTTAATAATTTTGACACCAATTTTTTGTAAAATTAGCACCAGTGTAAATTTAATGGGACTGACACTATAAAAGAAAAATAAAACAGGCAGTCTAGAAACATTTCTGTGCAATTTAGGCACATCTCTCATGTTTACTGTCATAAAATTTTATGGCTGCATAGAGAAGTCAAATTATCTACAGGAAGCTAAAAATTAATAAATACCTCTTTAAGTATGCAAGAATAGATTAGGACTTTTCAGGAGAGGTGAAAGCAGCATTAGACAAACCAATCTACACTCACACATGCACATATCCCATTCTGTTCCAGTTTAACGAGTGGAGATTTTGCTGTTGCATGAAGTAGGTGCTAAATCAGAACTACAATCTAAATAAATACTTTAGTCATTCAGTTTTACCTTGTTATGGACTTTCTTACTTTTAAGAAGGATGCAAAAAGGCAAGGTGTCAGTGCTGGACTGGACTCTCTCAGTGCTTCCAGACGGCTTAGAGAGAGCAGCAGGGGAACACATGCAGACAGCTGGTCACAGTAAACCTATAGTCTCCTAGCCTCTCCTTTAGTCTCTGTGTTAGCTGGGTCTGTTGTCTGTCCTATTGCACCATTACACGTGCTTTCAAGGAGGTTATACACACTTTTGAGAACTTATGGCGTAAATATGACTTGTGTGCCTTTTAATTTACTGTTCTTAGTAACAGGGATTCCTACACAGGATGGTATGAGCTATACAGAGTTCTGTAGCATTTTCAAGAAACGTTATCTCAGACCATTTCAACTTGGTAGGTGACCAAAAGTCATTTTCATTAAACCTGGTTTGTTTCCTGTATCTCAGAGGGATGATTCTGGCCGTATGCAAGTTTGCATGAACACAGTATGTACTTATGTAAACAAAAGTGCAAGAACATTATTGTTACTGTGGCTGCTTAATTCAATGTTAGGATTTATAAAAATCTTTCTACTTTTTGAGTATGAAACTTGTCCACTTGAGGAGTGGGTGCTGCAGTAATCAGGCTGCCAATTCAGAGGAGTTGGAAGGGAGCACTGGAACTTCAGCTACCCAACATCCACTGGTTTGTTACAGGGGTGAGTTTAGTGATTTATTTCCTTTCCTGATTCCTGAGTAGCAGATCTGTGTTGTCTTTCAGTCAGTGGCTTTCCTTTGATTATTTTTCTTAAGCACAAAAATTATCTCTTGTGATTACAGACATGGTACAAAATTTGAATCAGAAATTCCCCAGGTGTCTTATGCTTTCTTAATATTTTCTGGTAATTGTAACAACTTTTCTTATTATAGAAATTATACAGCTCTTTTACAGTGGCATAAATATTCTGAAACATTGTGGAATGAAACAGAAAAGCAAAGTACTGTCACAATATGAACTGTGTAGAGACGAGCAAGGGATACTATATTCAGAATTTGACTTTGTGATCTGACTTTGAGAATTTTTCTACTTGAAAGGAAAAAAAGGTTTGCATTCTCAAGTTTGTAATATATTTCTTAAACCACTTGCCCAGTGTGAGAAAAAAAGGAATGGCAAAGGGGTCTGTTCATAGTAGCTAAATTAGTCTTTTCTGGACTCACATTTTGACAGCATGATTTGTCTTGTACATTGGAAATAGAAATTTGCCCAAAGACACATATCCAGTGTCTTGAAAGACTGGCTCAATCTTCTTTGCACTCTCCCTTCAAGTATTTGTACATGTTAACAAGAGCCCCTGGAACCATCTTTTCCCCAGGCTAGACTGTCTCAGCTCTCTCAGTCTTTCATCATAGGAGAGATGTTCCAGTAGCTTAATCACCTGAATGGCCCTGCCCTGGATCCTCTCCAGTGTGTTGCACTGAGGAGTGCACAACTGAACCCAGGACTCAAGGCAGAGCCTCGCCAGTGCTGAGTACAGGGGAAGGATCACCCCCCTGCATGTGCTGGTGTTATTATGCCTAATGGAGGCCAGGATACCACTGGCCATCTCTGCAGCAAGGGCATGTTCCTGGCTCATATTTAACCCGGAGTCCATCAGGACCTCCAGGTACTTTTCTGCCAAGCTGCTTCCAGCAGGGTGACCCCCATATGTACCAGTGCCTGGGTTTGTTCCTTCCCAAGTGAATAACTATATACTTTGCCCTGATGAATTTCGTGAGGTAATTTCACAGCTCCTCGGCCATGGTTTATGAAGACTTCTCTGCATCTGAACAAAGGGTTCACATTCTCTCATGGTGTGTCTAACAAGGGGACTTTGCATGGATATAGATCCATATACACCTTTCTACTTAGGCTACCCTAAAAATAATACCTAGAAAGTGGTGAGATGGAAATAGCCTGGTGTTATAACATTTACAAAGTAAAACTATCAGCCTGGAAGTGGCATAAGGACTTTTTCTGGAGGCTTTTTCTGAGGTACTAGTTAATCTGAGGCAGTGAACACCATATCTCAAAGAATTAGTGGCCATAAACTTCTCTAACACGATGGTGTCAACATCCTTGGCTACATTTATGGCTGCAAATTAAACAGGGAAAAGCCTCAAGTCCTGGCACATGCTTATTGCCAAGACTATTGCTTGGTGGAAACTAACTTTCCTAGATAATGTCTGGGTGAGGGCCAGGGACTGTTCCCAATAGGCAGGACTGACAAAGCTATACTGTTATCTGAGACCAGAGATTTAACTGTATGGGAGGAAGCTATTCTGTGCCAGTTAGCCCCAGGGCCAGAAAACCTGACCTTGTTTAGTTTAGCATTACAGACAGAATACTTTGACTGGAAGGCAAGAGGAGGGTAAGACAAAATGCAGAGAACGCAGTTGATCCGTGGGTGTAGCAGGAGGCATCTTACTGCGTGTTCTCAACAGAAAGGTTGAGATCTACATGTGCAGATAATATTTATTTTCAGATGATCCAGTAATGCACAGATCCAGTCTTTATGATCACTTAAGCATGGTCTCAGACCCTAGAGGGTGTTTCTTTAAAAGATCTTTGCTTGGTTTGGAAAGCCTGAGAACAAACATGAGGGTGGCTTGCAGCTCCTTAGAGCAGAAGGGGATCATCTGTTTTGTATGTACATGGAGAACAGAACAAGGAGTAATGGGCTTAAATTCTGTTAAGAGATCCAGCTAGACTAGAAAATCTTTGTAATGGTATGGAGAGCAAGAAGCTAGAATAGGCTGCTCAGGGAGGCGAGGAAGGATTTGTTGCAGTACGGCTGTGAGAATGACTGAGTGACATAGGGGCTACTGCAAGTCTCTGTTTTGTTGGCAGTTTTTTTGTCTGTGGGTTTTTACAGACATCTTTAGTGGAAATTTTTAAGATTTTTTGTAAAAATGTTGGTTTCAAGGGAGCATCAAATTCCTCCTGCTGTGCTTGCTTGAAAACTGCATCTTAACAGTGCAGTGTCTGCTACATAAGGTACAGTTCTGTAGCCTGAGAAGCCTCCATCCAGTGCCTCACCATCCAGAAGCTGTGTGAGGACAAACCTAATTTTACACCTAGAGTGTATATACAAGCTGCTGTTTATATCATGCATCCACGGTGCTCTATTTTAGGCCCTGAGCTCTTCAACATCTTTATAAACGACTTGGATGTGGGACTGGAAGGGGTACTCAGCAAGTTCACAGACAATACAAAACTGGGATGAGCCTAGAGGGCAGGGAGGCCCTGCAGAGAGACCTCAACAATTATAGGACTTGGCAATCACCATCCATATAAAGTTCAACAGGGGAAAGTGCTGGATTCTGCACCTGTCTTAGGGCAGCCCTGGATGTATGGCAGACTGGAGAATTAGGGGCTGGAAAGCAGCACTGTGGAAAGGGACTTGGGGGTCCTGGTCAATGGCAAGTTGAACCTGACTCAGCAGTGCCCTGGCACTCAGGAGGGCCAACCCTGTCCTGGGGACATCAGGCACAGCCTCACCAGCCAGGCAAGGGAGGGGATTGTCCTGCTCTGCTCTGCACTGGCGCGGCCTCACCTTGAGTGCTGGGGGCAGTTTTGGGTGCCACAATTTAAAAAAGGCATGAAGCTGTTAGAGGGTGTCTAAAGGAGGACAATGAAGATGGTGAAGGGCTTTGAAGGGAAACCATATGAGGAGCAGCTGAGGTCACTTGGTCTATTCAGCCTGGAGGAGACTGAGAGGAGACCTCATTGCAGTTACAACTTCCTCATGAAGGGAAGGAGAGGGGCAGGACTGATTTCTTCTCTGTGGTGACCAGTGGCAAGGCCTGAGAGAATGGCCTGAAGTTGTGTCAGGGGAGGTTTAGGTTGGATATTAGAAAAAGGTTTTTCACCCAGAGGGTGTTTGGGTACCAGCACAGGCTCCCCAGAGAAGTGGACAGCACCAAGCCTGACAGAGTTTGAGAAGTGTTTTGACAATACTCTTGGGCACATGGTGTGATTCTTGGGGATATCCTGTACTCCTGAGGGCCAGGAGTTGGACTCAAAGATCTTTGTAGGTCCTTCCAACTCAGTTATTCTGTTTTTCTGTGGTTTCTTTAATGGAGATAGGCTCTCTTCAATTCTGCTGTACTTCCCTCAAGTCAAAGCCCTGCATAAGAGTGACTAATGTCAAGTCAATGCATTGACAAGGGCAAAGAAGAGGGGCAAAACAAATGAAATTTCTGTCATTTGTTTTCTGCATTTACACATTTCCTGCTCTAATTCAATTATATTTTTTTTTCCACTGTGGATCACTGATGTGCCTTCTGGTTTTCAAGAGTTATTTTCTGTTTTCTTTAGGAAGTCACAATTCTCATTCAGAGGGCAGGACCTCTCAGAGTAGGCATTAACTATCAGTGTATTTCTAGAAAGTCATTTGTGTTACTGATTATAGCCCAAAAGCAGTTCGCAGAATGTTTATATTAGATTTAGTGTCTTTCCATATTAGAGATTTCAGTTTTACTAAAAAATAATGAGTTTAAAAATTCACTATCATAACAGGCAGGTTCCTATCACTTCTACAGCAATCTGTGGCATTAAAATGGTAATAGCTGCATTTTATGAATTAATTCAGCTCATGTAGCAGGGGACAGTGACTGGCTTTGCCAGAGCTCTAGAGTAACAACTTTGCCTTTGTCCTTCAATGTTGTTAGCCTCCTCATTTGCTTCCTTTAAATTGAGGAAATAATCAATAATACCAGCTGCAGCTGTTTCTGTCCCTTTGTCTGCCAGCCAATCAGTTTCAATTGCAAAATCAAAATCACAAAGAAGCCTGCAGTCATGGAATTAGCAAAGCCCAGAGACTTATGACATAATACAGTCTCTAAGCTTTCAAAACTAGAAATTCTTCAATGAGAGCTAGGTAAGTCCTTTTACCTCTCTGCCTTCTTTCTCCCTTCATGCAAATGCACATATAGAAATACACATGCCCATATCTACATGTTTTTGCTCTATCAGACTAATATACATGATATTTGACAGTTTGTTTGGGTGGTTTTTTTTTTCTTTATTTTATTGTTTCTTGTTTGTTTGTTTTATTTTTTACAACTTCAAAAAGATGTCTGTGGATGTAGCAGATGTATAAAGGGGAAATATTTGGAAATATATGGACTTCCAAATGAAAACTGCCCAAGCAGAGTTGCGTGACAGGATTTGTATGGTGGAATGTTCTAGAATGAAGTCAATGCAACTTAAACTATAAATGCATACAGATATACTTATCCACCTGTTCTGGTCAGACAAATATAGTTCTAAGTGCCTAGTTCTATACCCTTGCTAGTAAATATGCTAACCTGGGAACACTTACATTCTTTTAATACATTCAACTTAATTTTTGAGATTGGGTTCTTTTTCCTTCTAGTGTTGTGCTGCTCACCTGGAAGTTGAAACACTATACTTATGAGCATAGGCATAAAAAGGACAGCTCCCTGTTATAATAATAAAAGGTAGTACTGCTAAAGGTTTTTGTGGAGGTTCCCAGGACTTGTAGAGTAGAGGCAAAGAGTCAGCCACGATTCCCTAGCTATTAAGGTGTGGTAAAGTTCAGTAGACTGAAGGAGAAGTAAATTGATGGCTTGTATGTCTTCATTAAAATAGTTTCATGAGAGGGAATGTGCTCATTCCCTATGTGCTCAATATAAGTTTACTTCCATTTCATTTGTTTCTAAAAGCAATTCAGTCTGAATTTCACCTTCTAAAATTAAAAATTTGATCCATAATTAGGATAATATTTTAAAGAACACATCAATAGCATTCCCAAATTCAAGAAATCCAAATTGCATGCGTTGCTGTTCCTCTACCAGGACTCCCAGAACAGCTTTTATGGTCATATACATGCTTCTCTGACAGAGAGAACTGTGAAATCTCAATCTAAAATAGCCCCTCTGAATGCACTCCTATCTCCTGGCAATGCCCTGCAACAGTACTCAGGAAACTCAGATCTGCCCCAGGTGGGAAGCCATGAATCCCATCAGTGCCTGTACAAAGTTAAATGACGTGAACCCTGGTGTTTTCTGAATTTCTATTGAGAAGATAGATATTATTCATTAATACAGAGATAGAAGATGAAATGGCAATATTCAGCTCTTCTTGAAAATTATTTTCAGACATCTGAAAGTGAAAATACAGTGACTTTTTTCCCCATGTAGATCTAACAGTATTCACAACTGTTATTGCCAATGACTATTGCAATACATTTATAAACTGTGAGTTTATTTTTGACTGATATAGTTCATACTGAGTTTTATTGTTTGTGAGTTTATTTTTGACTGATATTGTTCGTACTGAGTCCGTTCTTTGCTGAAGTCTTTGTTTGTTCTTACTGCAGCGTGGTTTCATATGTTAGAAGCAATCTAAAATCTAATACTATGTGAAGGTTTGTAATTTTATTCACCAAATATTCAGTTAATCTTTATTCAAATATTAAAGTAGGAAATCCTCAACATAAAAGCCAAATAGTTCTGAATGTTAGTGTTGTATGAGAAATGGCTTGGGAAAAATGTATTTAAATAGCTAGTGTTATTTTCTTTTTTTTTTTTTTTTTAATTTGAATTGTGTTCCCTTAATATAAATAAGTTTTCAGGAAAAGATGTCTTTCTTTGGGGGTGTAGGAGGAGTGGAAATATCATTACAAACTAATAATTATCAAATCATCTATTGATAACTTTATAGAAATTATAATAATATATTATGAGAGCTAGAGGGAAATTATTTCAAGTATTAAGTTTCAATAAATATCAAGAAGAACAATTTTCATAACATTTTTAGAAAAGTGGGAGCTACCAAAAATATTTTTGTGTAGTGGAGGTATAGATACAAGCAATGTGAATCCTGTGAAATAGAAAAATTACATAATCTAGAAATTTGAGGGTTAATGTCACTTCTGTGTTTATCAGTCTCTAAACCCTTTAAGCGTTCTGTATATTTTTCCTTAAGAAACATCATTACACTATCTTAGGAATTTATTGTAGGTGGAATTTAACGCAATAGACTATAATAGTATTATAGGTACCTTATTCCTGCTGAGTCTGTGGACTATAGGTCTTTTCACCAAAGTGCTGTATTCTGTGTGGGGATAGTCTTAGCCTTAGAGAGCAACAGAGATGCTCTCATCATTGCCAGAGTGCTCTGCTGTATCTATCACTGATTTTCCTGTTACTTTGTTGCAGCACTAAGAAGCAGGTTCTTTTCCTATTTCCAAAGGCATAATCTACTCTGACTGGAAATGTGTCCTCTGCCATGAGTATAATCTTCATTTATGTTACAGATCTTTAACACTTTATCACTCTTTCAGGGTTTGACTAATGTTGGAAATTTATGTTTTAGAGTGGTAAAGATAACAACATGCCATATGTCATTCTTGTTGTTTGGAGGGAGATTTCTTTGTTTGTTTGTTAAGTTATGTGCATCTGATTTGTGCAGACAGTTCAAAAAGTGATACAGTAGAAATGGATGTTTCATAGTTTTAGTTTGGGTAGAATATAAACTAATAAAAATTATAACCACTGTGGAGCAAGCGCACAGTTCCAGACCAAAACCACATGTGACTCAACTGAAGTTTGGTTTGTTGAGCTAGTAAAACAATAGCTGAGTTAAATCTGAGACAGATTCCTCTTTTAATGTATACAAATCCTACACTTAGTGTAGCCAAAATTCTGGGAACCCAGGGTCCTTTAATCCCCCATTACGTTTGCTAAAACAACCTCTTGTAAGTTTGATTTTTCCCTGGGGGAGAAGAGGAGGGAAGCACTCACATATATATGCACAATCTAATTCTACAATTGCAAATGCAAGCTTACTTAAGCAAATCAGGAAGGGAGATCTGGCATGTTGATTATTTTAATTGAATTGTTTCCCCAGATCAGTCAAGAGATCAGAGATTGTTTATTTCTTTTTCTCAAATGGTTTTCTTTATGCAAGCAAAGTATGAGTATTTATGCTTTTACTTCTTCTCTGCCCTTCTTTTATATTACTTTTCTTTGGGGGAAAATTTCTCCAATTCTTTCCCCTGTGAAACTGAGTACTGCAAAAGCTTCCTTTGACTAGGTTTCCATCCCTATAAAATGTCTGTTCTCTAAAAAGAGGTCTGTACACTGTAGTTTGGAATATGTTGCTGTAGGTCTTATTGATTTTATTTATTTATTTATTTATTTATTTATTTATTCATTTTATGGATGGATTTACATATGTGGGTTTTTTGTCTAAACACATGATGCAGATCAATTTGGGGAGAGAAGAATTTGATGCTAACATAGCACATACTGAGATGAACTTTAGTTTTTATTGGGCCCAAAACAGACTATTAGTAAACAGTACATGTTATACAAAGGAGCAGCATAAAACATGTCATTTCTATGCATCTACTTTGAAATTGTATAAAAAATGGTTTACTTCCTACTACCATTAGCTACTGCTTTCCAGCATGATTCTTTGTGTCCCTTGGATCAATATAATTTATTGTTTGCATTCAGTATTTGCTGAAGGTGTGGGCTTGTTTCCAAGATGAGTCTCAGTGTTCCTTTAGATCAGTAAACTATTATACTGTCACTGTTACAGAACAATTCAGTGTTTTCATCACTCTACCAGAAGTTCATTATCTAGCTACAGAAATTCCCTAGGCCAGAACATGACATTCAGGAGTCTCAAGGACAAAAGACATATTTTAAATCACATCTTAGTGCTCAATTAGTAAAAATACAAACTTTGATAATTTAATTGCATTTAATTTAGGAAATGTTTCATTTTCAAGATAAATTTTGACTTTCAAGAATTAGGCATAACACTTCACTGTACATCATGGCATTTGGTAAGATGAGCTTGAGAAATAGTCCAATCAGTTCTAAGGAATCAATTTTAATATCAAAATATTAGTATTAATGAATAGATGGGATCCCATGAATCTAAATACAGCTTAACTTGTGATTAAAGTGCCTAAAATCCATCCAAACCACAGAGAAAGGTCCAGTACTTTTAATTTCTAGCACTGTGTAAACCTTGCAGGCAATGAAATGCATTAGGCACTGCTCAGTTGCCTGAAACTACCTGCTTGGTTGGATATTGATGACAGTGACTTCTAGCATTAATCTGGGGAGATGGACATGTGTTTCCTAGCCCAAGTTTTCTTGTGACTCACTTCAAACAGGGAGATACCCAAATGCCATAGTAGCCAGGAGCACAGATAACTTCCTCATCCTTTGCCTTTTCACTGTGTATTACTAGTTAGGGCCTCATCCAGGAAAGATGTCTGGGTGCCCCACTCTCACATGCTGAATCCACATTTCCTGATTTCAGGAATATTTTTTCTTGCTTCCCTCATAACCCCATGAAAATTTTTGTTCTTACACATTGATGGTCCTCCAGCAGGCTGTGGAAACTGGTAGGCACTCTTCTGTATGCCTGAAACCCTGACGGTATCACCTACTACCAGGCACTGAGCAGTCAGTACTGCTGCTGTGGCTATAATTCTCTTTCCTAATAAAAAACAACCTGGATCCATCAGTTCCCACTTTGTAATATGGTTAAAGGATCAGATTCTAAGTGGAAAGGAGTGTTTGACACTTGTTTCTTCCCTATACAGCCAATGAAGAGAGACTTAATAGAGGTAGGTCTCTCCCTTGATGAGACAGGGAACTTGGATATGTGTCTATAGAAAGGTTGGGTATGCTCAGCTCATTCCTCCTTCAGTGTCCCCTGAACAGAGGTGCTAGCATTTAAATGCAGTGGATTGCAACCTGTGACAATAGTGGATAAACCAGTAAAAAATTAAAATATGCTGCATTTTAAAAGGCGATATTGTGACATTAAAAAAATCATCATGCCAGTATCCAGTAAGCAGTGTTAGTAAGAGGTGGCAGGACATGGAAGATGGCATAGAATGAGTGATACAATAATAAAGGCATAACAGATGGCACTTCTGGTACTAGGAGTACCAGCATGGCTTTCCATCAGCTGAGAGAATGAAGGAATTAAGAAGAAAGAAAGTAAAAGACTAGTGACTGTATGTTACAGATTTTGCTAATGGAAGATGCTTGGCCAGAAAATACTTACACGTTCTAGAAGAAGTGAAAGGTTATGATATAAGAAATCTGAACTAAATAGTAGAATAAAAACCAAGGAGATGTATGCTTTTCCATAGGAGATGGACATTGGTATTAAGTGCTTGGATTGGGAGAAGTCAGTTTTTCACTCTGAATCATTTTAGCCTGTGTTTTGCTGTGTAAATTATGGCTACAGTTGCATGTCTGGTACTTAAGAAAGTATTTGTACTTTTCGGTTTCTTTCCCTTCAGAGTGATTTGTGGGCATGAAAGGGGAAGGGGAGAGCGAGTGCTCCGAATTCCTTCATTTGTTGACAAATGTGGCTGTACCTGCTAAACAGGAATAATCACTTTTCCCTGTTAGATGGGATAACCATGCATCTGCATCTGTTTAACGTGTTTTGGTACTCACCAAGAAGAAGCAGGGAACCTACAGTTTTTTGGAAATATTCATTAAGGTTTGTTTTGAAAGGTTTACATTGATTTTTTTTTTTTTTCCTCCTTCGTCACTCTGTTTTCAGGTTTGTTTTCTTTTTCAGTATGTAAACATAGAAGAAAGCGAGTTAACATTTAATGTAAAAATGAGTGATATTGAAATAAGAGAATACCTAAAGATCCCTAAATATATACATAAATCAGCAGGGACAGATGATGTTCAGTCAAGGGTTCTTAAATAACTGTCAGAATAGATTGTGGACCCACTTGCCGTAATTCTGACAAGGCATTAGAACAGGTGATGTACCAGGGGTCTGAAGAAGAGCAAATGGTTTGCCAATTAGTTGTAAACTAGCAGATTGGACCACCTGGTCCAGCTGTATCTGAAATGTTTTTCCCTTAAAGTTTTCCTCCCAGATCTTTTTTTCCTAGGCTACTGGGTTCACAGTTTGCAACAAAGAAAAATAACTGAAGATTTTTATATAACACAGAAAAGGAAAGACTACACAAACAAAAGCAAGCCCCACAAGCCTGATTTGGTCTTTAAACCTGGTTATATAGTTGCTACTTGTGAAGCTTGCTCTTTTCAGGTATTTTTCTTTTTCATTTTCAAACGATCTTTTTATACCTTTTCTAACTTATTTGTGAGCCTCAGCTGTGCTTTCAGCACGGAATCAATTTGGAGAGATTTAAAAATATAAACATTTGAAAGGGTACTAATATCAATGATCACTTTTGGCCATCACCCAAACGCAAAAAGCTAGATAAAACACCTTCAGTTTTTAAATAAGAAATATGGAAAGCATTATTATTACTGTTATTGTCCATTTTCAAATTTGTAGTTTATTTCCACAAGCAAGTGTTAACACTCATAATTTCAGGTCTTAAGTTGGGGTATCTTTCTTACACCAAAAGTGGATCTAGATTGTAACAGTCACAATTTGGTTAAAATTGAAAAGCATACTTAGATAAAGAAATACTATGAGATATTTAATGTTAAAATTTCATAAACATTACAGTTAAATGTCTGGCTAATAATTCTTAGAGGTTTTTTCCCCATGGTTAAGACTGTTTCATGTACTTCTAAAAGATATATTTAGTTTGGTATAGAGAAAAATTGTGTTGGGATGAAAAAAAAAAAAAGTATAAAGCCAAACACAATCTGTAGACTCATCAGCTTTTGTTGCATGGCATGAAAGGAAAAATTCAATATTGATCTGACATCCCTTCATATCTATTCAAGTATATATTTTCAAGTGAAAGAGGATTCTGTTTATCTGCAAAAGCCAAAAAATGTTATGAGGAACAACTAAATGGATTTTAATTTCTTATTGTCATCCATATAAGCAACTATTTGGAGAAGTATATAAACATTACTTTACATGCGTTCTCATGGAATATAGGGGGATTTTTTATTTCTTATTTTTTAATTACAAAAGTTACCATTTTGCATGCTTTGTGTGTGGCAAAAAACCATTAAAAAACCTAGCCTGGATGTCTGAGCAGCTGATGTTTGTAGCAAGAGGAAGAGCAAGGACAGGCTTAATTCTGCAACCAGTGTTCACATTGAGTAACATCTGTTCCAGTGAATAGTCCTATTGAGCTGCAGGCACACTCACAAGCTCAGAGGAAAGCCAAGCTACTGTGTACAAGTGGCTTTATGATGGTCAGCCCAGAAAGAGATCATTGGCATTGTTCAAACGAGCAAGAGCTAGTCGGCTTGAAAAAGACGTGAAGCCTGCATGCCCAATTAATAACTGAGTTTCAGGGCTTTCCATTACACTGTGACTTTCCTTCATAACTGTTCTCATTCATGCCAATTAAAGCCCTCGTGAATGGAAAAATCGTTGTGAACAGTAAGCTGACATTTGCAAGAAGGCTGAGTGACTGACCTGAAGAGTGGAACACTTCTCAAGTTAGCCAAGGCAAACACAAAGTAAATCATCGCTCTGCACTGGGGTGGAATTTCTGCTTAACTGGGGAGGCAGCACTGCTCAGTGACAGGGCCTAGTAAGCACACTCTCTTTGCCAGACCTCCCTTGGGAGTCAGCAGTGCAATGCAAAGTGGGTAGTTTACATCTCAATCTCTTAGATTAATAGTAGCAATTATTTTTTTTTTTAATTGTCTCCTCTTGCTTATTATTTATGTATATTCCAGTACCTCCTAAGGAGCCTAATCAGATAGTGGAGTTACAGGGAAGAAACAAAAAAAGCAGTCCATGCCCTGGAGAGCTCGCAATATGCTCAGTATTTTGTTGGTGATCCTGACTGATCATTGATTTCACATGTGAAACCAGAGTATGAAAAATTTTGTGAGAATGTATATAAATTAAGGTTTTCCCATTTCCACAAGATCCAGAAGAATTCAGAAGTATAGCAACTAAATAGTTCTTTTAATTCAATAGGTACAATTGGACCAGGGTTGTAAATGTGATATAGTGGCTTTCATAAAGTTACATAGCAGTTATATGGGTGAGCTGAATGAAATTCAAAATCCCTGACTTTTCTCCCTGTGTCTTTGTCACTCTGTGATTAATATATAGATAAAAATAAAATGAAAGTGTTTAAGCAATAATTTCTTACACAACTCATCTGATATTGCATCCGTTTAGGAAGTTAAGATACCAAACACATGGTGGTTATTTTATTCCCACAAAACTGGCAGGCTTTGGAGCAGATCCCAAATAAAGATTTATACTTCATATTATTAGCAGTAGTCATGATTCCTATGATACAATGTCAAAATGTGGTCCTAGTTTGTGAAATAGGAAAAGCAATAGGTAGTCTGTCTTAGCCTTTACAGCTGAAATACTGCAACAGGAAAATCTGTGTAGTGGGGGCTCAGCAAAACATAATTTCAGTTTGATAAAGCCTTAGTTAAAATTTTAAACAACAGCTTTTTCCAGTTAAAAGATTGACAATTTAATTGCAAAGAAATTACAAGTATTAGCATTAGATAAGCATAAAATTTATATTAAAATTTTATTGGACATTCATGTGGAAAATTCTCTGAATTTACTCTGTTTTTATGTTTTATGTACACTGCACATAGAAAGTAAGTTAAAAGAACAATAAAGGCTGCAGAGTTAGAACTCAAGATATAGAAAGGGCCAATATTCAGGCAGTCTAACCTTAATTCAGTCCTCTTGTGAAGGCCACTGTTTTCTGGACTTCATATAGTGTTGTATATTTTAGTTTCCATAGTAAGTGTCATAAACTGCAGTGTGTATACTGTGCTTTGATGATATAAATAACTATTTAAGCTTTGGGAATTAGCACTGGCAATGTCATATTCCAGGATATTTTGGAAGAAAACATACGATGGAGATAAAATATTCTCAAAACTTAGCCATTAACTCTGTTGTCCCTCACTGCTTTCTTTTTATCCTCCTCTTTGTTTTTGTTTGTTTTTCATGCTATAGCCAAAATAACATTGATTAATTTTATTTTATTCTGAGAGGATACTTCTCCCTTTATTCAATAGATTCAGGACTGAGTCCAGTTCTCATTATATCTGAATATATGTTGAGTCAAACTTTTGTTGAACTTTCTCTATTCTTGCTTTTGAGAGAACACTTGTTTCTAGAGTTTTATTTTGTTTCATTTCTTTCTTGCATAAATCAGGATGAGGAATCTTGGGGGATTTTTTCATATGTTAACTGTATAAGGATGTTTCTGCTCTCACTTGTTGATTATTTTGTGTATCTGTTAAATGTAACAATATGTTTCTATTAATTAAAATAGAGTACCTGGAATGTTCAATTGCTATTAGGTTTTGCAACAGCTTGGGGATTTTTACAAATTCAAAAATAAATAAAATAAATAAATTAAATAAAAATAACTCCCCTGAATTTTAAGCTCAGAATGACTTGGCAGTTCCCTTTATATTAATTGTATACATATCAGTTTCATGCAAGTAGTCAAAACACTAATGTTTTTACTTGTACTTTTTAAATGAACATTGCCAGAATTTACAAGAACCAGACAACTGCCATCCTGTTACAGATGTTTCAGCTTCTGCAGTAAGAACTCAAACAAGATTTTCAAAAATATTATTTTTAGCATTTTGTAACTCTAGTGACCATTATTGAATAAAGGCCGTGAGAAATTAGATATCTTAAAAGTAGCAAATGGCAGCTTTCACAGTTATTAAATAAAGGTTTGATTCCTGTGCATTGATGACACAATTACAGTATGTTTAACCCAACTCTTGAAATATGATTAACATAAGCTGATATTGTAGTTAAATATTTAGGTGATGCACATGACATTTTTTTTCTCCTGGATTCCTGATTTTGTGTCATTTTCTAGAAATGTCACTATTTGTATCACACATACCTATAAACCTGGATGACTCACTTTCCCTTTATTGTCTCCTATTCATATAGGGGAGGATTAAAATTATGCTAAATTTTTCATAAGTCTAATATCAATAAATGAATATTTAATGAAAAACAAAGCAGGCATACAGAATAAACTGGTTTCAACAGCTATGAACATGTTTTCATTTAGTACATGCCATACTTACCTTGGATTGTTGACTCAAAGAAATTAGATATGTACGAAAAAAGGACTATGAGTAGTAACACTTTAAACAAGTCTCTTTTTTTCTATATAATCCATCAGTTGTGAGATCTCTCATAACCCCTAAAGCATTGTTCCTTTTCATTTTAGTCAGCCAAAGCAGCTGGGTCTTTATAGCTCAAAAATGTTTGCTCGTGACCAACTGCTGTTTTGTACACTGCTTTTCATCACTAACAAATATCTTATTTTTCACTGTTACTCCACGCTTGTCATAACTTGTCGAGGAGCAATGTAGTAACATATATCCAATTAATCAATGACTTGCCTGTCCCTTCTGACCTGATTCCTCCCATGATGTATGCCTAGGGAGGTGTGCACACTGCAGAAGATCCCCCAGACTAGCAGAAGTGTCTGTGTGGACACACAAGTACATCTGTAGGACTCCAGCAACAGGATGATCTCCTCGGACCTTACAACATTTGTGGTAGTAGATTGAAAGCAATTGGCTGGCCAAAATTGTTTTGAAGACATTTTGAAGTGTGATTGAGATATCTTATGACAGTGACATCTGATCCACTTTTGAAATGGCTCCTGAATACCCACAGCCATTTGGTTTATTATAAGATAACCACGTCAGCCATATGGTTTGTAATCTGTTGCTGCAGATCCATCAAGACCCTCAGGCTGTGATCTCATCCTCAGGGCAATGATTCTGATGAGTCTGTGGTGTTACCCTTGTCTAACAGGAGTAGCAAAAATAATGAAAATAATGTATACAAGAAATACAAATGAAACATATGGACATATGCATCTGATACTTTGTGACTGTGGAAGCCCATCAGGCTCATGACGGTCTCACACTAAATGCGAGATTTTTTGGGAACCCCAGGTCCTCTAGGCAGACAGAAAGCCACAGCACTGCATCAGAGCTCAGAAATGCAATAAAGTGAGTTTTGCTAATGTATGATAGTACTTATTTATGAAAGATATTTTAAGGCAACCATCCAATTATTTCATTTATTTAGAATTGCAACATGCTTTTGCCAGATGGTGTTTCTTATGAGGTCAAAAAATAATGAAGGAATTTGGCGTTAGAACTGAAGTAACAAGAAAAGATGAGTGACTAGGGATTGCAAATTTGTTACAGCTTTTCTTTTTTTTTTTTCCCATCAAGCTTTTGTAATTTTTTTTTTGCATTTCTTCCCTGTGGATTTATTTGTATTTATTGCATTTTCGTGACACCTTATTAGAAGTTAGGAAAGATAATTTACAATGTGGTGAAACAAACTCCCAATTCCCAGGGAAGTGTAGACTTAAATAATTTGTCCTTTCCTTTTTTACATTATTTATTAGACGTGTTCAAGGGGTTTTAACAGTGGCTGGGGGTGGAAGGAGGTGATTTGGAATTGCCAAGAGAAAGAAACAGTTTTTTGAAGAAATTCCTTCAAAGCTCATTATGTCCTGTTTTACTATTGATGATGTTTTGTTCCTGTCTTTAATGGAAATGTAGGGCTTATTATGCTGGACAAAGAAAACCTGGAAAGCTGTGGTTCAGACTCATTAACAATGCCCCAAAATGAGAAGATTCTTCCAGAATACAAGCACTATTCTTATATTTCCTTTTTCCTTTCTTTTTTTTTTTCTTTTTTTTTTTTCTTTTTTCTTTTTTTCCCCTTCTCTTTACAATCCTTTCTTGGAAACAGTTTCAAATTTTGTTGGTGTCATGGAAATGGTGAATGGGCCATTGACTTCCACCTGAACTGTCATCACCACTGGTAGTTTATATAGGTTTTCAGTTTTAAACAACAATTGATCCCTGAAATCTTTGCCTAATTAAGAAATAAAAGATTGAACCTGAGCCACTTAGTACAGTAGGTCATGGTCTCAATGGACTCTGTTGGAATCTCAAATATTTCAAGGATTATTAGATTTGGACATCAATGAATACATCACAAGTAACTAGTTTTGCATTTACTACCAATCATTTCAATCAGCTGTGTCATTCGTTCATTTTAAGTCCTCTACCAAATATTATCAATATTTCTATGAACCAGGTATATCACTTGAACTTGAGATAAAAATTTTCATACTATTCTGAGGACTGGTTTAAAAAGTGACTTTGCATGAAAATCTAGAATTTCCCAGAAGAATAGATGTTGAAATGTGAAGTTTCAATCCAACTTTAGTATTTTAGAGAGGAAAAGCTTATTCTACAGGCATTTGATCAACTTTAAATAGATCAAAGGTACAGTTCTTCCTTTTATGGTCCTTTCTTTCCTGGGGAAAAATGCTCATTTTCCTCAACCATACATTTAGAAATTACTAGTGACTCTGGCTTTATGCTTCTATGAAAAGCAAGACCCAAATGAAAAAAAAAAAAAAAAAAAAAAAAAAAAAAAAAAATCTGTGGCTAAGATCCAGAAACTGAAGGACTGAAACCTGGCTTTTGCTATGCTAGACTCTAAAGCCAGATGTATAATACAAATACTCTAGTGGAATATGGAGGGAAAAGAAGAGATAATCTGATATATACAGATGCTAACAGTCAAAATCACTCAAGCTGCACTGAAATGTCCTTTGCACCTGGCACTGGAGGTGTTAGCCATGCCAGTTCAGTTCCCCAACACAGATGTTCTTGTTGTACCGCTCCTTATGTGTAACATTTAGGTTTCTGTTTAGCTCGACACAGCACACATAAATACTGTACTCCAAAGGCCACCCATTTATTAGTGCACCTGCATCTTCTGCTTTCTTTAATTCCCTCAGTGCATTCCCCTTGTGCTTCTGATCCTAGTGCAAAGTAGTGTTATGGGAAAGAAAATGAAGCTAACATTACAATGCATGAATTATAATAATGTGTGATTGATTTTAAAAAATATTTCTCATCATATTACACATGTAAGGCTGAATTTTCAGATGCTGGAAATATGTAAATGTGAACTTGCTTGTTGTACACAACCATATTTATATTACTTTATAATTACTATCCTGAAAGCATGAACCATAAAGTAGTTACCATAGCAATAGACCTGTATAAACAGAGCATCTAACAGTCATGCTTCAGACGTGCATGTAGTCCTTTGGATATTGCTGAATATTCATGCTCAAATACTTTTTTTGGGCAGACACCAACATTAAGGTCCTTTAAAATTTTTTTCAGAGGCAGTACTGATCTCCTTATCTGTTTCTCATGTACTTTCTCTTACACTTCATCATTCAGAAAAAAAGTCAGAGTGAAAAAAGGGGATTAAAATAAGATTAGAATACTTTTGTTAGTTTTATAGGTCTCCTATTTTGCATTAAAATCCTTGAAAATACATTTTTCTTTCCATGTCAAATCTCTCTAAAGACAAATTCAGTAAGACTCCACATGTCAGTATAGCTTTACAGCACGGGAGTGTGGGAGGAGTTAGCACTTTGCTTCTGTATTTCTCAGATACCTGAAATATCACGAGTGGTGTTACAATTGCATAGTGTGTGTTCAGATCACTTTTTTAGTGAAACGTTGTGGCTTTCCTTTTGTGGCAGAATAAAGTAATAAATTGTAATCAGATCCAATTTTACTTGCAATTTGCTTGTAGTCCTTTCTTGCTTCAAATGAAATAAAGTTTGGGGGTTTTTCTGTGAGATACTGTTCAGGACTAGATCACTAAAAATAACTTGCTACTGTGATACTTGTGACTGACTTTGGTCTTTTTGTCTTTGAGAAGAAATTTGGAACTGTTCTGTACTTGATCTTGGTTATGGAAATACCTTTTCTTCCTATGTGTGTTGTAAATAACTGTTGAGAAAAGGTATTGAAAAACAGCTTTATGTCAGTCATTAATACTTAAAATATTGAAAGGTATAATAAGAAATTTATTTTTGCTTTCTTTGTGGTCCTTTGAAATGTCATTCCATGTAAATCACATCAAAGACATTTTCTTGCAGCACTATTAGAGGTAACTTTCCCATTTGCTTTCTCCAATGACAAAGGTTTCAGTGTATCCCAGATCTGTCTTCTTGTAAACCAGAAACACTACAAAAAATACTGAATATTTAGTCATGTGTGTTGTGCAGATAGGAAGAAAAACAATGTCAATTCTCTGTATGTAACTAGATTAGATAGTAGAGGCCAAATCCCACAATGACAACTAATGAGAACAGAACAAATGTAAGGAAAATTCCTGGGGAAATCTACTCACCCACTTGGAGCTCAGTCCTGGAGCTATCAAGCAAACCTTTTGTCCCTCAAGCAATGAGTAAGTAGAAGGTGTGTCACTTCTTCAGGCCTTAACCTCTACAAAGAAGCAAACACATTTTGAGTGGTAGATTTAGCGGAACTCCTAAGTTGTCCAAGCATGCGAACTTGTCTCCCAAAATTCCTATTGGTGATGACAAAGAAAAATATGCTTCTGCAGAAAACCAGACTTCTTAGACTCTTTCTCTGACTCACTGTCAAAATAAAACTAAGCTTTCTTTAATTCTCCATATATAACTTCTTAACACAATTAGAGTTCCTCTCAAAATACTATCCTTTCATCTGCTTCTTCTGTTGCTCCTTTTTCAGGCTTGTCAGCCCAGTGGGAATGTCCTGGAAATCCCAGGCCACCTCAGACAACACCAAACACATTTAATTTAGTGGGAAACTAAATCAAAGCTTCTTTAACTTTGTGGACTGCAGGAAGTTTAGAAAGATTGTCTGATTGACTTGAGTGTTACACATACCTGCCCCAGAGTTCACTGGATTTTGCTTCATTCAGTTGTCTGATGCTCCTTCTGTACAAAGAGAAAGTCTGAACAATGTAATTGAAACAATCTAAAGTACGATTGTAGTATTTATTTAATTAAAATAACCCAGGTACTGAGAGTGAGAGCAAAGAAACTTAGGAAGCAAACCAGCCACTGAAAACTTGGAGTCTCAGAAAGCTCAATAAACTATATTGAGGCTTTCACTGCTATGTTTTCTTTCCTGTTAGTACCTATCCACACTACCTTGGATATCTTTATCATGGTGAAGTCTCTTCCCCACCTACATAATTTTGAATACTTTAAGGCAGGCATTTTACCCCGTCATAAATGATGAGAGGCAATCTATGAGACATCTCATTGATGTTCAGAATACTTTCCTGAGTTAGGTTCTTGGTTAACAAGTAAATAATGCTGTTGTTCAGACTGATATCCACTCTGCATAGCATGATCTCCAAACACCATGGAATACTAGCACAGTAGAGGAAGAAAATGGAAATGGTTCTCATGAAGATCGTCTTTGGGGGTTTCTGAACTCCTGGACCAAAGTCACTGCTACCTTAATCAAAAGGAGTTTTAATACTTACATAAATGGAATGAACATTTCTTTCTGGCAGATGACTAAAAAGCTCTTGGGTGGATAAATATTGGGATAATGCTGTTAATAGAGTTTGCTACCCTGCAGAAAGGGAACATTTATACCCTGCTAGTACTAGTTCTCCTAAAAATGTACCAATCAAAGCTGGTTTTCATTGATCAGATTTCCACATTTCCATAAATATTACTGTATTTTACTTTTCTAGCCTGTGGCATTTTTATAGGCTAATCAAATATCCAATATTACTAGGAGCCATTTAAAGTGAATGCCAGAACTACTGAGGAGTAATTTGAGAATTAGATCTATTTTTGTTAGTTGAAATGATCTTGACTTGCTCATATTGTATTGTACCTGATGCTCAGTAATATGATAGTACCAATACAAATAGGAAGATATCCGGTTTGAAGTTCTTAAATATCTGTTAAAAGTGGTGAGCAGTCCAAGCACATTAAAATTCCATTTTCCCCATACAAGTGTTTGCTGCAGATGACCCCCACTGATCTTAAATATATTTCTGTATCTGTAACTGAATAGAGGTTTTCCGTACAGCATGTTCTAATGGTACTCTGGCCTTTAGCCAACAAGGCACTGAATAAGGCTATTTTTAAAATACAGAAACTGGGAACAGCTGCAGCAATCAAATTTGATAAAAACAGAGAGGAACTTTGCTTTTTTTTTTTTTTTTTACAGTTTGTCCAAGTTTAGACTGCTTTCATAGAACGGCTTTTGTTCTGTTGGATGAAGGGGGTATAAGAGTAACACAGTAAAATCCTTTTGAACAAATAACTTTTAAAAGAATACAGATTGAAATAATGGGTGGCTTTTTGGTGCGGCAGCATGTTCAGTGCAATTGTACCTCAAACTATTAAAAGAATAAATCCATTAAAAAAGAATACATTTTGTCTGCCAACTTTTACCATAAAAGACTTATCCGTAGTTATCTCCCAAACTGGAAGATGAGGTCTCTTGTTTCACATTTTAAATATCTGAACACTGGTATTTGGGAGTAGATTCTGGGTGGAAGTGATTTTATTTGAATGCGCTGGGGTGGATTGTTTTTGGTTGTTGGGGATTTTTTCCTTCTTTTACCATTAATCCAAAAAAATTCTATGAAGAACTCTCCCCTCCTTCCCTAAGCTGGGAAAAAGAAGCTCACTTAAGGAAAAGTTTTACAAAGGCTTACTGTGCACGTTAAAAAGTTTCATAAAATATTTAATTATAAGGACTGATTCGTCCTTGTTTGTCCTGGTTTTCTGGGGGAAACCCACCATCCTGTGATTAATGAGAATTGGGAGATGATTGTGTACACAGAAAAAAATCCATTACACAGTAGTAGGCTGAACTGTGTCTGTTAAATGATTCCATCTGAGGACAGAACCTCTGTGCTTGATGCAAGATAAGATACTGGGTGAAATCTGGGTTCCACTGAAATCAGTAAGAGTTATGCCACTAAATTCAGCAGAGAGAGGATTTTATTAATTGCATTCATTTTAAGTGACAAAACTAGCACTTTTACATCTTACCCCATTATCCCTTTAGGGCTATTAAGTGCACTATCAATTCTGATGGTAGAGCAAAATTCTACTGAATTTTTTACATATGCTTAAATATGGGTAATATATATCATTTGTGTATGTCCACAGACGTATAAACTGTGTACACATTTTTGTGTGTTTTGTGTATATAAATATCTGCTTCATTTATTATCACCATATTTGAGTATCTCTCCAGGGTGAGAATTACACCAGCAATATATCTTCCTTCATGCTAAGAGGAAGGTTTAGCTTGTTTTGTTTTGTTTTAAAACTAGGAAAACAAAGTATGAAGACAAGAATAAAGGCTAGAGAATCCATACTGGCATGAAATAGATGTATTCATCCACCTGAGATTTTATGTTTACAAGCAAACTCAGCAACACAAAATACTCAAAACTGGGTTGCATAGCACAGATATAGGATTTGATATATACCCTTGAAGTCAACATTGAGAGGCAGAACAGACTTTTGATAACAGAATGTTGAAATTCAGGATTTGCTGATTTATTTCCTGTCTCTGCTCCAAACTTCACATGTGATCTTGGCCAGGTCAGTTCTGAAAACTCTTGTGCTTAACTTTATGTGGTAGAAATAATATTATGACTTGTGGGTCTACACATAATATATTCAGCTGAATATGAGAACAAATATTTTCCAGGACCTAAACATGTCTGTGTACAATTTTCACTTTGTAAAATGGACATAATAATATTATTTTTTTCCCCAGTGCTTTGTCTGTTTTATTTGTCTACAAATTCTTGGACAGGAGAGCTGTCTTTTGTATATGTCTGCAAATCAGTAACAAAACAGAGCATTGGCATCATCCGGACCTTGAGATACAACTCTGATATAAACAATTATAAATGTTGAGGCATATGTTACTTCAGGTAGCTTCTCTAAAGGAAGACATAACAAAGGATCTACAGATTGCACAGGATTTACTGATTTTTTGTCACCAGAAATTTAGAAAAAGGTGTTCGTTTGATATCAGGAAAATATTGTGACAGTAAACACATTTCCAGCATTTTTGAGAACAGTACCTATCACTGCATATGGAAGTGACCTCACATTCCTGCATAATGGGAAACTGGAGATTTAATACATGCTGTGTTCTAGGAAGATACTGAAGCATTCATGTGGTGCAGAGCATTGAGCTTGGGAGTTTTTCAAGGATCCTCTGGCATCATACCAGCTTTCAAATTCTTATCCAATATTTTAACTGGAACCAAAAAATTTCCAGTGTGATGATTGCTAGTGTTTTATTACATTTAGTAAGCTATGGAGACCCTTCTCTTTGAAGACAAACTGCTGCCAGAGACAGATTTACCACTGACCAACACTGTTTTTATGCAAATATGCCTGAGTGAGTGCAGTAACCCCAAGTTATAATAGAGTCATTCAATCTCTTGCCAGGACAGCAATATTTATATATTGCAAAGATAAATTGGATATCAAAACTGGTTCCATTACAGAGGGAAAGTTCTCTGTGTAAATCAGTTTTTCTAATCACACCATGTTTCTTCCCACCCACCCCCTAACCTATTTTGCTTTCCTTGCTTTATCTTCATAGATGAATTCCAAATGTGTTTTCCTCTCGTGTGTTCACTTTGAATATTGAAGCATTCAGCTAATGCCAAGATAATGGATAATGTAAACTCATTATGAAATTTAAAAGTCTCCAAGTGTGTTTCTTCATGCCTTGGGAAGGGCTGTAAAGGGCTTATAGTCACATACAATGTTTTGTCTGCCACTTGTGCAAGTTTCTGTTTGAACTTCTCTTTCTTCTGTTGCCTTATGGGAAGAAATGGGCAGTCAGCTCCCTAGTGACTTTATCTCCCCATCAGGAATGAGTGCAAGGGGTCAGATGCCCCTGTGCATGCTAGTCACTGTCTGCTGACAGCAGTGCTCCCCTGGGAGAGCTGGCTTTGTTTACTGACAGGGCTAATATGAGGAGACACGTGAAGTGCTTTGGTTTGTGGAAGAGGCAGGAGAGACATGGTGCTGTGAAAACATTCCCACACGCTCTAATGACTCATTCACATAGAAAACAAGTGAGAGCCTTCAGCTCTTTCACAGAGCTCAAAGTAGAACAAACGGGCTCGGGAACCCCAAGGCACCAGTCAGAAAACACTTTCCTAATGGACTGAGATGCTCTCCATGATAGTTTACCTATGAGACTTCAGCTCTCCTTTAGGCAACTAAATGAAATGGTTAGAAAGACAAACTACTCAATGTCTGATAGTTGCTTTTGTTTACTGTTAGCTGTGAAATTCTTCTTGAAAATCTAACCTTTAGTTTCCTAAACCTATACTTTCTAAAACTAGTTATAATAGGTGAAGCATGCATTGGAGAATTTTATCATTACAACCACCAATTATTTCTCTTTTGAATAAAATCTCTAGGATGCAGAAGAAATACAAGAAAGAAGTGAGTCCCTAAAAAGAGATACAGTTTTTGCTTTATAGTTGGTGGAGGCACAGATACACATGAGCCTGTAACTTAAGAATATAATTTGAGGATCTAAAAGAGTGACTTTCTCAATGAGGTCTCAAACACAATAGGGATACATGTCATAGAAAAGTCCACATTATAAACTGTGTTATGTGACGAATGATCTTTAGTGAGCAGCAGCATTCATTATTCTCCACTACAATTTACAAGACGTATAAGAAGTCAACAAGAGTAGTGATACTAGATCAACCCACAAGTTTGTGTAGTTCAGTATCTGACCTCTAACACCAATCTGTATTAGAAATAAAGCATAAGAGAGTAAACTTACAGTGATTATTTTCTGTTAAGATATCCTACCAAATATGTATCATTTTATGATTTAAGTAATTTCAAATTCTAGTGTGGCCTAATGTCAGTACAAAGGATTTGTACACAAATGGATGTAAAAAGGATTTCCTGCTTGTCTAGAAGTACTATGAAACTCCTTGGTTCTTGCCTTTTGAGAAATATTGAATTACGTTACTGTCTTCACCTACTCCTTGCTCTTATTATTTTCTCATCTTTCTTCCATTCATCCACTTACTTCCTGAAGGCTACCAGTCTAATTTATTTTCATACAGAAGTTGCTCCATATTTGTTACCACATTTGTTCACCTGTCATTTACAGTCATTTTTCTTCCTCTGCATTGCTGAGTGAACTGGAACTACAAATTCCATACTTTATGGGTGTACCAATTTTAATGTTTGATGATCATAAATTGAGCATTGAGCTGATATTTTCATAGAACTCAGCACAGTAACTTCACAATGTTCATTCCTGCATGACAGTATCAATTGTAGTCCAGCAAAATAAGCATATACACGTGGAGACACACACCATATTTATTTCCAAATGTTATATATATATATATCTATATATGTATATGTATATAACAGTCTACATATCTGTAGTCAGCTCTCTTTCTCCTCATGGACCTTAAGTTACATATATTGAACTTTCTGCCTTCATAAAGCCCCATTAATCAGTACTGTAAAATTCCTAAACTTTTTTATTATTGGGTTTTGTTTTTCCATTGTTGAATGCTCAGTACTCACTACCTACTTGTATTTCCAGATTATTTGGGTGTATATATTGAGCAGCACAGAGGCCTGCACCGATCTTTCTGAAAAATCAGTGATAAACTTTCACCAGAATGAAGAATTACTTCCCCTTTCCTATCTTTGAATTTAATAGAAGATCAGATCTCCTTTAACAGAGCTTAGTCTCTTTCAGAGTCTTTGGTGGAGACATTTTAAGAAGAAATATCATCCATTTGTTGATGTTTTGAGCAGTTTCAACCAGTGAACCTATAGCCAGGCAACATCATTAAAAACTGGGACTAAAATAGACTCACTCTCTTTTCCACTTTTTACTCAACTTCTTATCAAAGTCAATATATCTCAAGGATTTGTTGAAATGGATATGACTATGCAAAAGCATCAGATCAAATGTATTAGCAAGGGCAGGAGTGTGAACTAATGTAGTCGATAATTACATGTTACTGTTGCTTTAGTTTTTACTGCTTCTGAAGGAAAGTTATGTCTAATTTAAGCTTGATTCTAAAAATATTCATATTTGGCCTAAAATAACTCCGCTTTGGGAATGTGCCACTGCAAATGTGAAGTTTTTGAAAGGGCTTCACTTTTTTGGTAGATGAGAGTATTGTTCAGTTCCATCTTCCAATGTTTAATATACGACATATTTTTGAGAAGTGCGCTATAGATCAAAGGGCAGGATTTGACCCTTAGTTACCTGCTGCTACTGGCGCTGATCTCACGGCTACTGAAAAATGATGCATCAAATATATATCCCTGCAAATGTCACTATTCTGAATCTTGTACATGTTGCCTGAGCTGTCAGAAATAAAAATCTGTTCTTAATTATTCTTCCATTTAAAAAATACTAAATTTCTAATAGCCTAGTGAATAGGAATTTGATGTTTTCTTTGGCTGAACATTTTAATGATTTACTACATCTATAAAGTTCTGTGTGCTTTTATAATACAGTAACTTCTGAAAATGGGTAGTGCTTTCCCAGTTAAATCTCTGTGGCTACCAAGAAAAGGAGAATTTGTTTTAATCTCAGTTAAGTTTAAATGTGAGTTGCTTATGGGAAACATATTAAGAGGAAAAAAAGCGATAGAAGCCAGACATACAAAATTGGGCTTACATGTGTTACAGGGATGCAAACTATAAAAAGGTATAGTTAGAATTAATCATATTGTATATTTTAAACTTTTGACCATCTTACTGTTTTCCCTTAATCGGCAAGCATATTGTTTATTTTTTCCTTCATTAATATTATATGGAACTGATTTCACTGTGATGAGAAAATGAATATAGCAGAAAATAATAAGAAAGTATAAGAACAAAAATGAAGGCATCAGAATATGCCAGATTTTCTACTGGAAGAAGAATAATCCAGATCATAAATCCTGTTTACTTTTAATATTTTTTTCCCCTCATCACAGTACTTCTTTCAGTTAATTACCTTCATTGAAAGCCCAAAGAAGTGAACAGAAAAGACTCCTGTTGAAACTTTGGAACAGCCTCATAGATATGATTGTTAGAATGAAATTTTAACTTCATTGAAGGTTGAGGCGTTTAAAATATACCGAGTAATGTACTTCTTTTCTTTGGTTTTTTTTTCAGTGTAGTGATACACTAACATTTTAGCTCAATGCTTTGCTTCACCAAATAATGTGCCTTTTGGAAACATCAATGTTAACAGCCAGTTTATAAAACACACGTATTATACCGCTAGAAAAGAAATGTTTCTTTTTCTTGTCATTTGGTCTTGGCAACATGTATTTGCACAGGAGCATATAAAACATTTCATACAAAACACCCTAGTTTATTCTGGATAATATTTCACTACCTTGCTTGGTTGCTTCTCAAAGCAGACTGCTTATTACTGTTTATGTTTCTGTTTGTACCCGAAATTCTAGACAGAATTTGTCCTTGCTCCTTGAAGTCAAGCAAACTAATATTTATTTAAATATTTTTGAAGTTTAATGCCAGAGTGCTATTTAGTCAGAAAGAAGTGTGAAGCAAAAAATATATAACTGAGTGCAAACAAACACTAGAAAGTTCAGGAATGCTAGGTGGATGGTTAAGGGGTTTTTCTTCCTTTTTGTATTGCATCTGTGTACTAATTGAGACACTTATCCAATGTGAAAAATAATAATGGTCTCATAACAATAATGCACGCACACAAAGGCTGAGTTAGAGTTGTACACATTGTCTGGAAAGTACTGTATAGAAGAGGATCCAATAGGATCGGAGCACTGACTCTTTCTTTACAGATTTTGAATATCTGTTGTAAAAATAAACAGCATAAATTTCTGAACTGTAAACATCTCATTCTCTGTGAGTCAAGTAACCAAAATGAAGGAATCGCTCCTATTTTCTCATATAATTAAATTATTTCTTCAGTCTTTATGTATTAAAATAAATCATGGATATAAGTATTATATTTCAGATTAATTTTGGTTAGGATATTGTAGAATCATGTGACAGCAGGGCTCAGTTGTGTCTAACTAAAAGCTGTAATTCTTCTCAGGAATAATCTTTTTTGCCAGCTCTGTTCTCCACACCTTTTATTGTCAGCTTGTCTTCTGACAGTTCTTGTTGGTCAGTGTGACTGCTTTCAAAATGCTGTCTAGACAAAATGTGGGGTTTTTTCAATTTTTGCAGATATAAGTGATCAGCTTATGGAAGTGGTTGGTCTCGAAGGAGCCATGGAGATGGGACAGATATACACAGGTCTGAAAAGTGCTGGAAGACGGCTTGCCCAGTGCTCATCTGTTGTCATCAGGTATCAGCAGCTTTAATTTACACTGCACTGTTGTACTGAAACTGTAGAGTTTTCTATACTGCCAGCTGACTTTCTTCTGTAGTTTAGCGGTCATAATTATAATTATTAGTTCTAGTGAAAGTATCGGTTTTGTACATGAAATGAATCTATTCCATCCATATTCTATGCCCGTACATCTTCCTTTCTTTAAATGTGTCAAAACACTAAAAAGAGGGTGTTTACATTCAATCTTTACATGTATTCAAGTGCCATTTTGTCCTATGTATTGTCAAGCATTTGGAGCAGAAGGAATAAGGCATGGTCATCTTGACGTTTATTGTTGACATACACTCCATGAAATTTCAAGCCAAAAGTAATTTAGCATTACTTTGTCATGTTTTAACCCATTTATAATGCATACCTCACCAGGGAACAGTAGCATGTAATTAGTAATTGTAAAGCACTTTTTGATCTGTGGAAGTCAAAGTGCTCTGGTTTTAGTTTATTTGTTATTTACTGAATTCTGACAGCCATTCTTATTAAATCTGTTGGTATGTGTGAGCTGATGATGGTGGCGTACTCCCATTTCATTGTGTTTTATCATTTCTAAGATAAGCACATTCACAATAGGGTAAACTTGGATTAGTACACAAGGAAAAAGTAATTATTCTAACTTTTGGATTAAATAAGAACTGAAAATGAAGAGACCATCTCTCTCTTTTTCAGTGAAGAATTCCTCGGGAAGAATTTTCCAAGATTTATTAAAACATATGCTCTACATTTATAAGCCTAAAACAGAAGAGCAACAATAAAAAAACTTTAAGAAAATAAGTAGGAACCCTTCCCGAACTATAAAATGAGAGCTCATTAAACATTCCGCCCTTTCCCCCTTTATGGCAATAGGTGACATTGGATAACTCCATGAACTGTTAGTTGTTTTCAAATAATGTCCAAACTAGAATTTCCATTTACCAGCATCAGTGACTAATTTTTCCATTATTAGATTTATCCATGCCACACTATTTCTAATAGTCTTGTATGCAGATTATTATAATGCAGAAATACAGGGTTGGAAAAAACCAAAAATGTAGTACTTTTTTTTTTTCTGTTCCCATTTTTCTACACTTTTCTTAATGAGGCCTCCAGAACTAGAGAGAGAATACTGTCTGTATCTCCATGTTGAAATCAGCACCCCTTTGCTAATAATTTAAATTTATAACTTGATATGTTAAACTCTCTGAAGAATGTGCAGACTTCATTCTCTGTGAGTGTTCTAACTCAGAATTAGACACAGTGGATCTAGTAAGCGGTGATGATAGACCTAAAATTTATTTCTTGTTTCATTTATAGTAGTATAATATATATACACTATATAGTATATATAGATATACTAGATATATAATGCTAGTATTGTCTAAATTATAAAATAAAAAAAGCAAAAATTTGTTTTTTCTCTTAATAAGGTTTTTTCCTGAAGTTATTTTGTAATTCACTCTTTATTCCACAAATTACAGACTCTTCTTCCATGAAAGAGTAGTGCGTTACGAGCAAGATACATGAATATTGCTGTGTTTTTGCTTTGTGTGTTGAAAATCAGACTAAGCCTACTAAGCTGACTATGTTACTTTTGTAAACATGTTGAGTCATACTGGAAATTTCATAGGAGTTTAGGAGTAAATCGGGGTTATATATATATATATATATATATATATATACATATACATATGTATATATATATGCCTTTTTAATAAATACATTTATCAATTTTGTCTAGTTTCTTTTTCTTATATTATGAAATTTGTACCTTTAGGACCAGCAAGTCTCTGCCTATGCAGATAGATGGAGAACCTTGGATGCAAACTCCTTGCACGGTAACTGCAACAGATATTTTTATCTTTCTTTTCTTTTTCAATTATAGAAATATTTCTCTTTTGTTTAAAAGAGCGCTATTTTCATCAGCATTAACTCAGTTTGCTTAAATAACATCTTCACAAACTGTTTTTATATACTTCAATATTCCCTGCATTTTTGATTTATCTGATTTCAACCACGGGTTAGAATGGAATAAAAAGGCATTTATTTCAGAAGGTCTGGAAAATACTTGAAGAGTGCAGCCTCCGTGTCCCTTTATCATTTATTTATGATGATGTATCAGATTTAGAGTCTTTATTGCTGAGGAAAATTCAATCTTTGTTTTGATGCTAAAATGTATAAAGTAACTGGTATTACTCTTAAAAAATTAAGAACATTTTCTATTGTACCTTTGAGAGTTCATATCAAGAAAGTTTTAATTAAAGCTGAAGTCTGTGAAACTGTGCTGATTGAATTATACAATAGGACTAATATTTTTGTAAGTTCTTACAGTTTAAGGAAGAAATAAAGGAAATTAATTAATTTCATGTTTCAGTACCCACACATATGAAGTTAGGACAGGTAAACATCAGTCTGGATGGGTTAGGGTAAGCTAGGATAGGATAGGAGCTTTCTCAGAGAAGATTCTTCAAGTAACTGTTTATAGATAGCACAAGAAAAGGTGTATCTATAAGAACTCTCCATTTTCACCTCTCTCCAATAAATTATAGAGGCTAAACAAGCATTCCCAGAAGAGGTTGAAGAAATCCTTTATTGTCCTGTGTAGTCTTTGTAACATGTTTTAATATACAGTATTACTAATTTTGGTTCCCTAAAGAAAACCTATGCTTTTAAGTACATTAATTGCTGCAGCCTTGCAACTTGTAAATATCACAAAACAGTATTGTGACAAGGAAGAAATTCCACTGCAAATGGGAGTAATTTTCCAAAAAAAGGGTACTGCATTACTTTCATGAGCTTTATGTCTGTGGTAGAATTAAAAGTTGCACAAAATACTAAAAGGGACAACGTTCAGTAAGGTGCTAATGGCCATGCAACTGGTAACATGTGGGTTAGGATGACAGAAGAGGGTTATGATAGCTCATGTTTACCAGATACACCATAGTCTACAGCTGAACAGTGTGAAGGATGCTGAATTCTCATTCTTTAGGGAAGTGCTCAGATTCTGCGATGGGAGGAGAACCATATGAACACATACTGTGTGAAGGCAGAACAGTGGGGATTTCATGAGATTTGTTGCAGAAAACCTTTTGGCATTAAGAGATATCTTTACCTCTTCTACAAGGATGACTCAGTGCAGAGCAACAGTACTGAACTCAGCAGTTACTTGTTCAGGAAAAAAACATGTAATTTTTCAGTTGCCAGATTACAGAAGAGAATTTATGGAAGGATGCTGGCAATAACATGTGCTTTTTTTTTTTGTCCTGATGCTTGCTCTGTGAAAAATCCCTGCTATCTGATTGATAATGCTAGCAGAAGCTGCCTGTGCAATTGAGAACAAACCTGGAAAAAGAGACAGTTCTTACATTTCAATTACTGCCCTGAGGAAACAGTAAATTACTACTGACAATTTCTGCTGTCTAGTTTTAAAGGGGATAGAAATGGCATATACTTTTCTGAGGAACCTATTCTTTTTGCTATACCATTATTAAGAGAATATACTTGGCACTACGTAAGAAAACCATGCTGTTGAATGTACTTGTTTCCTCTGAGGAAAAAATACATGAACTATCTGTCTATACCAATGCACTTCTATGAATTTAGACAGAGAAATATTCTTTTTCATTATTTTATTAACTTTGGGGGACTTTTTTTTTTCTGCTGAGGAGCTTAATTATTTATTGCAATAGCTCCTTGCATTGTTGTATACCACACTCAGTTTTCTACATCTTACAAAGTAAAAAACATGTATGGTTCAATCTCTTTCCTTCCCACTAATTCTAACTACAGTAGAGTTTTTTCTTTAAGTTCTTTGCAAAGTAGCTAAGAATTCTTCCTTAGCTATCCACAAGGTGGATATTAGCTTTCTCTCAACCAAAGATCAAGATTTGATTTCTGAGTTTGTGCTTCACAGCAGTTTTTGTTTGGAAGCCAAAGCGTACTTGATCACGTAAATGCCAGGGTGATTTCTCTGATGTGTATCCAAACCAGAGTCTACACAAAACCCCTATAAAATCAAAACAATTCTTTAGGCTTAGTCAACTATCTAGTCAGTCATTTGAGGGAGCAAGAGCTCAAATTTCAGAAAACAATATATAAGGAGGCCAATATAAAAATTACGGTGTTTGTCTTTTTTAGAGAAAAAACTGCAGTTTTCTCCCAAAATGAAGCAAATTATTAATGACCCAATTTTACATGAAAAAAAAATAAAATCATGGTGTCCAGATAAAGAACTCAATAAGTTTAGTTCCCTAGGACACATGTGATAGTTTCCTTTTATTTTGCCTCTTAGGAAAGTTGGCTTCCCTTTTATTTTGCCTCTTAGGAAGTTTCTTTCCCTAGTTCTTACAAGAAATTGAGCCCCATATATAAAGATGCTGCCGTTCTTGCATTGTGCACTGAGACATGAGGAGACATTCCCATGCTACCTCTTTTTTCACATCAGGATGCTGAGGCAAGGCACTTATTAGTTTACTAGCTATGTTGTTTGAAGGAAAAAAGCTACAGTTGTGTTTGGATATACCACCTCACTAGTTTTAGGGGAGAGAGGTCTGTACATTGTTACATTGCACAGATCACGTGCATCAGTGAGGCACAGCAGCTGAGCCTCAGGTTTTTGATTCTTTGGTGTTTCAGCCAGAAAACTATTGTTGAAAAAAAAGACTGCTATCTTTCCCCCTTCAACTGTTCTTTATGAAGTTGAAATAACACACTTTTTTTTTGGTATCTTAGGAACTTCAATGTCATCTAAGTTCAGTAGCGTTAAGGACTGACCTATAAATATTACAGAGACTAAATGAGAAAGAAATTCATAGTCAGCAGGTATTGAATCAACTCTTACCCAGGTTGCAAGTACTTAAGCTCAAAAGTACTTTCCTGGTTTTCTTCAGGTTTTGATATAAATGAGAGTATTTTCCAAATGATTTTTCAAGAAATCAAGTTCAACCTGATCAAAATTCTCCAGCTTTTGTATTATACCTATTCAGGAAAGCAAGTTCAGCATCAAATCCTTGTTTTTTATAGGATGCAGCCTGCACTTGCAGGCTTGGAAATTTACACCCTGTTGAAGGAATCAACATGTTTCTCTTTGCTTCTTCTCCTTTCTGACTGGAAAAAAAGTTTCAGACAAATAGCATGAGCTGCTGACACTGTACCTTCTCATGCATATGGAGGCCATGCTCCTCCAAAATGACATCGTGAGCTCTGAGAAAATGTTTTGGAATGTGGTAGATAACGCAGTGATTCTCTAGAAGCTGTGATCTGTGATTTTTCCTTCCTGTGATCAATTTTAGGAGTCAACAAATTGTTGTGTGTTTCTTTTAAAATCTTTTATGATGTATTCCTTATGCATCTAGCATCCCTAGATGAACACAGATATGCATTCCTGTAGGTTCTGTGCATACTTAAAAATCTGAGTGGCTTGGTCTAAAAATCTGTCATCCAGAATTATTCAGTATGTTGAACACATGCAGACTGCAGTGTCTAGCAAAGTCACTCTGCTCTGGTATAATAAAATGAAGCATCTGAGCATCAAATTGTATTGTTTTCACTGTTTTTTTTTATAGAAGACTCTTTGGGAGAAGGAAAGATGATAATGTTAATGTTATGTTAAACATCTTGTCTGATTAGCTGAAGAGGAAATTCTATCAGACCTCTCCCAGACAAATATAGCAACGTGAAAGATATCTATGGTTTCACCTGATCTCCAAACAAGTCATTAATAGTAATGAAACTTCAAAGACTCTCAAGTTAATTCAATAAACTTCTAGCTTTAGCCATCAGGGTTTTTTTTAAAAAAAGTAATCTTTCAATTTAGCTACATAAATTATTAGCAATGTTTTGAAAAAATCTATAACAATGTTCCATCTTAATTAGAAATAACTGCAATTTCAGTTCTTTCATCTATTCCTGACTTGCTTGGCATGATATCTAAAAGTGTCAAGCTTCTAGAAACACTAGATTAAAAGTAGAAGACAGAAATGTCTATAGACGGTGCAAGAATATTGCTTAAATAAAGAAACAAAAATAAAAATCCATAGTCAGAGCTCATCTAATGGATTGCCAGAAACATAGTTTCATAGATATCTGAGATACGGTATTTTTAGAATTGTTTACTGACATAAAATCCTGGAGAACGTCACGTAATAATGTTACTCAAAATCAATATTTCAGAGTATTATCATTTGAATGCACCTTAAAAATAAGTTTTGAATGAGTGGTTTCTCTCTAGTTTTTCCTTTAGTCCCCAGAGATGTGATGAGCCAGGGCACAGAGATGCTACTGTCCTGTAGTTAAATTCAGAGACAAACAAGAACTTAAACCAAAAAAAAACCAAACCAAGCTTTTAGTAATTATCACTATATGTCAGAGCTAGGTGAGAAAACTAAAAGAGAGTTACAGATTTGCTTTTATATAGATCCATTGTCTCCAATACTCCATACATCACATGAAGAAGCTGCAGCTGTATTCCAGACTTTGTCTGTGAAGTATCTTCTTACCATGCCTCTGGCTGTTTCTAGTATTTTCTTATCAGTTGGTAATAATGAGAGAGTTTAAACTACTGTGTCTGCCACTGTAGAGCAAAGAGGAGCTGGGTCCTGGATACGGTCGCTAATTTCAGTAGAATGTTAGCCAATTTCTACATAGTTAACCCATAAATGGAAGTCAGTCACTAGAAAAGACTCTTGATGTTATACGAAAATGCTGCATTTTTTTTTTTTCCTTTTGAGCAGCGATGTGCATATATTTCTGTTCCAGAGCCAGATGGATTTATTGAATTTTTAAGATTTTATTTTGCAGCTGGACATTATTTTTTGTGGTCACAGGTACACTGCACTTTAATAATTTTTGTTTATGTATGCACATTTTTTTCTTAATTTCACAACAGTAGTTTTTGTAATTGACAAAGCAATTTACTGCATGTGTGCTTTCTGCACCCCAGACAAATACTCTAACATGTAATGCACCTTTCTTTCCAGTTCAGATTGTTAAGAAAAGAATTAGTTGTGACTAATTGCCAATTAATTTGCAGTGGTTTTAGGGAGGAGGGGGAAAAACAATTGCACCTACTAATTAAAATTTAAAATATTCCAAAGTGTCGTCTTTACATGTCTGTGGAATACATAATTTCCATTTTAGTTCTGCACTGGATCTGTAAAAACCCTGAGCTGACAGCTCTATTAATTTAAAACCTCAGTGATACCTATTAGTACAAAACATGAAAAAAATGCCATTAATCATTTATTTTAATTTTGCAGCTCTGTCATTTTCTCAGTATGTTTAAAAATTATGATGACACCGTAACGTTTTCCAATCTACCTATGTGAAGGGGAAACGGATCACACTACTTAGGAGACAGACTAGAGTATATTATTAGAGCTTAATTAATGCCAAACTGATTAGATTTGATTGCGCTTTGCACAATAATATTGTTTAGAAATTTATTTAAGATGTGTTGCATAAGGCTTTTAAAACAACTAGTCTAGGTTTTGTCAAAAATGCCACATAATGCAAGACACAGGTTAATTTTGTTCAGCACTGCCTACATTCTATCAGTCTGATTCATATCATGATACACCATACACTCTTGATCACCTAAGGAAGGATAAAAGTATTTGACACTCCTGTGATATAGAGGTGTTGCATCCCTCAATGTCCTGTAAGAAGAGCAGCATTTGGGCATCTACACTGTTAGAAAACTCTCATAACCCTCAAAACAACCAACATCTAAACCCTGCTGAGAACATGAGAAAAAGTGACCACAAACTAAAAGATCCAGCTGAATAAGGCTGGGGGGTTTTTCTGGCAGTTTTTTCCCTCTGTCTTTAAAATGCAGTAATAGGTTCTCTAACATTAATTGAAATATTATAAGCAGAACTGATTAGCTCTGTTTCCAGTTTTCTATTGTCAGTTAGCAGAGTACTTTAGTACCTGTATTTATAGCACCATGTCTTCTGAAATAGTAAATATTTAGGCATTCTGTGAAGTCAGGAGTATGAAGGTAACCGGCACATACTGCAGAAAAAAGAACATGAAAGCAAAACTGACTGACCTAAAGTCATGATAAATAAAATGATAGCATATTGTTATCATGCTAAAATTATTGATGTTTACTGCATTTCATGTAGTGGATGCATTGTATTAATGTGACTTCAAGGCATATTGTGAAATTCTGACTTGCTCCTGAAATAAATAAATGCCTGGTTTATCCACTTGCAAGTATCTTTAATATCAAAAATTCAGGCTTCTTCTTTATCAGGAAATTTTCTATTGACATATAGGGAAATATTATCACCTCTTCTTTTGAGAATTATGCTCTTTCAATTTGATGTAGTGTTCCTTGCCGTGAATACAATCACACGTTCTAATACTGGAGAGGTAATTTCAAAATTGCAAATGCAATATTTTTCTGATAAACCTGTTTACTGGATATACCAGGCCTCATGGGATAAAATCTTGGCTTCAATTAGTGAATAAGAGGCTTCTCTTTGGCTTCAACAGTTTAACTTTAACATAGAATGTTGTGGATCAGGCTTACAACAAAAATCCATGGTATCTTAGCAATTCATGTGGTTACTTACTTACTTCCTAAGAAAGTAAGTTCTGTTATTTCCTGATTTTACCTATTTTTAAATATAATTTTTTCCCAAGTATGTAAAATAAGTTCTTTTTTGTTTTGTTTTTTTTGGTTGATGTTGGTTTAGGGGAGCGGGGGTTGTTGTTTTGGGGCATTTTTTTGGTTGGTTGCGACTTTTGGGGGTGTGTTGTTTGGTTGGTTAGTTGGTTGGTTGGTTTGTTTTTGTTTCAGCAGCAATTCAGGCACTCACCTTAATTTATGTTTAAAATGTTCTCCACATTGCCCTCAAGTTATTATATATTTTCAATAAAATTGAGTAAGTGATCTCAAAAGCTCTGTTCCAGCATTCCATAATAATTTCTACTAGTATGTTTGTCAGGGTATCATCAATTCCTAAAAATACATTAAGTTAGGATTTTAGCTTTCTGGATTTTTGTCTGTGCAATCTCTTTTTCTCATGTGCACTTGTGTGTATGTGATTCACAGGTAAATCTAGGAAACATTAAATTGTTTTTTAAAAGGGTCTTATTTAAAACTTTCGTAATTGTGTTTCTCCTAACAAAGTCATGGAGTTGCTTGCTGAACAGAAGAGAAATTGAATAGTAAAAGTTAATGTTTAGACACTCCATGTGCACACACACAGAATCTCTATACAGCTGTAAGTAGGAATTTTTAACTTAACAAACTCTCAGTTGCTTGTAAATACAGATTTCTCTCCCTCTCTCTCTTTTTCCTCCCATATAACACTTTCCATGTTCAGCCCTAATTTGACCTACAACACTATTCCTCTGTCTGAGATCCTCAGTGCTTCTTCCCATCTCAAAGTGTGTACTGTCACTTGTCACCCAAACACAGCTCCAACTCTGGCAGTGATGCCAGTATGAGAACAGAAACCGAAGTGAGAGACCAGGGCAGAAATGAAGTGCCTGAGAGTCTTGAGAGAGACAAAATTAGCCTTCCTCAGGCAAAATAGTGCAACGGTTCAGAAACATACTGATCTCTTTTCATCAGCCGAAAATAAGAGGTTTCAATTTATTTAATTTTTTTTGGGGGGTAGGAAAGTAAGGAATCCATGGTTAACATGGTTAACCAATGCAATGTTGACAGACACTACCATGTCTAATTGAAAAAAATATGCTTTAAATTTGCATTTTATTCTAGTGTTTTCAGAATGTAAAATATATTTTACACCATTGAAATTGCGCCAATTTATAACAGTTGAAAATATTTCTTGGAGAAAGGCATATAGGACTTATCCCCATGCATGGTAGTGGTTAGTCATGTTCAGACATGTTAGCTGATCTCAGCTGATAGGAAGCAACATACTGAAGAGGTCACGGTCTCTGAAACAGATGGCTCAAGCCAAGAAAGAACATTACAAATGGTAAACATTTACTCAGTATGTAATTGCATTCATCCTGAGCAGCATTGAACACCCCCAACCCAATATGCAAATCTGTACAGGGTCTCAGGATTATCTCATCCCTTCATTCTAGAGCCATCTTTTGAGTTTTGCTCTTTTATTCACTTTTAGATGGAATTACTGTGTTTTACCTCTGAAAGAAAACTTGAAGGCATTCCTACTGCCACATTATGGCCAAATCTTGCAATAAGCTATACCCTTTATGACTTGAAAAATTCACTCACACCAGCTGTAGATTACTTCATGTCATGATCCTTAGGATCAGGTTGATGTCACCACTGCTCCCAAGCCCCAAAATATGTCTTATGAAGCATGTGAAAACTAAAGAAATCCTTGAGGCAATTTTCCAGGACCAGATCATCAGCTGGTACTGACATCAATGGAATAATGCCAGTTTACCCCAGCTACATATTTGGCTTCCAAAATGATGCCTGAAGCAGAATTTATTGTGAGAAAATATATTGGTGCCAGTCTTTGAAAGCAAGAGTTATTATCCATGTGAAAGTAATCTACATTGCCAAACCGCCCCCCCCCACCATATTTTATATTTGATACTAATGAACAGTGTTGACAAAAAGAGGTCCCACATGAAATTTGGAGTTAATGAACTAAGGTGGCATGAAAATGAGCATTTGGAGAGTAAAGTAAGGCTCTAATAGAGTTAAACCAAGACACACACACTCTGTTGAGATTTTTATGTTTCTGTCTCCTTATATTATAAAGTAAATTTCCACCCCAAGAAATGTCCTGATCTATAGTTTAATGAGCCTCTCCACGTGACATACATTTTTTGTTTCATTACTATTAGTGAATGACAAGTGAAGGATATTCATTTTAACTTGAAAATGTCAGGTATGCACTTTAAGAGATATATTTTTCCAGATTTTAATGAGGTGGTGTTTCTTTTTGAAAGAAATACCCATCTCTGATGTGGGTACTATGCAGGTGACAACTGATATTTAATAAGTGATGGTTCTTGTATTAGTCGTAGTTCACTAAAGAAAATGTCTCGGATTGCTTTTGAAAAACTCTTAACGTCACTAGCCCAAAGGCAAGATGTGACCTTTTTATTACATAATGAGAATCATTTATTATCTTACAATGTATCTTAAAGTCACAGACAAAATGCCACTTTGATAATTGCTTTCAATTAGCTTTGAGCATAGCATACATTCATAAAATGTCTTCTCTAATTTAGACTTGAATTAGAGAAAATTGCAGACATAATCTACTTTAAGGTTGTCTCATTTAAGGTGATTCGTAGTTCTATATCAAAGAAATCAAAACGGGTGGTTTTAGAGCAGTATTACAAAGTGTTTTAAATAGTCTTTTCAATATTTGAGTCTATTCTATTAACAATTAATTAACAAATTAGAATGCTAGTTCATCTTTTTGGACCTTTTCTTGTGTTTTAACTTTATACTTTTGTTCATAATGGCTGTTTTGAAATTAAGTACTGTCCTGTGGTAAAAGAGTACAGCTTGATTAGATGGATAAATAAAGCATATAAAGACATAATAGGCAACAGCTTGGTCTGTCAGCACGTATGTTCTTTCCAACTTTTAAATTCTTCCTCAACAGCAAGCAATAAATCCCACACTCAAAAAGTAAGATTATATATTGGCATGTATTTTATTGCGTATGTTTTTTAATGGGTTTTTTTGTGTATAATTTAAATTATTTGTGGAAAAACAATTACTCCTAGATTACTACATATGGAACATCATTCATAGAAAACCTCAAGTATTTTCCTTTCATCTTAGATTTAATGAAGGTCTGGAAGTTACATATAAAGATAATTCAGGTATCTCAGATAGCAGGAACTGAACTAGCTCAAGGAATAACTCTGTTCTCTTCTTTCTTCCTCAGATAAAAATTACTCACAAGAACCAAGCCCCCATGTTGATGGGACCTCCTCCAAAAACTGGTCTTTTTTCTTCCATCATCAAGAGAACAAGGAACCACAGCAAGGAATAAGCCTATGTAGTTTAGTTTAAAAAAAAATTAGCTTTGTTGGGCTTTGGAGTATTTATGCTGGAAATCTTTCAAGAATTTTAGAATATTTACTATTTGCAAAATCTTGGATTTTGGTTTTGTTCTGTAGCTGAGCTGATGTAAAACTATGCTACTAGAAAAAAATGTTGTCACAGTTTTGTAGGCATTTTGCATGATGAAAGCAGATGTTTACATAAAGTGATACAGCGTATTTTTTGTTGCATGCATTACCATTTACTAATCTATGGGTTAATTCTGCCATGGAATATGGGAAGAGAATGTCATGGGTAATTTGATTTTCTCTCTTTTTTGTTTCAACTCTTTCTACTACAATAATCATATGCCATAGGTTCAATAGTATCTCTTCAATCAAACATCTTTATATCAATAATCAGTCTGACCTGCTTCAGAGTAAAATCATTACAGGTCTTATTAACCTGTATTTTTAGTTTATAATTTATTTCTACCCTGAGAATATTTTTATTCAATTAAGTATTAAAATCTTGTAACTTACTCTGATAACTCCTATGTATATGAGTAACTGTACCTGCTGAAAACATCTAACAATATGTGCATATTCAAATGGTCGTGATTGTTCTTGTGTAAGTTTTTGTTAAGGTTACAAGTTGATGAAAGTTTGAGCAAGAGCTACAAGACTAAGGAGATCATGCTGAGTGAAGGTAATAATACTTGCAAAACTAGCTATCAGTGTTCGTTGAAACACTAGAATTATTTTCATGAGCAATACATCTCTGTAACATGGCAAACTTTAAATCATTCTGCACATTGACCAATAGCATAGTGCATATGCACACAAATAACCAAAGCTCATGCCTAATTAAAGTGCATTTCCCACCAAAGATTTAGTGAAGGATGCTTCAGAGAAATGGGTTAATGTATAATTAATCAAACTCACTGGAGTAGACTCACTTCTGAAAATTTACAGTTCTTTTGATTACATTGTCAATGTCCAGACAAATGCTGGAGTAGGAAAAAGCATTAAATTAATTGCAAGTAAATACTCTCTTTTCATTTGTTTCGTAAGTTGATAGACATAGTCACATACACTAAATATTGAGACATAGATATGAATTCTAAATATTGGAAAATTAAACATATTTTTTTGTGTCACAATAATTTATAAATTTATGCCATCTATAATTTACTCATCCCCTAAATTAATCTCTCAAGGAAACTATAAACTGTTGTCTATTACCCTTTTGTAGTCTGCTACCTGGAATTCAAACATTTCTTGTCATAAATTTTGGTGAGGCAGTTGCTCAGGTTTTAACTTTCTTAGCTCTCTGAAAGACTTCCTAACAGCTTAGAAATCATAATACAGGGATTTGTCTGAGGTTTGCACAGCACTGTCTAATGTTGAAGGGAAGTCTAAGAATGGCAAGGTTTTTCAGTCTTGCTTATAAACAATCTCAAAACTTTTTGTGCAGTCTTAACATTGTTCTTTGTTCAGTGAGCTGCTTCTCAGCTCTGCATGTCTTAAGTTCTCAGAGATTTCATAAAAAAACAAGGAAAAAAATAAAACTTTGCTTGAAATGCATGATTTCCCATTTTTATCCAGACTTTAAAATGTTAATTATTTATTAAATCTATTTTTCTATTGATTCATTCATCCATTTTAAAAATAATACTTCATCATGCTGTTGTGCACGGTACTGTGCATGTGTTTAAATAAAGTTACTATCATTTGTTCCTCCATATAAGAATTCAACAGAGTCCTAATTTATATCATAGACACTAAAATAAAAGTCAGTATCTAGTTGGTAAGGATTATGTTTTTTGAAATATACAGTCTGTGTTCTGTAAACATTAGAAGGTAAATACCAATTAATGTTTTGTTCAGCATTAGGTAGAAAAATATGAAGGTGATTATTCGCTAAATCTTGTAATTCACCATTCTTGGGTCCAGTGGTGTTGACATTTACAGTTACCATAGGAGTAAACTAGTATTTTTCCTGTACATTGCAAACACACACACACACAGAGAAGCATTTGATGCACTGAACTACAAACATGCATAAGTATAGAGCAAAGGTTATTTGCAAAAAGAGGGAATTTGCTGACATAATATTACGTAAAGTGTATATTGGTTTTATGAAATTATGGTTACAGGTGATAAATATTTTGACATAACTTGACATAGGATTTTCTACCAATGCTCTCAACTTTTTGTGGCAAAAATGTGTTTAACAATATATAATGTGTTCTCTCTGATTATCTCATGAACATTGTAACTCTGAAAACAAATAAAATTATACAAATAAAATTATATAAGCTATTACTTAATAATGTATGCATTTTTAAATGTGTCAGTCTGTGACAGCAAGCTAATCACAACGCACTTTTTTATGTAAAGAGGGATAGATGAGTCCATGTCATCAAAATTACCTACAATTCTGAATAGACATATAAAAAATAAATCAGATCTGCTGGTCAGTATGTATAAATTCTCACTGTAACAAAATACAACACAGCAGCCATTATACTGACTTAAGAGTTCTCATAGCAGAGACTGCCTTTCTGTTAATCTTGGTTGTTTGGGTTCTTTTAGCATGGCCTCTACTAATTTAAAACCATGCTCAGGTTGAATGTATTAATGGTGAAGAGAAAATCTTGGAGTACATAAAACATAGTATGAAAAGAAAATGGTTGATTTAATGAAGGAGAACTTGAAAGGGGGATTCTTTTCTTCACTTCAGTATGCACAGAACTAACATGAAATTATTCATTGGTGTAAGCAGTGAAACAAAGAATATGTGCATATATCTTCATACAGCTGAAATAGATGCACTGTTCTTAGGTTGACTGAAGAGGGTATCCGTAAACCTTCAACTCTTTGCAATAAAGCATTTCCTTAAGGCTTCATTAATGACATTTGTGATGTAAATGACAATTAAAAATATATAGGAATGAAACGTGACACCAGATTTGCAAATCTTGCATTGAGTGTCAACTGGGCAATGTACTGACAAAAGAACTTGATGTTTTATGAGAAAACTTTAACTTCTGATATTGGTCAGTGTCTTTCACTTTGCATGAGTTCTGGTTAAAAAGAAGTGGAAGAAGAATTTCTTGCAGAGACAAATAGAGAATTAGTGTTTTCAGTACTTGTAAGATATTTGTATGCAAATCATCACAATTACTTAAAGGTAGGGATGAGACCTCATGATTTAGGCTTATTGGTGTGCATTCATGTATGTGCATGCCACACCAGGTAACATGCTGGTATGCTCAGAACTCTGATAAGATAGAAAGCATTTAGCTTCTGAAACAGGAGCAGACTTTCTATTACATTTGCTCACTCTTATCAACTCTCTAGAGTTGCATATACATCACAACAATGACTAACTAATATCCAAAAATTATGTACAGCAAATAAAGTTACAGATATCAACATGTTTCAGAACATCATTGTAAGAAGTAATATAGTCAGCTGTGGTAAGAAAGGCAGAAAAATACCTTTATTATTTTTTTTAATCTATAGGTTAATATTTGTTTGCTGAGATTATAGAATTTTAGTGGTTATTAGTGATTTAGGGTACAAGTGGTATTCTGCATATATTGCTGTCTTCAACCCCAACTGGCTTCTGGGGCTTCTAACTCTGAGGCAGACCATAACAAGACCAGGACTTTCTGTGAAGCAGACACTTCCAAGAGGTGTTGTCCCTCACCTCTCTGTAGGAGTTACTAGGGAGAATGGCT